>OZ038512.1:68119489-68164489 GCA_964036315.1 Acanthosepion esculentum
CAAATGGAAAATCGAGTCAAAAATTAAAATAAAATAGAAAATGAATTGAAATAGAAAAGCGTTAACTCCGATTTTGTCAAGAGAATAAATGAATCAAAGAATAAAAGAATAAAAGAATCAAAGAATGTAACTCACTTCTCCTGCAGCTGTGTAACAAAAACGTTGTTCTTTTGGGTTTCCAAATCTGATTTGTCCGTCTTATCCATGTCAGCGGCTTCGGACATCGCAAATGGGATGTACACAGCGGCGTTGCACGGCAAAGAAAGACGAAAAATTATTAATCAAATAAATAAAAGATGCGCCAGCCGTCCAATGTAAACCGGTTTGCAGCCCAAAGCAGCAGGCAAAGTCTACCTGAAGACTCTCTCCTCTTGCAACCTTCCGCCGGGAGATGAAGTAACTATTCATCAGCATTATCTTTTCTACTAATTAGATGGGGACTATTTTAAATGGTCTCGCCAGATCCAGATATGGATGTCATGGCGCCAAAAACTCGTTCAGAAATATCTGAACTCTCGGCTACTTACAACCGGTTTTTCAAAAATGGCTTCGAGCGAATAAAGTCTGTAAGTCTTAGCGAGGATCAACTTTCTTTGAAGCTTGTGGAATGGCGCTACATAATCCCAAATAAAGGACTGTACCAAATAACAGAAACCACGTCATTTGAGAAGTTTCAACGGCCGTAACAACTAAAATGGATAGCACATGTAGCTCAAACTGAAACTAATGGCATAATCTAAGTCTGTAGCTAAGAAATATGGGCACTGAGTGGTTAGAATGTTCGCATTCTATCCATGAGACCCGAGTTCAAATCTCACCACGGTCTGATGTTATCGGATTGGAGGGGTTGATTCCAGCGTGCGGCACTTTTGGAAAGTGTTTGAAAATCATACTTGACCCAAGCCTTGTGAGTGCAATTGGGTAGACGGAGCCCTTGGGTGCCGTCGATAGCTTTGCTAGCACGAAGTCACAAGTCATCGTAGCCGAGCGTGCTGGCTTTTTTTCAAATTGTCGATCACGCTAGATAACACGCTCTTTCCCAGAAACTGTAACTAAGGTCTGCTCAGTATAGTTGCAGTATAAACCACAGGTGGGCTCTGTGGGTGTTGAATAAGCACAAATGTGCCTGAGCATGAGTCTGCAATAGGGACTGCAATAGGGACTGGCTAGCTGCTCTAGTAGACGGGTATCCCGGAATACGAGTGGCCAGCTATACAGTGTATCCCGGATATAAGAGAGTTGTCGGGGCCGGAGAAGAAGTCTCTTATATCCGGGTTTGGTCTATTATATATACATTAACACAGGCTCTAATTTGGGACCAGAGAACATCTCTCTTATATCCGGGTTTCTCTTATATCCGGGTCTCTTATATCCGGGTTACACTGTACATATACATAGCTAAGAAAATTGGTTCACTATGACGTGTTAGACAATTTTCCTCACCTGAATCATATTTCTAAGTCTACCATTTGTCCTTGCTTTGAATTTTGCTGGTACTAGTCTGGTTCCCCTGCTATATATATATAGAAATCCTTGATAAAATCCAAAGAATCTTCAATATTATTGGTCCTGGCTTGACATCACTGCTTCAGTCCCTTTCCCACAGACGCAACGTAGCTTCCCTGTCTTTTCTATAAATACTTTCATGGCAAAATCCCGCTCCCACCCCTACACCGTGGAAACTGTTAGATGTAGACGTCTCTTCTACTCCAATAGCTTCATGTCTCGCACATCTCGCCTATGGAACTCCCTTCCCTATTACTGTTTCCCTGACAAATACAATCTCCAACGGTTTAAGTGTAGCGTCAATCGACATCTCCAGTTGCCTTGATCTATCCACTTCCCTTCTCCACATCCTTTCATTTTTCATTCCTATCTGCTCTCGCTCCGGATCTTTTGTGGCCCCCCTTGCCTTGATCGACCCACTGTCTTTCTCTTTCTCCCTTGCCACTCCTATCTGCTCTTCCTCCAACCCTTCTTTAACCCCTTGCGTGATAGTGGCCTCCGGCCTTGCTTGGGGTGATATGATTAAAAAAAAAAAATTGTTCTGATGAACTTTTCTCTTTTTGTATTATCAAAATAAATACTACTTTCCTCTATGATATCTCTATTTTTTAATTCGAATGCAGTACTAGAGTGGACGCTAGGTCTCTTCAATTTATGGTTGAAACGGCTAGATCTAATCGTAAGTTCTTCGTCAGTTTCTTCTATCGCACTTCTCGCTGGTGGAACTCTCTTCCAGCTTCAACCTTGATCTTCAAAAATTTAAATGCAATGTCAATCGTTATCTTCTGCCGTCTTAATTCTTGTTCTTTTATTGTCCTTACTCCTTAATAGTAGTTTTTCGCATATTTTCTAACACTCAGTAACCTCTTGCGTCCTAGTGGCCTTACTGCCTTGCTTGGGGTGAAATGATTTTTAAAAAAATCAAGATACTGATCCCCACTTGACTATGAACAAAAGGTTAGGAAGGAAACCCCAATCAACACTGAAAAGATCAATAATGATTACGGGACTGATGTTTTAATCGAAAGATTTTAGAAATTTCAACCAAAAGTATTACTAGCAACTTAATGAATTCTGAATAAGGAAACATCTAATGTCAGCATTAGATACTACACTTTGATCTTAGCCCGATGGCCAGGGAGTGGGGAGAAGCGTAACTCAAGTAGCATTGGCTGCTCGGTCAATGAATCCTGAATGTTTCCTTATAAGGGAACGGCTAATATTACCATTACCATTAGAGACAAGGAGAATAGATACTACACTTTCATCCCAGCTCGATGTCCAGGGAATGAAGAAAAGCGTTCAGTTGCATCAGCCACCGCAAAGAAAGTTGGTTCTCTGTGCCGAGCCAGGAAATTTTTCTCCCCGGAATCGATCCTTCAAGTCTATAAATCGACCATTCGCCGTTGCATGGAGTATTGCTGCCATATATGGTCTGGAGCCCCTGCTGTTTGCCTCGGGGTTCTTGATAAGATCCAGAGACGGATAGGCAACGTGATTGGCCCTGATCTGTCATCTCGTCTGCAGTCGCTCTCTCACAGACGCGATGTTGCCTCGCTCTGCCTTTTTTACAAGTACTTCCACGGTAATCGCTCTGAGGAGTTGCGTTCGCTTGTCCCCAGGCCTCGCGAATTTAAACGCCCCACCAGGCTGGCATCCCGCTCCCACCCCTACACCGTGGAAACCGTTAGATGTAGACGTCTCTTCTACTCCAATAGCTTCATGTCTCGCACATGGAACTCCCTTCCCTATTACTGTTTCCCTGACAAATACAATCTCCAACGGTTTAGGTATAGCGTCAATCGACATCTCCAGTTGCCTTAATCTATACACTTCCCTTCTCCACATCCTTTCATTTTTCATTCCTATCTGCTCTCGCTCCGGATCTTTTGTGGCCCCCTTGCCTTGATCGACCCACTGTCTTTCTCTTTCTCCACATCCCCTCCCTTGCCACTCCTATCTGCTCTTCCTCCAACCCTTCTTTAACCCCTTGCGTGATAGTGGCCTCCGGCCTTGCTTGGGGTGATATGATTAAAAAAAAAAAACCAAACTCAAGTAGCATTGGCTGCTCGGTCAATGAATCCTGAATGTTTCCTTATAAGAGAACGGCTAATATTACCATTACCATTAGAGATATAGAGAACAGATACTACACTTTCATCCCAGCTCGATGTCCAGGGAGTGAAGAAAAGCGTAACTGAATTAACACTGTCTGCTCGGTCAATAAATACCGAATGTTTCCTTATAAGTGAACGGCTAATATTACCATTACCATTAGAGATTAGTAGAACAGATACTAAACTTAGTATTTACATGTCGCCTCACGCTGGCATAATGTGTTAACCAAGTCGCCCGAGCCAGGTCCAAAACTAGCCCACCCATCGGTTGGGTTGGCATCGGCATTACTACTGAGCCCCTCCCTTTAGTGCAATGAAGGCGGTACTCTTTTCAGGGACCGTTCAACTCTCAATATGTTCAGTTACGCTCTGCCCGATGACAAAGACACAACTGAGTTGCTCTTTATCCGAAGACAGAAACACAATTGAGGTATAAAATACAGTTTGACCACCTGAGGTTCACATACTACACTTTGATCCCGGTCCGATGAGCTGGGCTGGAAGAAAATGCCGAATGTTTCTCTGTTGTAGCGAATTCAATCAGAAAGTAACACTACGAGTATGGGGAGGGGCAGACCTTAGTAAAATTAGGGCAACAGAGGAAAAAGTTACTTCCAAACCAAACAACGGTAACTGACAGAGAGAGAAGAAAAATACCTTACCTCTTATATTTGGATTTGGACGAAATCGTTTTGCAACAGATTGCCAATGTTGCGACCTTGGTTTGGAAATCTCAGTACTAAGATCTGATAGTCAAATAATTAGGGGTAGATTGAAGTGGAACTATGGTAGTTAGATCAAATGTAGATCAGTAATTGAGAACAACGTGACATAGGTAAGATGAAAGATAAAATATTTATCAACAGCAAAAATAAATGAGCCTCTTTATATTTAATCTTTAATATGTCATGTGACCATTTATGCAAAATAACAGGTAAATAAAAAAAATCCAAGCATGACAGCTGTTTCTCCGTTCACACTTCACTCTACCAGAAACCACTGGAAAGTAATTACCTATTACTTTTTCTGACATTATAAGAAAATATTATTACTATAGCCGTCACCATTTTAACTGCTGCTACAGAGTAATTTTCGCCTCTTTGTAGAGGCTCTTTTAACAGGAAAAATGATCTTATTTGCTGCTCAAACGAACCCTCTAAATTTTCTTCATCCCAGGCCATCGTACCGGAATCAAAGTGTAGTATCTGATGATATAAGTTGTAGTTTTTGCTGTCATTGCATGGGCAGGTTAGTTACGGAGCAGTTGTTTCCCCAAGTTTTTATTTATTCATTCTATGGTGTAGTGACGTTACCATTTTGTAGCGATTATTATTAAAGGATACTCATCTGGTGTACCCACACCTGATTTTCCCCCTAAGACTGAGACTCTACTGAGTGAAATGCACATAACCCCACAGATAGTATTGAACATCATCTCTAAATTAAACTCCCATAGGGCTAGTGGTGGGGATGTGATACCGGCCATTGTCCTGAAGAAATGTGCTCCTGAATTGGCTCCTGTCCTCTGCAAACTTTACAACTACTGCCACACCGACTCTTGTTTTCCAGCCTGTTGTAAGTCCTCATCTGTTGTGCCTATCTTTAAGAACTCTGGTGACCCTTCTAACCACCGTCCTATCAGTCTCCTACCACTCGTCGGTAAAGTATTCGAGGCTTTAATCAACGCCGAAGTGGTTAAGCACCTTACTTCACATAATCTGCTCTCCGACAAGCAATATGGTTTCCGTTTTTCACGATCTACCGCTGACGTGCTCACGGTCATAACTGAATTTCTATACCAAGCACGTCACAATAACGGAGAAGCTCGAACCGTGGCTCTAGATATCTCTAAAGCGCTTAATAGGGCTTGGCATGCTGGTCTTCTTCGTAAGTTTCAGTGAAAAGTTATTACAGGACAATTATTTGACTTAATACAATTATTCCTGTCAAATCGTGAAATGAAAGTCGCCCTAAACGGGTTCTCCTCCAGCACCTTTATCACAAACGCTGGTGTTCCCCAAGGCTCTATCTTGGGCCCTACACTGTTCCTGATCTTCATTAATGACCTTCCCGATGTCATCAGTTCCCAAGTAGTCATCTACGCAGACGACACTACTATTTACTCCTGCCTCAATAGTAAATCTGATATCACTAACAAAACTAACCCGGCCGCTGATCTCGAAAAGGACCTCCAATCTGTGGTTGACTGGAGCAAGAAATGGCTTGTAAATTTTAATGCCACCTAAACAAAACTGCTCTCCCTTATCCGCCACAGAGAACCATCCCTGCCTCCCATTAGAATGGCTTATGCCCAACTCCACGAGAGCGCCTCGTTACGCCTGCTTGGTCTCACGTTGCCCGCTGATATGGGGTGGAATAAATACTTTGAATCAATAGCTTCATCTACCGCAAGAAAAGTTGGTTCTCTGTGTCGTGTCAGAAAGTTTTTTTCGTCTGAGTCCGTCCTTCAAATCTATAAATCAACCATCCGTCCTTGCATGAAATATTGCTGTCATATATTATATGGTGGTCCCGTTGTAAGTCTCGAGGTCCTCCATAAAATCCAGAGACGAATATGCAATGCGATAGCTCCTGATCTGGCATCTCGTCTACAGTCGCTTTCTCACAGACGTACCGTGGCTTCCCTCTGTCTCTTCTACAAGTATTTCCACGGCATGTGTTCCGACGAGCTACCTTCGCTGGTTTCCAGGCTGCATGAATTTAAGCGAGCTACTAGGCTGGCATCTCGGTCCCACCCTTTCACTGTCGAAACGGTTAAATGTAACCGTCTCTTCTACTCAAACAGCTTCTTCTCCCGCACTTCCCGTCTGTGGAACTGCCTTCCTCTTGCTTCAAGTGTAATGTCAATCGACATCTTCTGATACCTTAATCTTGTTCCTCTGTATCCTTTCCTCAAACACGTCTCTTTACTTTTGTTCTTAATCCTCTGTAACCCCTTGCGTGCTAGTGGCACCCCTGTCTTGCGTGGGGTGAATTACTTTAAAAAATGTTATTTAGTTATGACGTATAGTGATGTGACAGAAGATACTGTAGTGATAATATCGGGGTTGCATGGAATGTTTTCTCAAACAGAAGATAGGAATTAAATTACAAAAAGTATATGTTGTACAGTTAACAAACATTTTATTGCCTTAGCAAAATAAATAGTAAGTTTACTTTTGTCTATATTTCTGACTATTTGTCTATATTTTAAACTATTTACACTATTTATAATGTTCGGATAGGTTCATATTTGAGATCGCTTCATATTTGAGATGGGTTTATATTGAAATGATTCATATTTGAGATGGGTTTACATTTGAGATGGGTTCATATTGAAATGGTTCATATTTGGGATGGGTTTATACTTGAGTATGGGTTCATATTGAAATGGTTCATATTTGGGATGGGTTTATACTTGAGTATGGGTTCATATTGAAATGGTTCGCATTTGGGATGGGTTTATACTTGTGTATGGGTTCATATTGAAATGGTTCGCATTTGAGAAGGGTCTATATTTTCGTGATAGAAGAGTGAGGTCTTGGAGGTCAATCTCTCATCTGACCGAAATTTCAAACAGGTCTATGAGTGGGAGAACTGTCTTGTAACTTTCAAGGCAATTTAGTATCTTAATCGTCACCAGGCTGACCCTAAAGTCTCACCAGTCACGATAAATAGTTGCACTCTCATCAAGGCTTTTTGCTTTGAGCGTCTTTTATATATGATGTGGAATTCGTATATATTGTTGCCCTATCTAAGTTGAAGCAGCCCAATCGTCTCTTTTACACCTCAACATAATTAAAAATCGTTTATGCAGCATTGTAGGCGATGAATTAATATCCACACTACAATCACTCGCCCATGAACGCAACGTAGCAAGCCTCTCGCTATGCTAACTTTATTTCAATGGAAAATTGTCTCGTTCCACCAGTTCAGACTTTCGGAGTTAATGCCCGTCAGGCCACGTACACAGGAGTGAATCATCTTCATTCCCTCCTTATTCTATTGGTTAGAAGGAATTTTCATTCGGACAGCTTCTTCCCAAAAAACGCTACTTCGTGAAACGCGCTCCCGAGATGATACTTCCTAAAACACTACAATCTTAACCTCCTCAAGTCTAAATTCAACCGTTTCCTATCCTACATATTCTCATAATCTGCACTTACTTCCCTCTTCCATGCCCACACAACAACCTCATTTAGTAACCCACTACTTAGAGTGGTCCTTGAGCCTTTTATTGGGTGAACACTTAGAAAACAATAAAGATAGTATAGTGATAGTATACCAGCTTTTTTTAATTATCACTCTAAGCAGGGCGATAATGTCACTAGGAAGCAAAAGCTTGCAGAGAGTGAAAGAGAAAGAGGAGTTACCGATTACGGTTGACTCTGCTTGTCGACTCTCGGACATTCAGGCCGGTAAATGTTATTTAATACTGTTTATTATAAAACAGAGCATTTGCTTAAATACATGTATCTATAAAAAGAACGTTAAACATAATATAAATGTCTTTAAATAAATTGTCGGGCTATGTCCAATTCTAAAATATATATATATATATATATATATATATATATATATATATATATATATATTTCGGCAGCATTTTTTCATTGAGACGTTTCGTTGAATATACGAACTAAAAAAATCTTTAGCTATTTCTATTAAAAATTGAAACCAAACCTTAATAAAATTAATTATGAATACTCCACAAACGTTTTAAAAAAGTGTACACTAGATAGATAAATGCCAAGTTTTTTACTAATAGTTTCCTCCTTTTTATCTACGAATCGTTTCGTAAAAACTCTCCACAACATACCTTGTTACCTCCCCTTAAACGGTGTCCGTAGGCACGCCATGACTCAGCAGACACCATATAAGAAATTTCATTTTCAGATGATCACAACAATTTTTGTCTTTCACAACAATGAACACAACAATATTTATCCTGTAATAAACAATACCCTGATGATGACATTGTGCTATGTCGAAAGTACTCGGAAATAAATATTGCATGTATCAACACGGCGATTTCCTCACGTCTTTCAATAATGACACAGAAAAGCTTATCCGTGAATAAGAAGAATAATAAGAAGAAATATAGTCTTAAGGAGTGTTATATTTATGGGATAAAGTGCACAATATAAGAGATAGAACATGAGTAAATATAAAAGTCAACACTTAGAGGCGACAGTCTGTTTCATGCTAGACGCAATCGTCAGGCCACAAGTGCGGTTAACTTAATCTCAAGAGGCGCTCAAGACATGGGACCTTCCTTAGGGAACACCCGTTCATCGTTATCAGTAACAGCACTCGTGGCCTAACGATTGCGTCTAGCATGAAACAGACTGTCGCCTCTAAGTGTTGACTTCAATGTTCACTTTTATATATATATATATATATATATATATATATATATATATATATATATATATATATATATGCAGGCCAAATTTTCACTGATAACGATGAACGGGTGTTCCCTAAGGAAGGTCCCATGTATCGAGCGCCTCTTAAGATCTAAACTCAACCCAGACCTTAACTGGAATTCATACATACGATCCATAGCTAAAGATTTTGGGGGAAATGGTCGGTTCCTTGTATCGCTCCCATAAGTATCTAACTTCCACTTCTCTCCTCTACCGTTAGAAAAGACAGATCTGGCAGAAAATGGAATACTACTGCCATATATGGACAAGAGCTGTCGAGTCATCACTTTCCAGCATCGATAGTGTCCATAGGCGTCTCAGCGTACTTTGGATGACTAGTTATTTCCCACCCTACAATACCTTTCTCACAGACGAAATGTCACAAGACTTTCGCTGCTCTATCGCTATTTCTATGAAAACTGTTGAGACGAACTATATTCCTTTGTTACACAAGTTCAGACCTTCACGGCTAAGACCCGCCATGTTATGCACATTGTAGACAAGCACCCTCATCTTCTTCGTATTCCATTGCTGAGATGTAGGTTCCACTCAAGCAACTTCTTCCTGCTGCTTTCTGAAAACGACTCCCAAGAAGATGCTTCTCCGACCACTGCCATCTTAACCTGTTCAAGTGTAGGATCAACCGTTATCTTCCCCACATATTCCCATTAACTCTGCCTCTTACTCTCTAACTCTCTACCTCGAGTGGCACTTGAGCCTTGTACGGGGGTAAAAATCACCGTAAATATATATATTTCTTATTATTTTAAACATTAGAATGAGTGAAGGCGAACAACTGACGCCTCATAACCAGCTTGTTTTGGTAGATGGTGCTCGACATCCCAGGAAGAAATTCCATCAAGGGAAAGGAAAACCCTGACTCAAATCTCCGCTGCGTTGCTGTCACATGTGCACAGCCTTTATAGACCATTCGCCCTGGCCTACGCCCAACAGAAGACACTCCAATCTCACCCCAAAAAGGACTGATTTTTGACTAAATAGGGCACTACTTTTATCTCGTAAGATAAACGGATGCTTACTATAAACAATACATTATATTATTGTAATAGACACAGGTATTTGAGTAGATATCTGTGTTTTGGTAAAGATATCTACCAGCATAGAAAAAAATAATAATTTCACTGCTAAGAAAAATCTACTCATACACGTCAACCAACTAAATGAAATATTTATATTAATAAGAATTATATATATATATTAATAAGAAACAATGTGTTAAAAATACATATATATATATATATATATATAGAGAGAGAGAGAGAGAGAGAGAGAGAGAGAGATAGATAGATATTTTCTGGTTATACGTTATTTTAAAGATACAAATATTTAAGTAAATGTTCTGTTTATAATAAACAGTATTAACAACATTTACTGTCCTTAATGTCCGAAAAAATTTCCCTGACAAATATAATCTCCAACTATTTAAGTGTAACGTCAATCGACATCTCCAGTTCCCTTGATCTATCCACTTCCCTTCTCCACATCCTTTCCCCTTTCACTCCTATCTGCTCTCGCTCCAAATCTTCTGTAGCCCCCTTGCCTTGATCGATCCACTATCTTTCTCTACATCCTCTCCTTTACCACTCCTATCTGCTCTTCCTCCAAACCTTCTGTAACCCCTTGCGTGCTAGTGGCTTCCAGCCTTGCTTGGGCTGAAAAGCTTAAAAAAAATATATGATGCTTTTTGTATTCATAGATACTTTTTTTAAATTCCTGCACGTTTCCTCGATGTATTGTAACGAGAAGTTCTGGAAATTCATATATATATATATATATATATATATATATATATATGCTTCAGAATTGTTATTATGGGTATTTTTTTGGTTTTGATCCTATCCATAATAGTTTTGAATGTGACTGTAATTATTTTGATGTTGTTTAAATCTTAGATAGATTATTTTGGATAGTAGATGTTATGGAATTGGTAGGTAGTGTTATGTGTTTGTTTTTACCTACTTTATTATTGTTAATATTGATATTATCTTTTTTGCGGTCGTATATTTTGTATGCCTTTTTCTTCACATTGTGGATGAAATAGTAAGGATATTGGAGGTTTTTGAAACTGTTTTCTATGTATATTTTTGGGGGGTATTATTGGGGGTTGCAGATTCTTAGTGCTCTTAAACAGTATCCTAAAATTATTCAAGACTTGGTCTTGTTACAGTGATGGGAAAACAATTGACCAGATCATTCCTGTTGGTAGATTTTCTGTAAACCACCAACTGAAGTTCATTATTATTTCTATACAGCATGATATCTAGGAAAGGTAAAATGTTGTTAGATTCAGATTTCTTTTTTGGGTAAGTATTAGGGGTTGCAAATTTTTAGTGCTCTTAAATAGAATCCTAAAATGTTGCTAGACTCAGATTCAAAGATAAAGTCTATTGTGGGTTCGACGTTATTACATTTGTTGGCAAGAACGGGTAAAATTATGTTTTGTGGGTATATTAATAGAGAATCATTTATGTATCTGAAATAATAATAATTTTGTAATAAAATATTTTTGAAAGGGCCTCTTTCCAAAAATAGGCAAGCCAAAATGCCACGAAAAGGAGACCCCATTGGTAAACCCAATTTTTGTCTGTAGAAATTGTTATCGAAGGTGAAAAAACATTGATTGGCAATTCAATAGCATATTTTTTATGATTTTATGTGTAGGGAATTTACGCATTTATTCACAGGAACATTTGTAAATAGATATTTTATAGCTGAACTAGTCATGTATTTGCTTTTGATGTTCATGTTTTTTAATTCGTGCAGGACTTACGGCAAACAATTTTTGTCATTGACTGGACAAAAAAAAGGGTCTTGATTCATGTCGTACGATGGTGATACTCGATCACGAAACGACAAAGGTAAACTTATGTCAGGTGGATATATTAACAGGGAGTCATTTATGAATCTAAAATACGAATAATTTTGTGATAAAATATTTTTGAAGGGATCACTTTCTAAAAAATTCTGAATATAGACAAGACAAATGACCGCTAAGAGGGGAACTAACTTATCGGTAAACCAACTTTTTATCTATAAAATTGCCATCGAAAGTGTAGAACATTGCTAACTGGTTAACCCTTTGAGCCCTGCGTTCCTGAACAATTTTAACCCTTCTGCCTCAAATCCTGAGTCAAAATTCTCAAATAATTGGTATGTAATATTTCATAGTAGATATAAAAATAGTTACAAGCGTTTTCACCGACCGTTCAACCGATAACTGGGCATTACGTCATTTTTCTTTACCACCATTAAAGCGGGGGTCAGAGTTCAAAAGGTTAAAGAATTAAGAGATAAAGAAATCAAAACATTGAACACTAAAATATAAAAAAAGAAAGAAAAAAGTTTTAAAACAAAAAAGAAAGAAACATTTTAACCCTTTGAGCCCTGCGTCCCTGAACAGTTTTAATCCGCCTGCCTAAGCTCCCGACTCACGGTAGATATAAAAATAGTTACAAGTGTTTACCGACTGTTCAACCTGTGGCTGGGCATTTTTCTCTACCGCCATGAAAGCGGGGGTCAGGGCTCAAAGGGTTAATTGACACATCCTTTATGATTTCGTATGTGAAGGAAGAGGTAATTTTGTGTTTGTTTTTGTTGCGTTTTTAAGCTTTTCCTAACGGGAACATTTATATATAAAGATTTTATAACTAAACTAGTTATACAGGGTGTCCATAAAGTTCGTGTGCACTTTAAAAAATTTATAACTTTATTTGTATTTGCGATAGAAATAATCTGTAAAAAATGTTATAAAGTTTAATGAACCTAGTTTTAAGAATAGCTAAAATAACTAATGTGATTTCAGGCATTACTGTAAATCAGTTGGCAAATGTTTTCCGTGAACTGCAAAATCGTATTACCCTTTGTATTGCTAATGATGGAGGACCTGTGGAAACTTAAATAAAATTTCAATAAAACCTTAAAAAATATAGATTTACTCCTTTCTAATCCTTTTTACAAATTATTTCTTTCGCAAATACAAATAAAGTTATAAATTTTTAAAGTGTACACGAACTTTATGGACACCCTGTATATTTATTTTTGAATTCTGTTTTTTTTTATTTATTTATTTTAGTCACCAGTTTTTTTTTATATGCGAGGAGCTAATTGTACTAAAATTTTGGTTAGTGTTCCTTGCTAATTTATTTGGGGTGCTACCTGTTTTTGATATAATGGTTCACATCGGGATGTCCGTTTTATGCATTTTTGATAATCCGTGAAGTGTGGCTATTTTGGGGTTGGGCCCGGTTTAGTTTTTATTTTCCTTTTTTGAAGCAATTTCTTGCTTTGCCTTTTGAATTTTTCTCTGTCTCTTTTATGACCTTGTATTCATTGTATTATTGTAAATAGTACCGTCATCAAGGAGGTATCTCTTGTTGGTAAATGTGTTTGTCCATAATTATAATTCTACCGCCTTTGCCGGAAGGTGATATATGAATGCTTTTTTTGTTTGATATTTCTTTCAGGGCTTTTATATACCTACGAGGTTTCATTTGTTTTTGTTTTTTGGTGGAGGGGGGTTGAAAGTGGCTTTTCGGCTAACCTGATGAATAGTTATGAAGGTTCTTAAATTCAAAAGTTTTGAAAAACCAACAACATTTTTTGCTTTTTGCCTTGATAAAGTCCCTCAGAGGGCAAAACGCGTCGGCTAAGACAAGATTTCCTTTTTACAAATTGTCCTTTTACAGATATACTTAAAAAATTTTACACTCACGCACATACACACTCATCATCATCATCATCATCATCATCATCATCATCCCCCTGACTTTTGTAATCATAGGGCGGATCCGAATGCAGAAGTCACACTAACTCTTTTCCACAACGGTCTATCAACAGCAGCCATCAGTAATTCTGGTACAGTTATACGTGTCCATTTTTTGACATTGTCCAACCAGTTTTTGCATTAGCGTTCTCTCCTATGTCCAACTCCAAGCTTGTCTTGCACGGGCTGTCGTGCCTTGTAATGTATCCAAACGACGCCATTTTTCTCCGTTTGACAGTGACAAGAAGAGGTTACTGGTGTTCCTACAAAACTTTCAACCCTTTTGCGCACAAACCCATTGTTTTTTGTTTTATATATATATATATATATATATATATATATATATATATATATATATATATATATACTGTCATCCACAGACAGACTGTTTCGCTGTATCACAGCTCATCAGTGTGACTAGACGTCCGGTTGCCTCTGGCTAGAATCGAAAACCGGCTGAATTCGCGTCAGTCGGAAATTTTACCCTGAAGCCGTTGGCACGGCAGAGAAGAAGGTGAATTTAAGCGTATTTATTTTTAGATAAACACACAGTGACTGAGAGAACTCGATTCGATTTACCGGAGAGTCTTGCATTATTAGCCGTAATAGTCACTGTTTACAAACCCACACATCCTCCCCAGAGTGCTCAACCGAAATAAATTTTTCAGGAGCATATATACTGTCATCCACAGACAGACTGTTTCGCTGTATCACAGCTCATCAGTGTGGCTAGACGTCCGGTTGCCTCTGGCTAGAATCGAAAACCGGCTGAATTCGCGTCAGTCGGAAATTTTACCCTGAAGCCGTTGGCGCACGGCAGAGAAGAAGGTGAATTTAAGCGTATTTCTTTTTAGATAAACACACAGTGACTGAGAGAACTCGATTCGATTTACCGAAGAGTCTTGCATATATATATATATATATATATATATATATATATATTTGTCATCCACAAACAGACTCATCAGTGTGGCTAGACGTCCGGTTGCCTCTAGCTAGGATCGAAACCCGACTGAATTTGCGTCAGTCCGAACTTCTCCCACTAAGCCGTCAGCGTACCGTACGGATGAAGGTGAATTTTAGCGTGTTTATTTTTAGATTCGGATAAACACACAGTGACTGAGAGTGACTCAATTCTGTCGCAGAGTCGTGCAGTATTAGCTTAAATAGTCACTGTTTACAAATTCACACATATATATATATGAAGAAATATACTCTTAAGGTGTGCTATATTTATGGGTGGTCGGAATGTCGAACTGAACCCTTTATTTCGCTGGCTGGGGTAGACTGTTCTAGTTCAACGTGCCATGTCTAATAGATGTCAGTTAATCTCCTGTTAATTCCCCTCTCCAAGTTGATAAATATGGCAAAAAAAAGATGAGGATGATAATCCGAAAAATATAAATAGTGTACATAATACCTCAGAATTATATACAGAAACCAAGATTTTTAACCAAAATTTCGAATATATATATATATCTTCGAAATTTTCGTTAAACAACCTGTCCCCTCTGATTCTTGACTTCAATGTTCACATTCATATTTATATTTACATACGCTCTATCTCTATTGAGCACTTTATCCCATAAATATAGCACACCTTAAAACTATATTTCTTCATATATATATTAAAACTATATTTCTTCATATATATATATATATATATATATATATATATATATATATATATATATATATATATATATATATATATTCTGTTTAAACGTTATTTTAATACATAAAATTTGTTTAAGAAAATGCCTTATCTTTTTTAATAAACGGTATTAATTACATTTACTGGCCTGAATGCTCGAGAAAAGCTAAGTGGTATAGCGCATCAATTGACGGTTCCGTTTAAGACACTGGTTCGATTCCTGTCGTAGAAGGCATACTTCCTACAAAATTTCCCGAACCTTCAGGCTAGTAAATGTAATTAAAGTAATATATATATATATATATATATATATAATTATTTATTTAAATATTATAACATAAATATGTTATAAAATCACTACAAAAATAGTCATTTTGTTTCAACACCTCCGGTGTCTTATCAAGTGATGATGTTGAATGTAGAATAAATGGTTTTAAAAGTTTCAAATTAATTAACGATCCTTCGCTAGGGGTAAACGCTGTTACATAAGCTAGAATGACCAATCAAAATACAAGTATATGAGAATTAAAAAATTTGACAACGAAGCAATATATATATATATATATATATATATATATATATATATATATATATATATAATCAATTCAATAGTTGTGATTTTTCCTTAATTTTTAGTTCACTTTATACTATATTTCGCCAGTCTACCCATCTTGACATTCCCCGCTGGAATAAATATATACATTTTCTTATTTATATAAACTTCCTTTTCCTTCCTTCCTTGACGAGTGTCACCATAGCAACGATCATGAGAATACTGAAAACCTATCAAGACATGTTGATTGGCGAACAGCATAATGGCCAAGGTCTTGCGTGAGATAGGCTTTTTGCCAAGTAACGATCATGGTATGACGTCCGATGATGCTGTGTTTGTATTTTTTTTTCTTTTTGACGGAGAAGGATTTTTTTCTATTTATTTTTTTTATTATGATTATTTTGTTTGGTACAGTTGGTCAATTCAACTTGATGTTAAGTGGCTTTTTCCTTGCCCTGATGATTCTAATTATTGGGGTGTCACACATGCAATGACGAACTTTATAGGAAATGAATAAAACACTTCTGTAATATTAAATAACAAATTCATTTAGTTGAAATAGGCGTCATATTGATCAACGGCTGTTCTTCAACGAACCTCTAAATTCTTGATTCTATCTTTAAAAAAGTTCTCATCCTTTGATGCGATAAACAATTCAAATGCTTTGATTACCTCTTCCTTATTGGAGAATGTTATATTGCGTATGAAAAGCTCAAAATGCTTAAATATGTGATAATCAGTGGGAGAGATATCAGGTGAATATGGAGGATGAGGCAAAATGTCATAGTTCAGGCAATGCAGCTTTTGGACAGTTGATTGGGAAGCGAGGGGTCGTGGGTTGTCGTGCAGTAAAATTGGGGCATCCCTATTTACAAGTCTAGCATGATTCTTTTTTCTATTTTTCGTACATACACTTAATTCCTCCACAATACGAGGTTGCTGTTGTTTTCCTATGAGGCAAGAATGAATAATGAATAACCGCTTTGAAAGACCACCATACAGTAACCATTAACTTTTAGTGTGCAGTGTAGATTTTGGGTATTGTTTTGCTGATTCACTTGCATCTAACCACAGGATTACTCTCTTACTGTTGTCAAAGAGTATCTATCACATGTAATGATTCGATTCAAAAATGGTTCTTTTTCCCACTTTATATTCATACAGTAAGATTGGTTGACATTATTTCATTGTAATCATTGGGCTTATGAGCAACAATTTATTGAAAGAAAACTTGTCTTGAAAGAAAACGTGTCAGGAATAAGTCAAGTGTCTTTTATAAACTGTTATTTACCCACACACGCCTGGACTGTGCCAGGTATAAATAGAAACAGGTACTACTTCTTGGAGAGGGAAGCAGTGAGTATCCGGCATAACGATTTCAAGATAATGGATGACTGAAAAGGTTCTGCGACTGATGAAAAAAGCACAAATTTTAATTAGAGCTACAAACAATAGAAAGGTGTGTAGAGCCGTGGTCTGCCTCGTCTTGGAGGGAGACGGCAGATTTTAAAATCGAAATTTTGTTTTATTTCTATGTAATATTTAGAAGTTTAATAGATTGTCTAATCTAGGTGTTTATATATATATATATATATATATATATATATATATATATATATATAGAGAGAGAGAGAGAGAGAGAGAGATAGATAGATAGATAGATAGATAGATAGATAGATAAAAGGCTCAAAAGCTAATATTCCATGGTGATAATTTATTACATTGGAATCGTAATCACAATCCAATTCATCAGACCTACAAATTCAAAAAGAGTTCTTTTTGAATTCGTAGGTCTGATGAATTGGATCGTGATTACGATTCCAATGTAATAAATTAAAACCATGGAATATTAGTGTTTCAGCCTTTTATATTAAATTCTTACTCTGTCCTGGACATTGATTTCTACAGGGATTCTATCCTCTTGGGAATTTACATATATATATATATATATATATATATATATATATATATATATATATATATATATATATATATATATATATATATTGACCACTAATATTATCATTATATATATATATATATATATATATATATATATATATATATACATATATATATATTATATCAGACTTTTACAATTTAAGCTCTTCTTCTGTATCGAGCTGTTTTTTTAAAATAAAAACATAAATAATAAAGAACTTTGAATCATTAATTTAACTGTACTTTCCTATTTCATCAACACACATACACACACACACACACACACACATATATATATATATATATATATATATATATATATATATATATATATATATATATATATATAACCCATCAGAAATATATCGAAAATTCAATCATTGGTAGGAGGACTCAGAAAAGCAGTGAGTATCCGTCATAACGATTTTGTGATAATGGATGACAGTAAAGATTCTGGGACGGATGAAAAACGGACAAATTTTAATAAGAGCTACAAATGACAGAAAGGTGTGTAGAGCCGTGGTCAGCTACGTCTTGAAGGGAGACAGCACATTTTAAAATCGAAATTCAGGTTTGTTTTATTTCTATGTAATATTGAGGGGTTTAATCTATTGTCCAATCTCGGTCCCTTTTATAAATACAGATGTATATAAATTCAGGGGCTTTAGCTTCCATTTTTGAAACATGGTATCACTGTGTAGCGAAAAAACCATATTTTAAATCAATTAATTTATAATATTAATGCTCTGTACATTTACATTGAGCACTATTGTGTAAAAATAAAAATATCTATAAGAACACCGGATTTTATATCTTACTGTTCTTTCTTTTTATTTATATATACATATATATATATATATATATATATATATATGTTATGGTAAATATATATATATGTGTGTGTGTGTGTGTGTGTGTGTGTGTGTGTGTGTGTGTGTGTGTGTGTGTGTTATGGTAATTTACCCACGCACGAATGTACTCTCAAAGCTATAAATAGGACCAGGTACTGCCTTTTTGGAGAGGGAAGTTTCCAGTAGTTAGCTCTGACAGTCGGACCGAACATTCTTGTTGTAAGACTCTTGTTTGTATATGTTTGTGTTACAGTTTCTGTTAATATATTTGTTTAATTCAATTCCTCTCTTCTGTCTGTATGGCAATGACATACTAGTCAAGAGCAGAAAGGCTCCCGCCGCTGATAGTAACCATTGTATGTTTAAGCTTGTGGCTCGGCTCCAGGAAGGTTTATAGTCTTGGAAATACTTGTAATAGCGAAATACTGAGTTTACATCATATAAAAGGCTGAATTAGATAGCTAACATTACAGTGTAATGACTCAACATACAAATCCACGTCCTTAGCAGTCAAGCCAATTAGGTGACCGTCTAAGCTTACTTGAGTCTGGGAGTTTCCTTACATTCGTCTTGGAAGATGCACACGTATTTCTCATTATATTTTAGGGTATTTTTTAGGAAAAAAAGTGCGTCTTGTAAGCCGGAAAATACGGTATATATAATGTCTTATTTTCATTGGTTGTGTAGATTATTCTACTATTTTTACATTGTTTATAATCGGACTATTGTCTTCATCTTTGTTGCAATCACAACATTTCGGCTGTTGTGACTTACAGCTCTCATCAGGAGTATTTCGATCCGGGTAATCTACAGGAAATTCCGAAATGAACTCCTTCTTTAATCTAAGGGTTAGACTGTACTCATTGCACTGTCCACCGAGGAATATTTCGTCTAGGCTCGATATCCATAGACATTGGTATACGCACGATGAAGGCTGGGGGCACAGCTGCTGAAACGTTGTGATAACAACAAAGATCAGGGCAAGTGTCCAAATATAAATAGTCTAAATATTTATAAATTCTCATCCAACAAATTCAGAAGGAATTCTGTTTGGCTAAAGTCCGAAAGGATGATGCTAAACTCCAGGAGACTAACATTCTATGCTTGCTTGTTTCGACTGACACGAAGTCGAGTGACTATATCGAATCAATAGCTCCATCTACTGCAAGGAAAGTTGGTTCACTGCGTCGTGCCAGAAGATTTTACGCGTCAGAATCCATCTTACACATTTATAAATCAGCTAATCATCCGTACATAGAATACTGTTGCCATATCTGCTCTTGTTGCACATCTCAAGATTCTTAACAAATGCCAAAGAAGGGTATATAATCGATCCTGACCAAGCAGCTCAACTTCTGTCACTTTCTCACCGTTGTGATATGGCTTCCCTCTGTCTTTTCTACAAATATTTTATTGACAAATGTTCTCAAGAACGTTTTTCCTGTTGCTACAACTACATGAATTTAATCGTGTTACTAGATTAGCAACTAGGTCTAACAGTTTTACTGTTGAACTAGCTTTGAACAAGCACCACTTCTACTCAAGCAGATTCGTTTTTTTCATTTCCGACATATACAATTACATTTCCATTTCTTGCCCCCTTTTTGTCCTTTCCTCAAACCTCTGCAAAAATTTAAATGCAACTTCCTTCAGCATCTTCTGTCTTCTTGAACCCTGTTCCTTTTTATTCTTTCCTCAATCCTCTACAAAGATTTAATTACAACTTCATCCGCCATCTTTTTTCTTGAAGCCTGATCCTTATTTGTCCTTTCCTCAAATGTCTACAAAAATTTAATTTCAAAGTCAATCGACATCATCTGTCTCTTTGAAGCCTGTCTCTTCTTTTGTCCTTTCCTCGAACTTCTACAATTAATTAAATGCAACGTGAATGGCCATCATCTGTCTTCTTGAACCCTGTTCCTTTTTGTCCTTTCCTCAATCCTCTACAAAAATTTAATTACAACGTCAATCGTCATCTTCTTTCGTGATCCCTGTTCCTTTTTCGTCCATTCCTCAATCCTCTACAAAGATTTAATTTCAACGTCAATCGCCATTTTCTGTCTTCTTGAACCCTGTTCCATTTTGTCCTTTCCTCGAACCTCTGCAAAAATTTAAATGCAACGTCAATCGCCATCTTCTGTCTTCTTGAACCCTGTTCCTTTCCTTGTCCTCGCCTCAATCCTCCTTGTTTTCAATTTTCTCATTCTCTTTCACTAACCGTAACCCCTTGCAATGTAGTGGCTTTATCCCCTTGATTGGGGTGAAACGATTAAGAACAATTAAATAAAAAGCGGAACCTTTTCAATTTATAATGATTCTCCTCATCAGCTTCTGAATATATGTCTGGTAAATTACGTATTCATTTACCTACATATCTATGAGAAAGTTTATCAAAAAGTTATTTTGAAACTAGTAAAATAATGCAACGGTCGGGCTTGGGAAATACGAATAGAAAAATAACCACAAATAAATCAGCCGACAAAGCAAGAAAGAAAAAAAGAATGAATTATTTATTGAAAAAAAATGAAAAATTTTCCTCTATGCAATACAATACTGATACAATACTTTTTACGTCTTTTTTACGGGTTATTTAAAGCCAGAAAATAAATTTAGATTTTTTCTGCAGATAATAACAATTTACTGGTATAATTCCTATTAAACTACCCATAGAAGACATTGATTAACCCCTTTCTCAACGGTATTTGCGCGTAACTGAATATAACGGACCCAACTAGAATTGGAACTCGGCTCTCTAATTTCCAATTCCAAGGCTTTATCCATTATACGACACGGACATACAACGTTACAGCATCTAGTATCCACAAGGGGTCACCCATCTAAGTACTGGCCTGGCTTTTAACTTTGATGATCGTACGAGAATTGGTGTTTCAACGCGATATGGCTGTGGGCTACGCATTTCAATCAGTGAACCATCCCGTCATTTTTTTTTTTTTTTTCTGTGAAGTAGATATGCGTTAGATTATGAAGATGTCATTAAAAATAGAAATAACATCGTACACACGAAACTGAAACGCCTTTGCTATAAAATATTTATTGTTACTTTCTTTTCTTTCTTTTATTCGGGATTAATTGTATAAGAAACTGATGAATCTATCGATATCTGTTTTTCAAAAATGGTTAGCCTGTTCGGTAAATGACTTGCAAAACTGAAAAAAAATTCCATGTTTTATTCATGATGATTAATTTCATGTTAATTATTTTCTGTTGATTCCCTGTCGTATAATGATTTCCATTGGCATTGTTGTTGCACGATTTTTCCATACAACTGGATTGATTTGTTTATTTAACGGCATATCAACTCCTAATGGGTCACTTAAAGCCGAAATTTAATTTTCATGGGCGCTTTGAAGCAATAAAAATATATGTTATTCTGTTTTCACAATTGGATACACGGTAGATAATACTCAGCTTTTGTGCATATACAAGTTTGAGTGATCATTTTTTCTAGAGGCGATGATATGTGTATCATGGTGTAGTTTTGGTGAATGTTATTATTGTAGCATACCACGGACGATAACGAGTATGTGCCCATTCACATAAATACAATAATGAATATTGTATGTGGTCAGCAGTTGGAGATTTGTTTCCAACTGTGATGGACAAACTCTCTGCCTCCGGACAGAGAGAATCCCCAGATGAGGCTATGTCGAAGGGAAGAGTCTCATCTCGGCAAACAGCTACCTGACTCCATTTTATATATGTACGGAGAAGTTTTGGCCGAGCCTATGGGCTTGGATACCTCACATTAAATTAGGCCTTGTGTCACATCTGACCGAGTGGTGCGGTTGATAGATATCCTGCAGTTGGAGATTCATTGTGGAATTCACTTGACTCACTTCTAGCAGTTGACTACATTTTCTACGCGCCGCTGGTGAATCTTATATGTGTTGTTCATGTCCTAAGTATTATCGTTCATTACCAACTTTTGTTTGATTATTCTAACAGTTACCTTTCCTAGGTTACTACATTATATTTTGGAATAGTTTGATTTATAAAAATTGTCGGATATTATATGTCTTATATTTTCGTTCATTACCAGTAACCCCCTGCGTCTTAATGGCATTATTGCTTTGCTTGGGGTGAATGATTGAAAAAAATATTCACAATTGCTTGTTTTCAGAATGGTAAAAATATGACGGAAAAAACATATATAATACACTTGTGCGTATATGTCACAAGTCATCGTGACCGAGGGCTTGAGCCTGCTGGCCTTGTTCAGACTGTTGACCACTCTAGATAAAACGCTCCCCCAAAGAAACTGTAACTAAGGTTCGCTCAGTATAATGTGCCTGAACATGTGTCTGCAACAAGGATTGCCTAGCCGCGCTAGTAGACGAGTATCCTAAGATACGAGTGGCCAGCCTTTATATATATATTAATATATATATATATGTGTGTGTGTGTGTGTGTGTGTGTGTGTGTGTGTGTGTGTGTGTGTGTGTGTGTCTGTGTGTGTGTGTGTGTCTGTGTGTGTGTGTGTGCCATTGTTGCTCGCTTCTTGTCGTGTTGGGGAGACTTGCGTCGTTCAATGACTCTGAGAGCGATGCCATCGAGGGTTCTAAACTCCTGGTAGGGCCACCCTTGGCAGCAATGTCGAAGATGAGGGTCGAGACTAAGCGCGACCAACCCCAAAGACCCCAACGGTGGAACAAACAGATGACAATTCCAACAGATCTCAACGTTTGAACCAGCGAATGAAAAGGGCTACGCACAACGGACATGTTACAGAAGGTGCAACTCAAAACTGTAACAGAGTTAGCGGCAGTCCGTTTCAGTTTCATAACTGGATTTTGCATGTCTCATTCCATATGTGCCGCAGGGGAAGGTCATGAAATGAAGGATGTGGGCCACTTCCTAGCAAATTGGTGCTCACCTTAAAAAATTTCCACGCCGTTGGCATTTTCTTCTACTTTGATTCTGTTTCGCCTCCAACCAACACTTGCAAATCCAAACGACAACAGAAAATGGATGACGGGAACAAGCTTTGGTGAAATTGGAGGCTTCTAGTCTTGAACCTGCACTGTTGGCGGCGAATCTAGTCACCAACAGCATCATCATAAAGGAAGCGCTCAGCACAGAAGAAATTAAATTCTTGGATACGACGTGTGTGTGTGTGTGTGTGTGTGTGTGTGTGTGTGTGTGTGTGTGTGTGTGTGTGTGTGCGTGCGCGCGCGCCCGCGTTCGGGTGCGTGTGTGTGTGCGTTCGGGTGCGTGTGTGTGTGTATGCAAATGTGCATGCGAGTGTGTGCGGGGGGTGTATGCGAGTGTATGTGCGTGTATGTGTTTGTATGTGCGTGTGCATGTGTGTGCGCGTGTGTGTGTATGCGAATGTGTGTGTGTGCACATGTGTGAGCGTTCGTGCGTGTGTGTGTGCGTGTGCGCTCGTGTATGTATGTGCGTTCGGGTGCGTGTGTGTGTATGCGAATGTGCATGCGTGTGTGTGCTGGTGTGTGTGTATGCGAGTGTATGTGCGTTTGTGTACGTGTGTGTGCGCGCGCGCGTATGTGTGTGTGTGTGTGTGTGTGTGTGTGTGTGTGTGTGTGTGTGTGTGTGTGTGAATTTAATATAAAAGGATCTTTACCATCGCGTTTCTTCCCTTGGGGAAATTTATCATTGTAAATACGATGATGTTAATCTCATAATTTGTATTTATAAAACGAAGTAACGCGGATGAAAAATATCGTTGAGTTTTCAAATTTTCAATCTGCGGACGCTCTAAAACATTCTTAAAGCTTGCAGTGTAAGGAAAGGTAAATAAAAGTTTTCCTTGGACCTTTTATTTGTCTTTATAGATACATTTTATTTATCTCTGTATTTTTACGCTCATATATGTGTTAGTGTGTGTTGTTGTTGTTGTTGTTTAAATTTTACTATATTTATGGGTGAAGCGTTATTCACTGACGGAAAGAAACCATTTGTCGATATGTCTGCATTTGTATATATGTCCGTATTGTCTGTCTAGCCGATGAGCCCAAAAAGTAAAATACAGGGGTTGGACAAAATAATTGGAACAGCTACAAATTCCACTCCTATATTTCAAAGACCTATTATACTAAGAACTTTAACTAAAACTTCGTAATTGCAGGTTATATCTATTGTAAATACGTTTATTTATCTAATTTACTGTATTTGTTTTATTTATTTTTAGAATTTAGTAAAATTTAAGCTAAATGCGTGATCTCTCCGGGTTCGAAAAAGGGCAAATTGTTAGAGGTCGCATGGCAGGAGCCTCGATCATTAAGGTTGCTGAACTGTTTGGTTTTTCAAGAGCTACCATATCAAGAACACTGATGCAATTCGAGAAACAAGGCAAAACTTCTAGCAACCGTAGCAATTCGGGCCGGATTTGTAAACTTACTGACAGGGACTGACGTGCATTGAAACGCAATAAAATTATCAGACTACTGCGGCCAAAGTGACTTCTGAGTTGAATAATCATCTGAATAGTCCAGTTTCTACTAAAACTGTTCGCCGTGAGCTCCATAAGGCTGCATATCATGGAAGAGTCGCTGTGAGGAAACCTCTTCTCACCGCACGCAACATTCAGAAGAGCTTGAAGTGGTGCAGAGATCACAATGCCTGGTCTGCAGACCAATGGAAGCAAGTCATATTCTCAAACAATCCAGTTTTTCTCTTTTCCCAACTTCAGGGCGAGTTTATGTGTGGAGGCAGCCCAAAGAAGCTTACAACCCTGACTGCCTTCTTACAACAGTGAAGCATAGAGCTGGATCAGTGATAGTTTGGACAGCCATATCATGGAAATGTCTCAGTCCAATAGTTGCCCTGCATGGTAGATTCAACACTAAAGATTACCTGAACATTTTGGGAAATCATGTTCATCCAATGGCCCAGACTTTATTCCCTGATGGTGACTGCATCTTCCAATACGATAATGCTCCAATACATACCGCTCGAGTCGTTAAGAGCATGAAAGTGAGCTAGAACACCTGGAGTGGCCTCCCCAATCTCCAGATATCAATATTATTGAACATTTGTGGTGCATTTTGGAGCGACAAGTTAGGAGCCGCTATCCTCCACCGTCGTGTCGTAAAGAGCTGGAGCAGGTGTTAATGGAAGAATGACTGAAAATTCCTCTGGATGAAGTCAGGAAGCTGTATGATTCCATTCCTAGACGTGTTAAAGCTGTGTGTGAGGTTAAAGGAGGACCAACTTCATATTAAATAAATTTTCTTTTACAAATGATTAAATTATAACTACAAATTCAAATAGCATTAAAATATTACTTATGTGTATGTGTGAGAATGAATAATCAGTTGAATATTATAATTAGGCTTATCCATCTCTCCGTTAGTTCGCACGACGAATCCCTGCCGCCGGCCTGTATCGGAGAAGGAATCCCGGCCCCATAGGCGATCATTCAGTGAGTAATCTGCGAACAGATACTACACGGGATTTACTTGACCTCCCACACGGCCAG
The DNA here is from genome assembly GCA_964036315.1 of Acanthosepion esculentum. Classification (NCBI taxonomy): domain Eukaryota; kingdom Metazoa; phylum Mollusca; class Cephalopoda; order Sepiida; family Sepiidae; genus Acanthosepion; species Acanthosepion esculentum. Next base: position 68,145,783 of record OZ038512.1, read on the forward strand.
GTTGTGACACAAGGTCGGAGTTTAACGTGGGAAGGGAGGGGGAATGGACCCGAGTTTTCACCCGGGTCGCAGTGCTTTGGCTTTAGCTAGTCATAGCTGGTCTTTGGCTGGTCTTAGCTGGTCATAGCTTGTCCAAGCTGGTCAGAGCTGGTCATAGCTAGTCAGACGCAGCCACGACACTACCAGCGCAGGGACCAATCCCCGCCGCCGGCCTGTATCGGAGGAAGAATCCCGGCCCCATAGGCGATCATTCAGTGAGCAATCCGCGAACAGATACTACACTTTGATCTTAGCCAAAAGACCGTGGATTTACTTGACCTCCCACACGGTCAGGTTGTGACACAAGGTCGGGGTTTAACGTGGGACGGGAGGGGGAGTGGACCCGAGCTTTCACCCGGGCCGCAGTGCTTTAGCTGGTCTTAGCTTGTCCAAGCTGGTCAGAGCTGGTCTTAGCTAGTCATAGCTGGTCATGGCTGGTCTTAGCTTGTCATAGCTAGTCAGACGTAGCCCCCGATACCACCAGCGCAGGGACGAATCCCTGCGACCGGCCTGTATCAGTGATCGCTCCCGGCCTAAAGGCGATCATTCAGCGAGTAATCTGCGAACAGATACTACACTTTGATCTTAGCCAAAAGGCCGTGGATTTACTTGACCTCCCACACGGTCAGGTTGTGACACAAGGTCGGGGTTTAACGTGGGACGGGAGGGGGAGTGGACCCGAGCTTTCACCCGGGCCGCAGTGCTTTAGCTGGTCTTAGCTTGTCCAAGCTGGTCAGAGCTGGTCTTAGCTAGTCATGGCTGGTCTTAGCTTGTCATAGCTAGTCAGACGTAGCCCCGATACTACCAGCGCAGGGACGAATCCCTGCAACCGGCCTGTATCAGTGATCGCTCCCGGCCTAAAGGCGATCATTCAGCGAGTAATCTGCGAACAGATACTACACTTTGATCTTAGCCAAAAGGCCGTGGATTTACTTGACCTCCCACACGGTCAGGTTGTGACACAAGGTCGGGGTTTAACGTGGGACGGGAGGGGGAGTGGACCCGAGCTTTCACCCGGGCCGCAGTGCTTTAGCTGGTCTTAGCTTGTCCAAGCTGGTCAGAGCTGGTCTTAGCTAGTCATAGCTGGTCATGGCTGGTCTTAGCTTGTCATAGCTAGTCAGACGCAGCCCCGATACTACCAGCGCAGGGACGAATCCCTGCGACCGGCCTGTATCAGTGATCGCTCCCGGCCTAAAGGCGATCATTCAGCGAGTAATCTGCGAACAGATACTACACTTTGATCTTAGCCAAAAGGCCGAGAAGCGATTGTATTTCCTTGGCGCTCCACACTAGTAGAATGTGACACAAGGCCTGCTTAATATGGGGAACTCGAGTGTGTGCACCTGGGCCAGGTACAAAAATAACCCCGCCCCCCCAGAACAAATGGGTTTGCGCTCGTATCGATATTACTACTGATCCCCACCCCTTAGTGCAATCAGGTGTGGTCAACTGTTCCCGAGACGAGGTACCTATCGATAATATTTTCAGTTGCACTCTGATCACAGACAGTGAGACAACTGAGTTGCGCCTTGTCCAAAAGAATCTACGCGTCCTTGGTTCTACCAGATCTAACCTTCACAGAACAAGTCCTGCCATGTTACTTACACTGTAGCGAACCATCCTCATTCCCTTTGTATCCCATTGATGAGATATAACTTTCATTCACGCAGCGTCTTCACACGAAAAGCTGCTTTGTAAAATCGACTTCCAAGAGGATAATTCCCCGATCACTACCATCTTGAGCTGATCAAGTGTAGGGTTAACCGTTATCTTTTCCACATAATCCGCATGAACTCTTCCCCTGTAACCTTCTACAGACAGACACAGGCGCAGGCACAACTGAGTTGCGCACTGTCCAAAGACAGAGACAGAATTGAGAGACGAAATGGATTTTATGAGCCCGAGGGAAGATACAACACTTTGATCTCAGCCAAAAGGCCTAAAAGACCTACTTGGATTCAGTGTGAATAAGTGGAGAGAAGAAAAGTGGAAAGAGGGTATCAGATGAAACTGATAAGAACAAATACTACACTTTGATCCTATCCAAAAGGCCTAAAAAACTCTACTTGCTTTCAGTGAAGATAAGTGGAGAAACAGAGAGAGAGAGAGAGAGAGAGAGAAATGGAGAGAGGGGGGATCAAATTAAGCTGCTAAGAACAGTTACGACACTTTGATCTTCACCATAAGAGCAAGAAGAGATTGTATTTTCTTGCTGCTTCACACTGGCAGAATGTGACACAAGGTCAGTTTAATATGGGGATCCCAAGTGCGTGCACCTGGGCCAGGTCCAAAAATAGTCCTGCCCCCGACACCGTAGATTTGCGCTGGTATTGATATTACTACCGATCCCCACCCCTTAGTGCAATGAGGGTAGGTACTGCTGCGCTCAACTGTTTCCCGAGACGAGGTACCTATCAATAATATTTTCAGTTGCGCTCTGATCACAGACAGAGACACAACTGAGTTGCGCCTTTCCAAAGACAGAGACGGAATTAAGAAATGGAATGTAGTTTATGAGCCCGAGAGCAGATACTACACTTTGATCCCTAAAAGTTATAGCGACCGCCATTTTTCAGACGCATAGTATCGAACGACAGAAACCGAGTAAGGCAATCGCCAAAAATCCATTTACCATATAAATAATAGAGCATCGTTTGATGAATTATTTTTTTATCATTTTTATTATTTTTTTATTATTATTATTTTTTTATTATTATTATTATTATTATTATTTTATTTTTTTATTTTTATTATTTTTTTATTATTATTATTTTTTTATTATTTTTTATTATTATTAGAGAAATGTCAGTTAAACGGGGATTTAGCTACAGTGATGTTCGATAAAAGTGAGTCACGTGAATTTTTTTACTAAAAATATTTTTTGTCTATTGTTTTGGGGGTTAAAATAATTTTTAATCTTACTAATATAAAGACCCCTTCCCGACCACCTAGGAAAAAAGTTTATTCACCCTAAGGTATTCTATTGATAATTATAAATTTGGATATAAATGAGATTCAGGAAAAAAACTCTGTGCAAAGAAAGTGACTCACATATCGCATTCTAATGATTAAACTGGTAAATTTAAAGAGATTTTGACAAAATATTGTAAACTATTTTACAATACACTCAGAACAATATTCTAGAGAATTCTAGAACAGCTTAAATTAAATCTAGAGTATTCCATAATATTCCAGAAAGCATCATACAGTATAAAAACAGCCTGAAATAGCCATTCAAGTCACTTACCAGATGAAAAGGTACAAACACGCATCAGAACCACTTAAGGCATCTATTATTGCCCTCTCAAAAGTCTACGAAAGAAATTGCACAAATTGCTATAACCTCGCAATCAACTGCCTCTCGAGTGCTTAGGGCACATAATGATGCCACTCCTGCTCCAAGGAAGGAAACAAGGGAACGAAAGAAAAAGATTGATGATAGAACTGGCAGGGTAATCAAGAGAGAAGTTGCGAAGAATAGGACTATAACTAGCCAAGAAATTGCAGCCAGTCTAAGCGAAGAGCAAGGTGTTAGCCTTGCCTCTTCAACAGTCCGTCGGTGGCTGTTAGATCAAGGCTACAAATCTTATACACGAAGGTTTAAGCCGCTAATAATCAAAGCCAAGAGACTTGAATGGGCTCACTATTACAAACATTTCACCGTAGAAGACTGGAAGAATGTTCTCTTCTCCAATGAAACGAAAGTTGAGCTAAATTCAAAGGATAAGGCGAGTCACTTTTATCGAACAGCACTGTTATTATTATTTTCCTAAATATTTAATGCCAGAATATCGTGTTACATGGAGCGTGGTACATAGCGGGATACACGAATAAAAATTTGCTCTGGATCAAAATGATTGTTAAATTGGAAAGAAATTAGTTAATCTACTGATGTGAACGATTTATTTTTTTTAACTTAGTGCTGTTAATTATTAAATTTGAGAGGTAAAAAGCTGTTTGTTGAAGTAACTGAATAATAATAATAATAATAATAATAATAATAATAATAATAATAATAATACTATCTATCAGTGGTTACGTAGTGCAGGATTAAAAGCTGAAACCGAAGGTTTTATTCTTGCTGCACAAGATCAATGCTTGCTAACTAGAAAATTACCAAGCACACGCATACTGATAAATTGTGTTAACGAGAAAATACAGATTATGGGATCAATATCCAGAAACAATCGATCATCTTGTATCAGGTTGCACTGTTTAGAATCCAATGAATTTAAAACTCGTCATGTCAGGGTGGGCCAATATCTGCACTGGAAAATCTGCAACTTTTACGGGAAGGAAACTGGACGAACACAACCCAGACCCGGTTACAGAGATAGGTCCTATAACAATTTTGTGGGACTTTACAATACACACAGACAGAACAATCACAGCTAACCACTCAGATATAGTGGTCAAAGTCCAAAAAACTTAATGTACGTTCTTATTAACATGACAATTCCGGCACACTGTAATGTATCTCTAAAGATCTTTAAAAAAAAAAAATATGAAAATACAACGATCTTGAAGTGGGAATCTAAAAAAATGTGGAACATTATGACATCCATAATTCCAGTTATGGTTGGCAACCTCGGGTTGATTAGAAAAGGTTCTGAAAGGTTCATTGTAGCCCATTCTTTATAGAAATACAAGTACAGTTCATAACTTACGGAGAGCATTATCAATGTAAAATGCGTGTGATCTTAAGATAAAAATATCAAGGAATTTTTATGCCATTTCTGACCTTATGTCTCTGACTGAATCCCGTAAAGAAATGGTAATATAAAGTATATCTATATATAAAAAAAACTGAGGATGTCTGTGTCTGTTTGTGTGATACCGTTTCACTCAAGATCCATCCAAACAATTCTGACAAAACTTGGCACATACATTGTACAATGTAAGAGATAGGTTCTTAACGTTAAAAAATCGATAATTTTTACAAAATCAATAATCGATAAAGCCGATCAAAAATCGATAAATTCAACTTTTTTCATACGATTTCGTTCAAACTCAGTATGTAGCTTACTCACATCATGACGAGCTCAGCGATACCTCATTTTTATTTCTACGCCACTGCGTTTAGTGAAAAACCGCGCAAAAACAAAAACCGATTTCAACACAAATTTTAAACTAAAAACGCCCTCAATTTTCAAGCAATCTAATACAAACATCACTCAATTGTAGCCAACAATAAGTTGATTGTTTAACAGTCATTTAACTTGATAATTGAGTCCACCCATATAGTGAAATCCCGCGTAAATAGCGAAAAATGGCGATTTTTACTGGTTTCTTTCTTATTTTTCGTTGATCTTTCAACCAATTTTCATCCAAATAAACAATTGCTTTATAAATGTATCTACTTTTATATCTCTGATAGCACAATGACAAATTGAATTTAAAAAATTCCAAAATAATTGTGGTCTGAAGTGGGTCTTCATGTTGCCTGTTTTACCCTTCATGTCCTCGTCTAACTTCGATTGAATAAATACAGACTACTTTTGTTATATCAGTAACTCCATAAATTCAAAATGTTTTTTTAATGAAAACACTTTAAAGTAATTGAAGAAGATAGACTCTGTTCCATCTAAAAATGATGCTGTTTTTGCTCCATTCTAATTGAACGCTTTTTCCGAGCGACCAGCTGGGTATGGCTGCTAGTATGAGTATATAAAAGAAATCAAAGGAAATAATAAAAACAACAATAATAATAATAATAATAATTTTTAATTGACTTTTCTGTTCTATATGATACAAGAGTGAACCTCAAAAATGAAAAAATTGAAAAATACCAGGATCTCACTTGAGAGTTGAAAAGCTACAGAATATGACTGCAATTCCTGATGAAATGGGTGCGTTTGGAAAACCAGCTAGAAAATTGAAAGAGCACTTAGGGGTAAATTTAAATTGAAACCAAGATTATAGACCTCTAGAAAACTGCCATCTTTTATTTTGCGAGGAGTCTTCGAAAAGTTCTTTAGTGTAGAGGTGTCTTGCTAAAATCGTGTCTCAAAAATACAATTTCTATGTCAACGTGCATCACTAAAATAATAATAATAAAAATAATAATATAATACTATGTTGGTACTTTCTTTCAAAAAACAATGGATTTGTTTTCCATTAAGAATAATGTCCCAATTCTTATCCGGTATGACATGATATACGCCATTATGCTTCAAATTACAAACAAAATAATTAACGTAACTCTTACAATATTTTTAAATAATTAGAGAAAAAGCGCGATTGTGTTGAAAAAATATTGTAAGGGTTAATATCAATTATTTTGTTTGTTAATTTGAAATAGATTTAGATCATGATGGACATAATGTTACACCGAATAAGAAATGTGACATATGTTTCTAATAATATTAGGTTGGTGCAAAAATAATGTCGTTTTTTGACATGATCTTGAACGTCAAAAAACGACATTATTTTTGCACCAGCCTAATAAAATTGCCTCATTATTGATATGGTAGTCAAAGTATCTTCAAAAAGCTATCAAAATACAAGGACCTTGAAATCGAAATCTCAAAAATGTGGCACATGGGAACATAAAAAAATCCCTGTTGTCGTTGGAGCCCTCGGATTGATTGGAAAAGATTCCAATAGATTCATTGAAGGGATTCCTGGAAGCCCATGCCTTAAAGAAATACAAAAAATGTTCTCACGTGTACAGCTCACACCTTACGAAAGACTTTATGTAAAATATGTGTGTATGAGTGCCTGTGTGTTTAAATTGCTCATTGGAAAATGTCATGACGCCATTTCTGACCTTAGGTCCATGGTCGGGACCCGGAAAGAAATGTGTACACACCAGGAATCAAAGGAAATAAAATACTAATAAACAGTATTAAATAACCAAAGAAAGTATATTTATGTGCATCTTAATGGTATTTTAAAGAGTCAAAGTACAGATAAAAAAATTGAATTTTGTCTATCGTCAACATTCGAGAGTTATAACTCTTTTTCTATTGAGACATGAAAATGAATTTAGCAAGTTTATTTTTTTCTCGTCCTTAATGAATGTTAGTTTTATTATTGGTACATTCAGATATCTGTCATCGTTACCGAATGAGAAAGGAAACCCTCCCTCATAATGATAATAGCGGACTATTATACTACGACACGTTGACTGTATTTACTGGTATCAAGATCAGAATTCCCGCTACAAAGCTTATGATTCCACCAGTTGCTGCAAGTCCGAGCGACCAGCCGGCTTTGTATTGTCCGGCTACTGCTCCAATCATTGCTCCAATGAAGGCTGCCAAACCTGTAAATATAAAAACAAAGTAATGATCACTAAAATACGTTCTAAAATTGATTTCTATGCGAAATTCAAAGAGGAGCTTTTGCCCACCCCCACCCTTTCCGCTAGACAATACACATATTCTGAAAAATAATGAAATATCGGAATGTACAGGTGAATATACGACGATGTACAGGTGAAATATACGACGATTTTTCAACACTTTGACAAGGATGTTTTATTTTTATTATTATTATTATTATTGTTGTTGTTGCTATTATTATTATTATTGTCGTTGTTGTTGCTATTATTATTGTTGTTGTTGTTGCTATTATCATTATTATTGTTGTTCTTGCTATTATGATTATTATTGTTGTTCTTGCCGTTATTATTATTATTGTTGTTGTTTTTGCTATTATTATTATTATTGCTGTTGTTGTTGTTGTTGCTATTATTATTATTGTTGTTGCTGCTATTATTATTATTATTGTTGTTGTTGTTGCTATTATTATTGTTGTTGTTGTTGCTATTATTATTATTATTATTATTATTGTTGTTGTTGTTGTTGTCCCAATGCAAGAACAAAGAGAGGGTTACTGAAAGAGTTCATTGTAAGGAAGGAGGAAAATGTGTATTTTTAGGAATACATGAACTTAGAGTTGAAGAGGTTAAGATTGTCGTGGCCCCCAAATGATACTCTCAGAAATTAGTTTCACAAAGTGGCGGTTCTGGGAAAAAGTTGTCTAAATGTATCTTCCTCCTTAGCAAAAGAATACGACGGAAAGGAAGATAATTTGACACCGTTGTAGGGATGCAAAGAGTGATTATCTCTTTTTTGCTGAGAGCAAATCAGGAGGGCCACGTGACGGCTGGTGAGTGACGGCTGGTGAGTGACGGCTGGTGAGTGACGGCTGGTGAGTGACGGCTGGTGAGGGATGTCAGTTCATAGAGTCTAGCACCAGTTGCCATTTATCACGTCTGCTTTGATTTTGTTTTGTTTTACGGTATATCAACCTCAATGAGTTATTTAATGCCGACAAGATTTTTACAAGAACGGCTCATTTCTTATCGCCTTTATAAGAAGGTCCCATTTCTTATCGCCTTTAAAAGAAAGTCACATTTCTTATCGCCTTAACAAGAACGGCTCATTTCTTATTGCCTTTAAAAGAACGGTTCATTTCTTATCGCCTTTACAAGAACGTCCCATTTGTTATCGCCTTTACAAGAACGGCTCATTTCTTATTGCCTTTACAAGAACGGCTCATTTCTTATCACCTTTACAAGAACGGCTCATTTCTTATCGCTTTTACAAGAACGGCTCATTTCTAATCGCCTTTACAAGAACGTCCTATTTCTTATTGCCTTTACAAGAACGGCTCATTTCTTATCGCCTTTACAAGAACGTCCCATTTTTATTGCCTTTACAAGAACGGCTCATTTCTTATCACATTTACAAGAACGGCTCATTTCTTATCACCTTTACAAGAACGGCTCATTTCTTATCGCTTTTCCAAGAACGGCTCATTTGTTATCGCCTTTACAAGAACGGCTCATTTCTTATCGCCTTTACAAGAACGGCTCATTTCTTATCGCTTTTACAAGAACGTCCCATTTCTTATTGCCTTTACAAGAACGGCTCATTTCTTATCGCTTTTACAAGAACGGCTCATTTCTTATCGCCTTTACAAGAACGGCTTATTTCTTATCGCTTCTACAAGAACGGCCCATTTCTTATCGCCTTTACTTGAACGGCTGATTTGTTATCACGTTTACAAGAACGGCTCATTCCTTATCGCCTTTACGAGAACGTCTCATTTCTCATCGCCTTTACAAGAACGGCCCATTTCTTATCGCCTTTACAAGAACGGTTCATTTTTTTCGCCTTTACAGGAACGGCTCATTTGTTATCGCTTTTCCAAGAACGGCTCATTTGTTATCGCCTTTACAAGAACGGCTCATTTCTTATCGCTTTTACAAGAACGGCTCATTTCTTATTGCCTTTACAATAACGGCTCATTTCTTATTGCCTTTACAAGAACGGCTCATTTCTTATCGCCTTTACAAGAACGGCTCATTTCTTATCGCCTTTACAAGAACGTCCCATTTCTTATTGCCTTTACAAGAACGGCTGATTTGTTATCGCTTTTACAAGAACGGCTCATTTCTTATCGCCTTTACAAGAACGGCTTATTTCTTATCGCTTCTACAAGAACGTCCCATTTCTTATCGCCTTTACAAGAACGGCTCATTTGTTATCGCCTTTACAAGAACGGCTCATTTTTGTGGTGCAACAGCAAATCAATCGCTGCAGAAACAGTCAGAGAATGTGACACCTACGTGCCGGGGTTTTGGAAACGAACCCAAATTTCTTCGAATGGCGAAAGGCAGTTGGGATATCGATTTTCAAACTCAAGATCTTTTGTGTTAACATACACAAATTGTGGCACAAGGCAAAACAGTGGGAAATTGAGTTGGGGCTTGTCGACTCTATCTTATACCTACTTAATCCGATCCACGACCCATTCGGTCGTTACAATTTAAACACTCATCACAAAAACTTGTCCGTCGTCATTCACAATACCACATACAGACAGGGGAACCTATAAAACATTCCATGACATAAAAATTGTTAAATATAAAATTATATATAACAATTTGCCGAAGATAAGCAATGAATGGACAGGGAATTAACCCGAAAACACACTAAAATATAACAAAACACACAAGCCAAACGTAATTGACGTTAGTAGGACCCGTCCAACCATCAAAAGAATGAGCGAAACCGCTGTATTCCGTCTTCAGACAAAATCAAAAGTTCTCTCGCTAAGGCGGGGGGGGATAATATACATACGGACATTGGGGGGAATAACTGACCCAATCGTGAAGAAAAATGGGGCCAAAAACAAATTAGGAAGGTTAGGATTCTCGGCTTTGATCATAAGCAATGAAGAAGCCGGAAAGAGGCCAGGAACAATATATAGTCACATTAACTACAGGTACACAAGAAGAGCCTATCCTTACCTGGGAAGGCCTCCACAGGAAACCGACCCGATGTAATTTAAGGAGACTTACAAAAGAAAATCAAGGCTAGCCCAGTTCATGCAAACCAGTCTCGCCGCAGTCACCCACCTTTGGCTAAAACGCTTTCTATCAGATCTGAGCTTCATATCCTGAGCTGATGCTCAAAGAATGTGACCAGATCCCGATGTGAATAGCGTTCACATCGCAAGATTTCCTACTTCCGCGTCGTCCAAATCACCATTCAAGTCGTGGCTAGCAGCGTTAGAAACAACATACGTATCACCCCAAAATACGGGGACGACATATTGTCATACGCGTATGCGCGATCAATTAGCACGAGCTTTTCCAGAGCGATACGCGACGTCAACTCGCCGACAAAGTTCCATAGGGAGCGCACCCGAGGACAATAGTAGAAGGCGTGCGCAGCCGTTTCTGGTAAATCCCCAGATAATGAGATACTAATAATATATCACGCCGTGCTCGCCAGTCAGTTAATAGGTGAGCTATGGAAGAATGGTTACGGGCATTATTATATCCGTGACATAATAACACCTTATAATACTAATAATATATCACGCCGTGATCGCCAGTCAGTTAATAGGTGAGCTATGGAAGAATGGTTACGGGCATTATTATAGCCATGACATAATAACACCTTATAATACTAATAATATATCACGTTGTGCTCGCCAGTTCATAGGTGAGCTATGGAAGAATGGTTATGGGCAGTATTATATCCGTGACATAATAACACCTTATAATACTAATAATATATCACTCCGTGATCGCCAATCAGTTAATAGGTGAGCTATGGAAGAATGGTTACAGGCATTATTATATCCATGACATAATAACACCTTATAATACTAATAATATATCATGCCGTGCTCGCCAGTCAGTTAATAGGTTAGCTATGGAAGAATGGTTATGGGCACTATTATATCCATGACATAACACCTTTTAATACTAATAATATATCACTCCGTGCTCGCCAGTTAATAGGGGAGCTATGGAAGAATGGTTATGGGCATTATTATAACCATGACATAATAACACCTTATATTACTAATAATATATCACGCCCTGCTCGCCAATCAGTTAATAGGTGAACTATGGAAGAAAGGTTACGGGCATTATTATATCCATGACATAATAACACCTTATAATACTCATAATATATCACGCCGTGCTCGCCAGTTAATAGGTGAGCTACGGAAGAATGGTTATGGGCATTATTATATCCATGACATAATAACACCTAATTTCACGGACGGAACAGCTGAGAGAAAAAGAATGACAAGAGTGAATTAGCTCAAATCAGGGAGGTTAAGAAAGAACTGATATTTACGAATTTGCTGTAAATTAGAAATCATATATTTCCAGTTTGCCCTCAAGTTGCAACAGCTATGATGCTGAAGATCATGTACCGACACGGAAATTAGTTTATAACTGATTTCAACTCCTTTTCTTTTGATGGTTTAAGTTTCTCACGTTGATTCAATAAAGATATAATAATTAATGATATCTTACCACCAATGATCATGAGCCCGCCCAGCGCTTTTCTATACTTTTGATTTTCATGGAGGCTCTCTTTGCATAGGTAGACTGCGGCCATGATGGTTACGATCAAGAGAAGAAGGAATCCCAAAGACGCCAAAAATTGCATTGATTTGTAGCCACCTGAAAATAAATGATATTTACAGAATAATTACAAAAAAAATGAAATTTTTATTCATGTGGCTCTTCGTATTTCTAATTACAAATTCAATCAATGAAAAAAAAAATCGACAAAAGGCCCCCTCCCAGCAACAACAACAAAAAACTTGCATTTATTTATTTATAAACTATGATGAGTTGATATCAAATAAACGTTAAATATGGATATAAATCCGACAGATTAAAATAGATAACAAATAGGAAATGTTTATCAATCTAACATGTTTCGCTTCTATTAAAGCTTCATCAGAGAATGGAACATGGAGAAAGGCGAAGAAATAAATTCTAGTATTTTTACTTTTGTGTTGTTTGATTTTCATTGGTCAGTCATGTTTCACGTGCATTAGACATTTTAAACCAACGTGTCTATAATTTTTAGCTTTAGGAATTCAAGGAGAGTCGACGCCTCCCTTCGACGTTTCAAGAAATTAACGGATTCCAAGCCTGCCTAAAAACTAGGTCAAAAATACAAACAACAATATCTTTTATAAAATGTTTAGAAAAAATCTATTTTACGGCAAATAAAAAAATAACTGTTTCTTTTTTAATTGCGGTAAGGAAATAATAAAAGACACAAAGACACGGTCATCCATTTATTGTTTCATAAATATTTAGATGCTTAAGCGCCTACGTTTCTTTATTTAGGAGATAAGTGAAAAGCTTTTTCAACTACGCGTTTCGAGTCTTATAGTAGGCGTACTCAGGCTCCAATGACAGACAGGCCCGAGAAAAGTGTCTGAATATCAAATTTTGCGACTAAATAAGTATTATCTCAAACTAGTTTCTCAACCGATACGCCCGGGCGCAATAATACGTCCTGAAAGGTAGCCAAGTTAACAGACTAGTAATTTATGAATAATTTTTATATTTCTAAAAAGTCTTTATTTTTAAAAGGCTAGAGGCCCCTACTAATGTAACATCTTAAAAATAAATGCTTATTTCAGGAGATTATTTTATTATTTTCCTATTTTCAAATTTCATGACTTTATTAAAAATTTAAAGTGCATCCCAGAGTTTGGGCTATTCAGTCGGTGCGCCCTGAAATGACAAAGGCCAAGAAACACTAGGTTAATGCTTTTTGTACTGTGGCCACTAACACCTGCTGGTTTTTAAATTTAGCCCAACCAGAGGAGGTATTTTCAATATCTTCCCCATATTCCAACACCCTTTACTCACACACGGGTTTGTCTCTCATTTCAGCTAGATGACGCATACTATAAGGAGCTAAATGCGTAGCTGCATAATTTTTACACTGTCATATTATCTCCACTTTTGCTTTGATATTATCCTACACCCTAGTGCCACACATGCACCGTAGAATGATACTGAATATGCAAATTATATCTCCATTAATAAACGTCATATTGGCCGTTATATCATGGAAGAATGTAAATGATAAGAAAACACATTTATTTGATGTTATAGTTTCATACTATAGTTTGCTCCAAACCTTTGATCTAAATGCTACGGTCGTTTCATCTTTCAGCGCAGAAAATAACGAAGTAATATAATTATAATAGCCATCGACAAAACAGTTGCTTATTTATAAAGCTCGCAAAAGACCAAATTGGAAATGAATAACAGAAAATCTATTTGATTTTTTAAAATTCAGTCAGTCCGTTAACCCTTTGAGCCCTGCGTTCCTGAACAATTTTAACTCTTCTGCCTGAGCTCCTGAGTCAAAATTCGCAAATAATTGTTATGTAATGTTTCACGGTAGATATAAAAATAGTTACAAGTGTTTACCCACTATTCAACCGGTAGGTGGACATTAAGTCATTTTTCTTTACCACTCTTCAACCGGTGGCTGAGCATTACATCATTTTTCTCTACCACTGTTCAACCGGTAGCTGGGCATTACGTCAATTTCTCTACCACTGTTCAACCGGTAGCTGGGCATTACGTCATTTTCTCTACCACTGTTCAACCGGTGGCTGGGCATTACGTCATTTTTCTCTACCACTGTTCAACCGTGGCTGGGCATTACGTCATTTTCTCTACCACTGTTCAACCGTGGCTGGGCATTACGTCATTTTCTCTACCACTGTTCAACCGGTGGCTGGGCATTGCGTCATTTTTCTCTTACACTGTTCAACCGGTGGCTGGGAATTACGTCATTTACTCTACCACTGTTCAACCGGTGGCTGGGCATTACGTCATTTTCTCTACCACGGTTCAACCGGTGGCTGGGCATTACGTCATTTTCTCTACCACTGTTCAACCGGTGCCTGGGCATTGCGTCATTTTCTCTACCACTGTTCAACCGGTGGCTGGGCATTACGTCATTTTTCTCTACCACAGTTCAACCGGTGGCTGAGCATTACGTCATTTTTCTCTACCACTGTTCAACCGGTGGCTGGGAATTACGTCATTTTCTCTACCACTGTTCAACCGGTGGCTGGGCATTGCGTCATTTTTCTCTACCACAGTTCAACCGGTGGCTGAGCATTACGTCATTTTTCTCTACCACTGTTCAACCGGTGGCTGGGAATTACGTCATTTTCTCTACGACTGTTCAACCGGTAGCTGGGAATTACGTCATTTTCTCTACCACTGTTCAACCGGTGCCTGGGCATTGCGTCATTTTCTCTACCACTGTTCAACCGTGGCTGGGCATTACGTCATTTTCTCTACCACAGTTCAACCGGTGGCTGGGCATTGCGTCATTTTTCTCTTACACTGTTCAACCGGTGGCTGGGCATTACGTCATTTTCTCTACCACGGTTCAACCGGTGGCTGGGCATTACGTCATTTTCTCTACCACTGTTCAACCGGTGGCTGGGCATTACGTCATTTTCTCTACCACTGTTCAACCGGTGGCTGGGCATTGCGTCATTTTTCTCTACCACAGTTCAACCGGTGGCTGAGCATTACGTCATTTTTCTCTACCACTGTTCAACCGGTGGCTGGGAATTACGTCATTTTCTCTACCACTGTTCAACCGGTGGCTGGGCATTGCGTCATTTTTCTCTACCACAGTTCAACCGGTGGCTGAGCATTACGTCATTTTTCTCTACCACTGTTCAACCGGTGGCTGGGAATTACGTCATTTTCTCTACCACTGTTCAACCGGTAGCTGGGAATTACGTCATTTTCTCTACCACTGTTCAACCGGTGGCTGGGCATTGCGTCATTTTCTCTACCACTGTTCAACCGTGGCTGGGCATTACGTCATTTTCTCTACCACTGTTCAACCGGTGGCTGGGTATTGCGTCATTTTCTCTACCACTGTTCAACCGTGGCTGGGCATTACGTCATTTTCTCTACCACTGTTCAACCGGTGGCTGGGCATTACGTCATTTTTCTCTACCACTGTTCACCCGGTAGCTGAGCATTACGTCATTTTCTCTACCACCGGTAAAGCTATGGTCAGGACTCACATGTTTAAGTGCCATACGGGATACACGCTTAGGCGATCGTGTCTCTTCCGATTCATGTCTGGCGAGGCAGATTTTCCTACAGTAGGTTGACTTTTCTTTTTGTAATTGCCAACGAAGTCCTGCTATTCGACCCATAGCTTGGGAAAGGAATAATGTTTGCGAATAAGTGAATGTAATGAACCCTACAGGAAATCGAACCCAGCTCTACAAGTTCTCAATCGGAGCCGACGTCCATTACACCACAACACATGCCCAATGAACATTTGAAACTTAATATATGCTTATTATTTATCTCCGCTAGACAATAACCAAGATGTTGGGCAAGATATAAGACACATGCTGGAAGGTCTAAATGAAAAAAAATAACCTTTATTTGTTGTTATTGTTTAGCGCAGTGGTTCCCAAACACCGTGCCGCGGCACATTAGTGTGCCGCCGAATGATTACTAGTGTGCCGTGAAGAGATAATACCTAGAAGCCATTTAATTTAATTTTGTTTAGTAAAGACATTCAATTTCTTAATCATGATGACACCGCTCAATTCAAAAAGACTTTATGAGTGGAAAATATTTAAATTTTTTGATAGGTGTGCCGCGAAAATTTAAAAAACTCAATAGTGTGGCGCCATGTAAAAAAGGTTGGGAACCACTGCCCTATGCCATGATGACTTGTGACTTTGTACTAGTCCGGCTAGGATCAACCCCTCCAGTCCGATAACATAATGCAAAACCCGAAATCGGCGATGAAGACAATGCATCACTGAAGACCACCCTTGATGCATCTAAAAAGTATTATGCAACTATATATATGTGTGTGTGTGTGTGTTTCTTGAAATACATACGTTTATAGGTTTAATGATTAGGCAAAGATCATAAGTGATGTTTTTAGCCGCAAATCATTAGGAGATTGGGGTCTTACAACGTCATACCACTTCTCCTTGGCGACCCAGGATATTGACTTGTGTGCTATCTGCTAGCTACAACTGTTCTCGTAGTGTAAGGCTCTCTCAACTCACTATTATATATGTTTTATAGGGACGGTCTTACCAACAAGAAAATATGATTCGATTTGAAGTAAAATGGTCCGCCGAAAATCTTGGCGTGGAATATCAGTGGAATTTCTAAAACGCCATCATGTTACGGCTTTACTGTGTTCCCAATCATGATGGCACCGCTCAATTCAAAATCGCCGAATTTCTGGAATCTAAACGTTTCACGCATACGAATTGGTAAGCGTTATTATGGTTTATATTAGTCATGGGACGATTAATCGGAATATCAGGAGTTTTTCAAAGTATCGGGAATCGGCATCGGAGCTGAATAATTAGCGTCATCTTTGCACACACAACACAAAACGAACGGCCACAAAATAGCCAAGATTTTATAGATGTTTAATTCCTTTTCAGGGTTTCAAGTGGATACACACAATCTTTAAACTTTATATATTAAATAGACAACTACGACTGACAGTCGGTATTTACCCTAAGATTGTCAAGCCGATATCTGTTACGTGATATGTTTCAACTTTACAAAAGTCAGATCAGGGGCCGAAAATGAAGTCCTGCTGCCATATTTGTGCTGGGGCTCCCCAATTTTCGCTTTCCGTAATTGATAGAGACCAAAAGCATATATGCGACCTTGTGGGTGATGAATTGTTTTCCACCTTACAACCCCTTTCCCACAGACGAAACATTGGAAGCCTCTCGCCGCTATTTTCAAGGAAAATGTTCAAACGAGCTGCTTTACTTCCCCCAACTCTAACCCTCTCAGTTAAGTCTCACCCAACCGCGTACATTGAGGCGAATCTCCCTCATTCTCTTTGTATTCCTTTAGTAAGGAGTAAGTTCCACTCGGATAGCTCTTTCCCAAGATCTGTTGATTTGCGGAACATAATCCCATGGGGATGCTTTCCGATCACTACATTTATAACCTCTTCAAGTTTAAGGTTAACCGTGATTACTCCTCTTGGGAATCGGTTCCACAAAGTAGTGATTGGTGGGAAAAAGCTTTTCGAGTGGAACTTACGGTGATTCGCGACACTGCGTGACATGGTAGATCTTAACTGTTATGGTACTTACTGGATGGGGGCAGGGAACTATCTTTTCAAATGCATGGATCGTATTGGGTTGGTGCATAATTATCCGGCGTTTTAAAATCTATATTTTTATTGAAAAAGAAACATAATTCAACAATAAGTTTTTAAATGATTATTGCAAAGCAAATGATTATCGACACGCATTTTTATAACTTGAAAATAAAATAATATTTTTATTAAAAAAGTAAACAAAGTAGCAATTTTTATTAACAAATGATTTCGGAGTAACACTTGAGATTTGGCGTAAGCATAAATCCCAATAGTTCACATTAGTCTCTTCATCTATCTATCTATCTATCTATCTATATATTTATGTATCTATCTATCTATCTCTTTTACTTTGTTCATATCTATCTATCTATCTATCTATCTCTTTTACTTTCTTCATATCTATCTATCTATCTATCTCTTTTACTTTCTTCATATCTATCTATCTATCTATCTATCTATCTATTTTACTTTCTTCATATCTATCTATCTATCTCTTTTACTTTCTTTATATCTATCTATCTATCTCTTTTACTTTGTTCATATCTATCTATCTATCTAGATATCTCTTTTACTTTCTTCATATCTATCTATCTCTTTTACTTTCTTCATATCTATCTATCTATCTCTTTTACTTTCTTCATATCTATCTATCTATCTCTTTTACTTTCTTCATATCTATCTATCTATCTCTTTTACTTTCTTCATATCTATCTATCTATCTATCTATCTCTTTTACTTTGTTCATATCTATCTATCTATCTATCTATCTCTTTTACTTTCTTCATATCTATCTATCTATCTATCTATCTCTTTTACTTTCTTCATATCTATCTATCTATCTATCTATCTCTTTTACTTTCTTCATATCTATGTATCTATCTCTTTTACTTTGTTCATATCTATCTATCTATCTCTTTTACTTTCTTCATATCTATCTATCTATCTCTTTTACTTTCTTCATATCTATCTATCTATCTATCTATCTCTTTTACTTTGTTCATATCTATCTATCTCTTTTACTTTGTTCATATCTATCTATCTATCTATCTCTTTTACTTTCTTCATATCTATCTATCTATCTCTTTTACTTTGTTCATATTTATCTATCTATCTATCTCTTTTACTTTGTTCATATCTATCTATCTATCTCTTTTACTTTCTTCATATCTATCTATCTATCTCTGTTC
This sequence comes from Acanthosepion esculentum, assembly GCA_964036315.1. Taxonomy (NCBI): domain Eukaryota; kingdom Metazoa; phylum Mollusca; class Cephalopoda; order Sepiida; family Sepiidae; genus Acanthosepion; species Acanthosepion esculentum. The sequence continues at coordinate 68,164,453 of OZ038512.1, forward strand.
ATTATCTATCTATCTATCTATCTATCTATCTCATAGC
>OZ038512.1:68169489-68186989 GCA_964036315.1 Acanthosepion esculentum
AACTGAGACATCCGGAAGAGGCATGGTAATTGGAACTAGAACAATATACCCCGGTGGACAAAATAAAGGGTTCGGTTCGAAATTCCAATCACCTGAAGAAGGCCGGAGCGTACAGCGACCGAAACGTTGTGAATATGGCAATGAAGATGAGGATAACAGTCCGAATAATGTAAATAATGCAAGTAATCATAGAACCTCATCTCAGAGATATAGACAGATATTGTAAAAACCTGATCTGGCATCTCGTCTACACTCATTTTCTCCCTGAATTTTCTACAAAGATTTTCATGGCACCTGCTCTGACGAACTACTGTCACTGGAACCCCAACTGCATGAATTTAAGCGTGCTACTAGGTTGGCATCTCGGTCCCACACTTTTACTGTTGAAACAGTTAAATGTAACCACCTCTTCTACTCCAACAGCTTCTTATCTCGCACTTCCCGACAGTGGAACTCCCTTCCTCTTACTTGCTTCCCCGATACCTATAATCTTCAAATATTCAAATGTAATGCCAATCGACATCTTCTGATGCCTTGATCTTGATTCCCGTTCTTCTCTATATCTTTTCCTCAAACAACCCTTTTTACTCTTACTCTCACTCTCTGTAACCCTTGCGTGCTAGTGGCACTCCTGCCTTGTTTGGGGTGAAATGCTTAAAAAAATGTTTCCTCTTTCAATTTAATCTGATTGTTAAACTTGCCATTCTTCTATATTATTCTACCTCTGTCCCATAATGATTGTTCCATTTAGTCTATGAAATTTGTACGTAAATGGAACAATCATTATGGGACAGAGATGGGAACTCCCTTCCTCCCACTTGCTTCTCTGATAGCTATAATCTTCAAATATTCAAATGTAATGTCAATCGACATCTTCTGATGCCTTGATCTTGATCCCCATCCTCCTCTACATCCTTTCCTCAAGCACCCCTCTTTACTCTTGCTCTCACTCTCTGTAACCCCTCCCTCTTTACTCTTACTCTCACTCTCTGTAACCCCTTACGTGCTAGTGGCACTCCCCACTTAACTTGGGGTGAAATGCTTAAAAGAAAATCAAAGAGATACTTACCAGAAAATTTCACTGCACCGCATATCGTTCCACGACAGTACTTGAAAAGACCCATATGCACGTAACCATATTTTAGCCAATAGTTCGTTACTGTGCCAATAAGGTCCAAGAAAAACCCGACAAAATTAACAGCAATTCCCGCTTGAATGGTTGAAATCATTTTCTCTGTCTTTTATTTCGCGTTTAGGACAAAAGTAGTAGTCAAACTTAAATTCTTGCCCCGTCGAAAGTGTTGTAAAAAAATCCCGTGCACTTGTTATAACAACGTCCTTGCACGCAACTACATGTAACACAACTTCGGCTTGTGAGACGATTGCTTCTTAAATATACGAATGATCACAGAACCCTTGACGTCACTGTCAAAAAAATAAAAGTTGAAAAATTTTTAATCACGTATTACGAACGGAAACATATGTCTTGGGAGTGTTCCCAAAGTTGAATATACTGAAAAGGAAATGTGCCTTTTGGTCTGACAAAAACAACCATTTAAACAACCAGCGTCAGCATCTGTGTTTGCATCCCAGTAAATGAACAATGACTATACAAAATTAAGAATATATTGTTTAGGTCTTTAAAAATATCCCATTGCATTGCCAACAGAAGAGGGTCAGTAAAACCAGAAAGACATTCCAGTTCCAGGGTTACATTTGTCAGAGTCCACTAGCATTTCTGTATCATATTTATTGAAAAGCATCAGCAAACCTACAAACGTCATCAGAATAGAATACATGTATTATAGGTTAATGAGCTTGGAGGTATAGTCAGAAGATAAAAATTGATTAGAGCTATAAAGGAAAGGACGTTGTGGAGAGTCATGATCACACACGTCGTGAAGGAACAAAGGGAAACTGTGAGTAGGCTACTTAACGAACTTGTGTAAATGGATGGCAGAACAGGGACTGCGAGGGATAGACAGAACATTGATTACGGCTATAAAGGATAGGGCGTTGTGGAGAGTCATGATCACCCACGTCGTGAAGGGACAAAGGTAAACAGTGTGTAGACTACTTGACGAAAATATGCAAATGGATGGCAGAACAGGGACTGCGAGGGATAGACAGAAGATAAACATTGATTACGGCTATAAAGGATAGAACGTTGTGGAGAGTCATGATCACCCACGTCGTGAAGGGACAAAGGTAAACAGTGTGTAGACTACGTGACGAAAATATGTAAATGGATGGCAGAACAGGGACTGGGAGGCATAGTGAGAAGTTAAACATTGCTTAGTGCGATAAAAGATAGGATGGTATGGAGAGCCATAATCACCCACATCCTTATGAGATACTACACATAAACGAATATCTGAAAAGTTTTGACGATTTCTTAAATACAAGTAATCTGATTTTTTTCTTAACTTTCAACATATTTATCATTTTGTTGCAATATTTTCAACCCCCTTTCGTTTCCTTTTCAGCAAATGACTGATCCCTTTGTATTTTCCGGTGAACTGATTAGCAAACACTGAAAAGAAATTATAAAACCTCTTACAGAAATTCGCGAGGAGAGCGAGAAGAAGGGACTAATCATAAACTACAAGAAGACAATATCAGTAAAAGATGAGCCCGAAATACGATCTGCAGGTCGGGGACACTAGAATCAAGCAGGTGCTGAAGTTTTTAATATCTGGGAAGTGTTTTGACGGAGGACGGTAAGTGCGACACTGAGATCCAAAGACGGATTCAGATGGCCAAGGATGCATTCCAAAAGCTGGGCAGAGTATTGCAACACTGGAGGATTTCTTTGGTAACAAAGAAAAGTGTACTGAACTACAATCTGACATCTTTCTTTTTATGTGTCGTGTCCTTTCCGGACGTAAGCGATCATGGCTCTCCACTTCCCCCTATCCCTTGTAGCTCTTAATAAGTTCCGTGTCTCTGCCAACTCCCCCAGACTACTTTCTGTCATCCACTTGCTTAAGCCCGTCAGATATGTCATGCGTTGATTTCCCTTGTCTCTCTATCCCCCTATACGACGTATGCGGCTGCAAATGTTGGCCAGTCTCCTCAAAGATGAAGAAGAGACTCGAGGCAAACAAGGCATGGTCCTACAGAAGGAAGCTAAGGACATCGTGGATCGAGTGAGGAAGCTTATACTTAACATAAGGAAGAGGCGGATGGAATATCTGGGACACGTAATGAGAAAGGAGGGCCTAGAGAATCTGATACTCACAGGTCGAATAGAGGGGAAAATAGACAAGGAAAAGCAACGCATGACATACCTGGAGGGCTTAAGCAAGTGGATGGCAGGACGTGATCTGGGTGGTGGAGTTGGCAGAGGTGCGAAACTTATTGAGAGCCACAAGTAAGTAAAGAGCCATGTTCGCGTATGTACACGGCACATCAAAAGAAAAGAAAAAAAATTTACGGTTTATTAACGTTTTGCATGTTATTTAAACCAGAATATATTTTTAGATTGTAAGAATTTATTTTTCACATTATAATGTTTTAATGATACAATTCTTACTAATTAACCCATAGCTAAGGGAGAAGCGTACTATAACAAAATCAACGGGAATTGGAACTCGACTCTCGGATTAATAATTTCGAGCCATTATCAATTACCCCACCCGCACATCCAAGCTTACAACACTTGGTATTTCAAAGTGGTCATCAGACTACGTACTGATCAAGTACTTTCTCTCGGGTGGCGTGGAGTAAATATTACATTAAACATTTTGGGGGGATATAGATTTTTCCAGATACACGTTCTACTATTGAACCCATAGCTGGCAGTGAGGAGATGGATATATACCCTTTCCAAATGTATAAGCGTCTAAGTGTACTAAACAAATTCGGCTCTCCGATTTCTCAGTTCCAGCCCCTGTCTATCACCCTAACGCACACCCGCCCAAACTGACTGATTCTGATATTGAAGATAAGGGTTTGGAGAATTTGACACTGACGGGGACATATTGAAAGTAAGAAGGAGAAAAGGAAACATCTAGTAACATACATAACGAGGCTATTTAAATGTTTGGCAGGATAGGAACTGCTGGGGATAATATCTTTTTAAAAATCCAAGCCCGTATTGTTTCATCATCACCGATCAGACAATGAGTTGGCATTTCAACCGATGGTCATAACTGGAGAAGGGTTCTTAAATTCTGGACTGTACAAGTCCAGAATTTAAGAACCCTTTGTAAACATTCTGAAAGCAAAGGAAATATTTGTCGCAGATTATTTCCACAACGCAGGGAACAAATCACTGTAAGTTCAGACTCGAATATCGGGAGCAGAAAGAAATGCTGAGAACTAGATTCGCAGGTACTATCTCACAATGCGCGTAACCAGTCAGAAAAATAACACACTCTCCGACGAACGCAGTAGCCAAAGTACACAAATTCTCCCCGATTCGAGAACACCAACTGCTTTTATCGGCCGAGCATTTTTTTCATTCGTTGACAACTGGGAGAGGACGACCAATTTTTGCATATCAAAATACTATCATAGCGACGCCTGCGACGCACTTGTTTTTTGTTTTTTTGTTTTTTAATTTAAACATTCCGTGTTCAGCATGTCATGCGGAATACGTGCCATTTTTTTTGGTAAGTAATTTGCTTTTTCGTCGTAGGATAAACGCGACGCGCAGTCGCTTGGTTTGACGAGGTAAGTCGCCGTTTTCTTCCCCCCGTCCCGATCACATTATCACAATTCGAACAGCTTGGAGCAGCTCTCTTTATTCTGATGCTTCGTCGTAATGGAAATATCTCCCTTACGCGTGTCGGAGAGTCGTCTCCTGAAAAGTCACCAGACGTATCTCGAGTTTCCAGAAGCTCTGCGTCTGTGGAGGCATCAGATTCGCAGATCTCAATTATCCGATCACTGTCAGACGATGAACCATCATCGGATTCGCTCGGCGGTATATCAGAATCAACGAAAAGGCGAAGATCTTTTACATGCCGTCGCATCCGGTCAACTATTATTGTTTGTGGACTTACAATGTCCGTCACGCGACCGACTTGATATCTGGAGGTACACCGGCCTTGGGGAGCTTTCACCCATACTCTGTTCCCAACATTATATATACCGTGATTATTACAAGGATCAGGTGGTAATGTTCCGTCGTAGAATACACGCAAAGCGCTGTCGCTTGGTTTGACGAGGTAAGACGCTGTTTTCTTCACTATACCCTTATATAAGATCAATTGCTAAATGGGCGGCTCATTCTATACACGTTTCGTCAACGAGGATGTTTCAAAAGTAATATTCTACCTGAGTGGCTTCTGAGCCATGGTTTGGTGGAACTATACTATTAAAGATACATCGTTGTCAGATATGATGATCCTGAACATCTCCTAACTTGGCAGCCGTAAACTAGTTGAACTATAATATTAAAAAACATTTCCCTATCAAATATGTTGGGATTGACCATCTCCTAACTTGCGAAACTAGTATAGGTTCAACTATAGAATTAAATAGACTTCCCTGTCAAAAACGTTGGGCTTCATCAGAGTGACCTGCGAGCCTTGTATTGGTTCAAGTATAATATTAAAACACTTCCGTGTCAGTTATGTTTGCCCTTAAAATCGTCTACCAGAGTGACTAAGGAGCTTTGTATTGGTCCTAGTATAATATTAAAAACACTTCCCTGTCAGATATGTTTGGCTGAAGATCTCCTGTCATAGTGACATACGAGCTTTGTATTGGTTCAATTATAATATTAAAAACATTTCCCTCTCAGTTATGTTTGGCCAAAACATTGTCTACTAGAGACAATCACGAGCCTTGTATACATTCAACTATAGTATTGAAAACACTTCCCTGTCAGATACATTTGGCCTGAACATCGTCAACCAGTGTGACTAACTAGCCTTGTATTGGTTCAAGTATAATATCAAAAACACTTCCCTGTCAGTTATGTTCGGCCATGATATCGTATACCAGCGTGAGAAACCAGCCTTGTATTGGCTCAAGAATAATATTAAAACACTTCACTGTCAGTGATGTTTGGCCTGAACGTCGTCAATCAGAGTGACTGACGTGCCTTCTGTTTGTTCAAGTATAATATTAAAAACACTTCCCTGTCAGTTATGTTTGGCCTGAGCATCTTCTACCAGAGTGAATAACGAGCCTTGTATTGGTGCAACTCTAGTATTGAAAACACTTCCCTCTCAGTTATGTTTGGCCTGAACATCTCTTGTCACCGTGACTTACGACCCTAGTATTGGCTCAAGTATAATAATTAAAACACTCATCTGTTAGTAATATTTGTCCTGAACATCGTATACCAGAGTGTCTAACAAGCCTTGTATTGGTTCAAGTAAAATATTAAAAACACTTCCCTGTCAGTTATGTTTGCCCTTAACATGAGTGACTAACGAGCTTTGTATTGGTGAAACTATACCATTAAATACAGTTTCCTGTCAAATATGTTGGGCCTGAACATCAAAAATACATGCTGCCCTCTAATATATGATGTCTTTTCTGCTTTTGACTTTTGTGGATATGTAGACGCTTCGTGAAATTGGTACTATTTTGTCAGCTTCCCAATCCATCTATGCAAGCGGTGTCTAGAAGCAGTCTCACTTTTGTAACATATGAATAAATCACGGAAGGAAATCAGTTTTCCTTCGTGCCCCCTCCTCTACATCAAGCCTCAGCGATCAGCCCGTAAGCGGTACCCAAACTTAACCAAGTGCTAGCCAAATCTACACGAAGATTATATGGCGCCCTTTCTGATTACTTGTGTGAAGCGCCTTTCCTCGATAACTTCTTTCAGTTGCTTTTATACGTAGAAGCACTTTTTTAATCGGTATCACTCAAGCAATGCATTACAGACGCTAAAACACAAAGGGTTACAAGTTGTGGAAGAGTTAGGTACAGAAACATTAATAATGAGCAGAAAGTGAAGAGTAATCAGGAGGACATTAGATAGTGATTGACATTGCATTTAAATTTTTGCAGACTAAAGTTAACTGGAAAGCATGGAACCAGAAGGAATTCCACAGGTTAGAAGTGCGAGAAAGAAACTTAGCATTAAATCAACGGTTACATCTAGCCAGCGCAACTGTAAATTGATGAGATCTCGATGCCAGTCTAGTACTGCACTTAAATTTTAAAAATTCTAGGTACCATAGTGAAGAGCTCATCCGAACAATTACGATGAAAGTATTTATAGAAAAGACACAGAGAGGCAACCTTACGGCGGTGGGAAAGTGATTGGAGCTGAGCTGCCAGATCAGGACCAATAACAGTGCAGATTCTTCTTTGGATGTTACTAAGGAGCTCAACGTCAACAGCTGTAGCATCAGACCATATGGGGTAGTAATATTCTAAACTTGGACGAATGGTTGTTTTCTAGATATATAAAATAAATTTTGGAGAGAAAAATTGTCTCGCACGACACAGTGAACCGACTTTCTTAGCAACTGTTTGTTTGATTCTCCAGTAAGAACTCATAATAGAACACTCGCTTATAATATACCACATATCTCTCTCTCTCTCTCTCTCTCTCTCTCTATATATATATATATATATATATATATATATATATATATATATATATTGGCGTGTTTATTCGAAGAATAAGTACGTAAAAATTAGCCTTCCTCTCAACCGGACGCTGATAGCTCAGTGGTAAAATCTCCGACTGATGCCAAATCAATTCGGATTTCGATGTCTGCTTGAGGCAATCGGATGTTTAGCCACACTGATGAGCTGTGATACAGCGAAACAGTCTGGCTGTGGATGACATTACACACACACACACACACACACACATATATATATATATATATACATATATATATATATATATATATATATATATATATATATATATATATATATATATATATATTGAACAATAAAAGATATTTTAAAAATTAAAATCTTCAGACACACTGGGTTGTATATTAATATTCTTTCGTTTTTATTATTATTTCAGTTAGATTCCTCGACATGTTTCGGCCAACATGGGCATCATCAGGAGAGAAAGAAATTCTGCTTCCTGGTAGCAGTGAACTACAGAAATGAATGGCTTGATGGAGAAAATGAACTTTTGTCTGTAGTTTTCATTTGTTTTGTTGTTGTTTTTAACCTGAATTTTGGTCAGTCCTATATATATATATATATATATATATATATATATATATATATATATATATATATACAAACTAGAGATAGAACAGATGGTGTAAAATCTACAGTTCTTAACATTTACTTTGTAAAAGTGCTCAATAGAAAGTAGAGCTAAATATTATATTTTTATTATAATAGATTATAATAAAAATATTTTACATCGCTACGCATAAACTTTCATATTTCAATACTATGATTGTACTTCGTCAGGCGATGGTAGATAATCATTTATTAGGGAAGTTTAAATACAAATCGTTGCCTCTTTTCGGAATTTAATTCTGATATTATGACTTCCTTTAACTTCCGAAAGGAGGTGACTATATGTTTTTTAAATTTCCCTAATAAATCATTTTATCACAAATTATCTACCATTGCCTGATGAAGTATAATTATAATATTGAAACATGAAAGCTTTCGTGTAGCGATGCAAAATGTTTTTATTACAATCTATTATAATAAAATATTATATATATATACATATATATATATATATATATATATATATATATATACATCATCATCATCATCATCACCTCCTTTGGGTAAAGACTGACTTTTCATATTGTAAATGGCGGTTCACTCTCTCTTGAGTTCTATGTTGGTTAAATTATCTGCTAATCATCATCGTCCGCTACAATTTGTTTAATAAAAATAGAACATTTTCGCTCTGTTCAAGGATCGAATCACATATGTGGAGACCACACAACAAAGCGAATAACATAACCAAGTTTGTGCAATGTAGATATTTTGCCTTGTAAGTTGCTTCTCGCATTTATAAATTTGAATCTTCTTAATTGATCTGATCCGGCACATTTATCTGCCCACCATTCGTCCATGCATTGAATATTGTTGCTACATCTGCTCTGGTGCTTCTGCTATGTATCTCGAAATTTTTGACAAAATATAAAGACACATCTTCAACGGGGTTAGTCCTGCCCTAACATCACGGCCTCGTCCTATTTCTACCAACGTAACATAATTTCTCTATGCCTATTCTATAAATATTTTCATGGTATCTGTTCTGATGAGCTTTCCTCTTTGGTACGACGACTTCATGAATTTCAGCGCAGTACTGGGTTGGAAAGTAGGTCTCATTATTTTAATGTTGAAATTGCTTGATGTAACCGTATTTTCTATTCTAATAGTTTATTCTCTCGTACTTCTCGCCTGTGGAATTCTCTTCCAGCTTTTTAGTTCCATTCAACTACCATTTTCCAAAATTTAGATGCAATGTCAATGGTCGTTATCTGAATTTTTTAATTGTTTTTATTGTACTTTCTACTCAATGTTTACTCAGATTATTTCATTCTGTGTAGCGCCCTGCGTCTTAGTTAATTTATCGCCTTTCTTGGGGCGAAATGATTTAAAAAATTGCTGACTAAGCAAGAAAACTACACTACTAATTAAATTTTCATGAGAAAATGAGACATGGAAAAGAGGGTTTCTAATTTTTCAACGTAAACGTTGTTATCTATTATGGCAATTCCGCCTCCTTCATCAGATGGGGTTACGATAATGTTTTTATTCCTGGACACCTTTTTAATGCCAGTAAGTATCTCCTGGTTAATGTAGTTTCATCACTATTTCTAAGGGTGGTTTGCTAAGGTACCTTGTGGGAAACCTTTTTTCAAATTCAGTAGTCAAATCTATAGTTTTTAGTTAATATAATACTTTTTTTCTTTTTTTTTCTTTTTCTTTTTCTTAATCCGGTGTCAAATTTTAAGCCAACGCTTAAAGCCTCCGTTTCAGGCTATAAAGTTTCATATTATAAATGTCGTAAACAAGATTCGGGTTACCAATTTCTCTCCAACTCATGTGGATGCATAAGTTGTGAAGCTTGTGTTTTAGTCGATTTATTGTATGTTGTTTATGCCTAATATTGTTTGTCGCAAGCTTTCGGGTCTAGAGTTCATATATATATATATATATATATATATATATATATATATATATATATATATATATATATATATAAAGTGAGAGAGTACGATGAGTAAATTACTGCCATGTTTTATTTTTAATTTCGCGCATGCGAATTCTTTGTTTTTTATTTTGTCGACTGCACAGTATAGTTGAGCGAGAAACCAACAAAACTCCTTGTAACACCAAAGATGAACTGAACGCAAGAATTATGGTACCATTCACCAACAAGGAGACCGTCCAGAAGAGATGCTGGACATTCCGAAGTTGTCTGGAGTCTTGTTTTGTAGCCGATGGCGATTTTATTGAACAAGTTTACTCTTTAGTATTTTAAGATATTTTTGTATAATTTTGGTAAATATATCTGTGAAAATGAGATGTCAGTGTTATTTTCATCTTTGCATAATTTAGATGATAATTTACCCATCGCACCCTGTATCTACACACACACACACACACACACACACACACACACATATATACATATATACATATATATATATATATATATATATATATATATATATATATAGTTTGTGGGTGACTATGTTATGCTATTCGATAGAGTACTATAGTGAAAATGTTAATTTCAAAAGAGTAGCCGCCGCTTCTATTAACGCATCGCTCTTCATTAATGAATTGAGCCCTCTGGCTGCTGGCGTTTGTATACATCCGTATATAATACGTTAAAATTTCAGTTTCTCTGCTGTATGCCGATGGCTTAGGGGTAGGATCTCTGACTGATATCAAAACGGTCAGGTTTCGATCTTGGCTTGAAGTAATCGGATGTCTAGTCACATTGATGAGCTATGGGCTTTTTTAAGGAGACGTGTGAATTCATTGCTATATATATATATATATATATATATATATATATATATATATATATATATATATATATATAATACCAAATACTGCTTATTTTCTTATCTTCCCAATATTAAAATCAATAAATTAAAATATGTCAATTCTGAGATGCACACTGTTATGACAGCTATTACAATAAAATCAAAATCGACCCTTTTAAACGTAAATTCCACTGAATGCAATCCAAAGACCGCATAAATATATATATGGTGGACTCTCCCGTCGTATCCAAAGTATAAGGATCAAGCAGCTCAGTTCCCAGGAACCGACAGCCAGACACCAGCCCATATGATTTAATTATAGTGGTGAAGGCTTTGTGCAGCACCAACCACACGTTTTGAAGGGCCGAATACAACTACCTACGTACCCTCCGCAGGTTTTGAATTCAAAGTTGTCCTTCTCCTAGATCAGTTTCCATCCATGACTATAGAACACAGTCTGTTCTGCTATTTACCCATAGCTGGGGGGAGAAGATGATGATTAAGGGTATCAGCACTTACGTGTTAATACGCTTTCCAAAGGTATTAGAACGTAAGTGAATGTAATGGATTCGACTGGAATTCGAACTCGGATCGCCGATTCCTCAATCCGAGCCGCTATTCATGGATAGCGGCTCGGATTGAGGAATCAGTCGAATCTAATTGATCAGAATGAATTACACCCGGCTTACAAAACAAATACCCCTCCCCAAATATAAAATACAGTATAAATGGAGCAAATCACGAACGTTGCCGCTAAATCCAAAAACGCCATGTACCCACCCTGACTCGGCTTTCCGATTCCTCAATCTAAGGAGAAGGCTTATACTTAACATCAGGAAGATGTTTCTGGGACACGTAATGAGAAAGGAGGCCCTGAAGAATCTGATACTCACAGGTCGAATAGAGGGAAAGAGAGACAAGGGAAAGTAACGCATGACATATCTGGCGGGCTTAAGCAAGTGGATGACAGAAGGTGGAGGTGGCAGAGAGATGAAACTTATTGAGAGCTGCAAGGGATAGGGGGAAGTAGAGAGCCATGATTACCTACGTCCTGAATGGTCACGACATATAAAAAAGAAAGAAAGAAAGAAAGAAAGAAAGTTAACAGGAATGCAAGAAGATAAAAAAGAGTTCCACAAGCGATAAGTGCGGGGGAAGACAATATTAGAATAGAACTTACGGTTACATTCCAACCAATTCAGCAGTAAAATGATGAGACCTAGCTGCCAATCTAGTACTATGCTTAAATTCGTGAAGTCAAGGTACCAAAGTGTACCAATGTCATGAAAGTGAGAAGTGCGAGAAAAGAAATTGTTGGCATAGAACTTACGATTACATCTCGCCAATTCAACTGTGAATTGACGAGACTTTGCCGTCAATCAAGTACTGCGATTAAATTAATAAAGTCTAGGTTATCCATATAAGAATTCTAATTCACTCCACATCAAAACCTGTCGGCTGCATGTGAACTCTACGAAAGAAAAAAGAAAAAGAAAAAAAGCAGTCGCCTTTGTGCCGAGGCGCCGAGAATTACACCCGGCTTACAAAACAAATACCCCTCCTCAAATATAAAATACAGTATAAAAGGAGCCAATTACGAACGTTGCCGCTAAATACACCCCCAACAAAAAAATGTCATGTACCCACCCTGACTGCCTAAAAGGACGCCGCTCGTAACACTTAAGTTCGCAAGACATTTATGGAAACCTCAAGTAGCCTTGGTCAGCCGAGCTGACACAAAAGTCAACGCCTCTCGCTACCGACTCCACCATTCCCCAGGTTGCTTCCCAACACAGAAAGAGACTTTACGCCTTGATCTTCTGTAACAGTAATACAAAGAATTTTATCACAATTCTTGTCTTTTTTTCCTTCCAGCGCACTGCGTTTTGCTGTTTCGTCCGTTCTCTGCTACTGTATGTGCTTTATAACATAATGAATATAGTACTTGCCATGTTAGCGCCTCTAAATATTACGCATGTTGAACTTTTTTTAATTTGTATGAATTTGAAAAATAAAAAACAAAGTATTTCAAGAAAGTTCTACCTGTAAAAAAGATAGATACGTGGTTTATAACATAATGAATATAGTACTTGCCATGTTAGCGCCTCTAAATATTACGCATGTTGAACTTTTTTTAATTTGTATGAATTTGAAAAATAAAAAACAAAGTATTTCAAGAAAGTTCTACCTGTAAAAAAGATAGATACGTGGTTTATAACATAATGAATATAGAGTTTGGACGAGATACTTGCCATGATATCGCCTCTAATAATTACGCACGTTGAACTTTATTTACATTATTCGGACTATTGTGCTCATCTTTGTCGCCATATTTGTTACAACGTTTCGGCCGTTGTACGCTCCGGCCTTCTTCAGGTGGTTGCAATGTCGAACTGAACACTTTATTTCGCTCACTGGGGTAGACTGTTCTAGTCCCACATGCCATGTTTAATGGATGTCAGTTATCAGTTATCTCCTGTTAATTTCCCTCTCAAAGTTCTCCACTTCTCCTGTGCCATGTGTCCTAATAAATATGGCGACAAAGATGTGGACAATAGTCCGAATAATGTAAATAATATGCATAATATCTCATCTCAAAAATATAGACAGATAGTGAAGGGCCGAAACATTGTAATAAATATGGCGACAAAGATGAGGACAATAGTCCGAATAATGTAAATAGTGTACATAATACCTCATCTCAGAAATATAGACAGATACTGAAGGGCCGAAACATTGTAATAAACATGGCGACAAAGATGAGGACAATAGTCCGAATAATGTAAATAGCGTACATAACACCTCATCTCAGAAATATAGACAGATACTGAAGGGCCGAAACATTGTAATAAACATGGCGACAAAGATGAGGACAATAGTCCGAATAATGTAAATAGCGTACATAACACCTCATCTCAGAAATATAGACAGATACTGAACTTTTTTTAGTTTTTTTTTTTTTTTTTTTTCAAATCCATGCAAAGTACTTCAAGAAAGTTCTACCTCTAAAATAGATAGATGTCACGAAATGACACTCATCTGCATTTGTTATGAGAGCCCTCTTTAAAAATAGCGTACTTTGAACTTTGAACTTTTTTTTTCTCATTCCTTTCAATTTCTTCACGGAGTATTTCAAAAAATTCAAAAATAGCTTTGACGTGTTTCAAGGACGTCATATGAATCCCCCAGGTAGGATCGAAATCACCATTGGTGTTGGGATTTATTTAAAAAGAAAAGCTTGCTGGACATTACACAACGTCGAAGTACCAATTAACCTTTCGTAAAAGGGATTTACTACGTGTAGCTTTGCTATGGCAAAAGTGGCAGTTACGGGGTACATGGGATCGAAACCGCTACTCAGTAATAATCGGTCTAGCTAGACAACCTTGCTAAACATAACACCACATCAAAATGTACATGGGCCATTTGAAATGTTGATAATATGCGATTAAGAGTAGTTTAGATGCGACATAAGTCCGAATTTATGGAACAACCTTTCAGGGTCGAATTCACAACGCAGTCGAAAATTGCTCTAGCGAGACAAGCTTAGTAACCGTTATACCGCACCGAAGTGCCTAAGCCCAAGTAAAATTTTTAAAAAATGATTTACTGATATACATATAAGAAAAAGCTTTAATGTGATATTATATATATATATATATATATATATATATATATATATATATATATATATATATATATATATATATATATAATTATTTATTCGAAAATTATAACATAAATATGTTATAAAATCACTACAAAAATAGCCATTTCGTTTCAACACTACTGGTGTCTTATCAAGTGATGGCGTTGAATGTAGAATAAAGGGTTTTTTTTTACTTTTGGAAAAAAAACCTTTATTCTATAATCACCATCACTTGATAAGACACCAAAAGTATGGAAACAAAATGGCTATTTGTGTAGTGATCTTATAACATATTTATGTTATAATTTTCGAATAAATAATTATATTTGCTCTACTCTGCATTGAATATTTAAGAATAGTATTTGTTGGTTATTGGAATTTATTCCGTATACACCAATCCTATATCTGGGTGTGTATATATATATATATATATATATATATATATATATATATATATATATATATATAATGCTCGTTGGAAACACAACTATACTTAAACATGAAAACAATAAACAAAAACTAAAAATTCTTGAAGCTATATACATAAAACCGTTGAAATCTAGCATGAACAAAATAAACTACGAAATCTACGCAAATATTCTTAAATACCTATAATTGATAACAGAAGCCATTGGTTTATACCTACAGCTTCCCATACTTAATACTTCTCGTTTTCACTCTCGCGTGGTCATGTGTGACGTCATGAGCTGCGGTGCTATTTTCGCTTCCAGCGTCTCGTATGCACGATTTTGTTGTTTCTTGGAAATCTTCCATGTAAACAAAAACAGACTATCATTATTGTTTTGTTCGTGTATTGTTTAATATATTGTAATGTAATTGTAATCTTTGATAATGACTTATGTAAGCCGAAAGCTTAGATAGGATTAAAAAATATGTATCAATATGGTGCTTTTCTTTCGGCTTTTAATGATAATGCTATTAAGCTTATCAGACGATATGAAAAGAATTTACATAAAATAAATAGACAAAATTTGTCTATATTATTTAATGAAACATGCATCTATATATATATATATATATATATATATATATATATATATACTTTATTTTAGGGTATTACATCGAAAAAGATGTCAGAATCGCTACACAATTGCAGTCGTGTTTCGATGCGTATCAACGCATCTCATCAAGCGATTGTAAATAACTGGCGAGTGAGCGATTTATTTAGATTTTAATTTTTTCCTAAAACTTTTGGTTTGTAGTGTACACACAAAAGAAAATGATTAAACATAATAAAACATAAGAAAAAGATTAATTCCTTCAAATGATATATGGATATAACCATTCTTCGCTTGATGAAGGTCATAAGACCCGAAACACGTATATCAAAAATATGGAAAATAAAATATAATATATATTAAAAAAAACACATTGTAACCGAAAACGTTTGAGCCTTCTCTTTTCTCTTTAAAATATATATATATATATACACACACACAAATATATATATATATATTTAGATAGATAGATAGATAATATTTGTGGTCAATATATATATATATAAAACTAAAAAACTAAATATATATTATATATATATATATAAAAAACTTAAAAACTAAATTTTAAGTAAGAGAAATTGCCAATCTAAAAATAGTCGCTAATTAAATTCATGAATAAAATTCAAACTGATAGAGATATCACCTTAATAATCAATTACAACTAGAAGTAAACTTATATTTGAAAATAAAATTTTAGTGTTTTAATGTAAATTCTATGAATATTTTTCTAATCGACTATTTCATATTAAATCCCCAAAATTTTTGTAATAAAGTTTTTAAAAAAAAACTTTAACAAACATATAATTAAATTCCTTATAGACTGTTTAAACATTCAAACTTATATCAAACATTATAATATTTATGAACTCTCAAAGTAAAGCAAAACAACAGCGTCTATTTCATTCCAAAGAAAGTTAATGACACTTTCTCTCATAACTTCTTTCTCTTTTTCTCTTTAAGCCTTTTTCTCCTCTCCCCCTTCCATATCAATATATAACTTCCGTTAAGTTAACCGATTTAATGTGTCAATGTCTGGATTTCCTCAAACAATTTAAATTTGAAAAAATAGAAATGTTACATTTAACTCAATTATCTCTCTCTCACCCCCTCACTTCCTCACTTCGTTAATTTACATATACTTAGTACTGCCCGTAAAAATGTGTAAATTTCTTTTCATTTTTCGTTCCAATCTTTGGAAGTAAAATCTGATGATCCGCGGTCCTTTAAAAGGGGTGTGGTGAAATAATTTATTATATGGAACCTTAAAGTGGTTAGTTTTTATTTAAATATATATATATATATATATATATATATATATATATATGAAGAAATATAGTCTTAAAGTGTGCTATATTTATGGGATAAAGTGCTCAATATCAGAGATAGAGCGTGTGTAAATATAAAAGTGAACATAGAAGTCAACACTTAGAGGCGACAGTCTATTTCATGCTAGATGCATCTAGCATGAAACAGACTGTCGCCTCTAAGTGTTGACTTCTATGTTCACTTTTATATTTATTTATATATATATATATATATATATATATATATATATATATATATATATATATATATACATAAATTCCCAAGAGGATAGAATCCAGGTAGAGTTCAATGTCCAAGACAGAGTGTATATATATATATATATATATATATATGTATGTATGTATATATAAAGCACTTAATCTGATGCAAAATACGATATCTATTTAGAGTGGTGGAAGGGGCGTTACTGAACTTGCCATGTAACGAAACGATGTCCTTCCCACCCCAGCTTTTTATTTACATATAACCGGTAGTTTATCAACGTAACTAACATTTTCTATCTTGGCATTTGTTGCTACTACCCACTCCTACAGCTGGCTGACCTGAAAAACGGGTCCCTCTGCTTGACTATATAAAGTAAGCAATAA
>OZ038512.1:68194489-68251989 GCA_964036315.1 Acanthosepion esculentum
GGAAAAAGATTTTACCTCTTCTTCGCGCGAGGTAGCGGCCCAAGGCCTGAGTCGAAAAGAGAGATTTTACCTCTTCTCCACGCGAGGTGGCGGCCCAAGACCTGAGTCGGAAAAAGAGAGAGGAGAAGGGTCAGCCAGTATTTATAGCCAGGGGAGAGAGACCCCTGTTGAAGGATTAAGGAACTGAGGAGGAGCTAACTGCGACAACCTCTTTAAAAAAAAAATCCTCCAACCCAAGAAAATATATCCCTCTTCTACATATGGGTCAGCGGCTACGAAACTGATGACTTCCATTATGAACTGGTAACCCTAACAATGTTACAACCTTTTCTTTTCCAGAGGTGAGGTTTCTTAACTACCAGGCATACCAGATATCGCATACAATACACTACAAATATCTCTTCGTCAAAAAATCTTATGTAACCCCCAATAATATTTAGACTACAACTTACCAAATCAATAAATATATATAAGACATTTTTTTATGTTTATACGTTCTTTTTATAGATACAAATATTTAAGTAAATGCTCTGTTTATAATAAACAGTATTAAACAACATTTACCTGCCTGAATGTCCGAGGAATTTTCATAGAAAATATGCGTCCTCCCACAGGAATCGAACCTGTATCCTATACGGAACAGTCATATAGCCAGACGTGCCTTTAACCGATTGGGCCACAGAGGAGTGTTCGGTTAGCAAGGTCGATTTTACTGTTTCGGGGGACGCATATTTTCTATGAAAATTTCTCGGACATTCAGGCCGGTAAATGTTGTTAATACTGTTTATTATAAACAGAGCATTTACTTAAATATTTGTATGTATAAAAAGAACGTATAAACATAAAAAAATGTCTTAAATAATTGTCGGACTTTGTCCATTTCATAATATATATAATATATATATATATATATATCCCTCGAAAAGAAAGTATCTCTCTTTTGAGGCTCACACTCCTCCCTGGTCTTTTGAACAGGAGTAAAGGTTTATCCCTTCTTTCCTATTTAGGATTGGACTTCCGGTTCCTTGTAATGTCAACTCTATACTTCTAACGTATCCACCTAAACTCTGAAACGTTATTTACTATTTTTCTTAATAGGAGTAGATAAGTTCGCCTGTTTGGTTCACACTCCTCCCCGGGTTTTTTGAGTAAGAGCATAGGTTTATCCCTTGTTTCCTGTTTAGGATTGGGTTTCCGGTTCCTCTTAAAGTCTCTTTCATTCTCTTTCACTTCCAGGAGACACTTGCGTCTTAGCGGCATTATCGCCTTATTTGCTGTACAGCAATAGAAACAAGCAACCAATAATAAAAATGTAACTTTAAAGGACTGAAACCGTGCAGGTCAAGTTTTTGAGTATCTTTGTGTTGTAAATTAATTGAATAATAAAATAATGTAAAAATTTCACAACCAATAATAGATAGCTGAATTATCTTACTGTAATCGTGTTTCTCCCTACTCTCGTTAATTCGCCTGACCGTTACGCCCTGCCAACACCTCATAAATAATGGACTATTCCGTTTTTAATCGCATGGAAAAGGAGGAAAAGACGCTACTTGGTTTCAGTGAGGAAAGAAAAAAGAAAGAAGGGAAGTTAGAAATGGAGAGGGAGAATCTGATTTGGGTAATAAGAACAGATACTCCACTTTGATCTTAGGTCAAGGCCGAGAAGCGATGTTTACTCATTCCCCCACCAGAATGAGATGTGACACAAGGTCTTTTTAAAGTGGGGACCCGGGCGCGTACACTCAGGCATGGGACAAAAATTCCCCTAGTCCCCGCAACCGTCGGTTGCGCTGGCCTCGGTGCGAGCACCGATCCCTCCCTCTGGTGCAACGGGAGGGCGCGGCCTCAGGCAGCTGTTCCCTAGGGCTGGGCACCTCTTCAGTATAATTTTCTCAGTTGCCCCTCTGTCCTTTGACAGAGAAGCCCCTGAGCGCACTCTGTCCAAAGACAGAGACGCAACTGATAAGTCATCTCAGCCAAAAGGCCGAGAAGCAATTGCATTTTCGCCCCATTTATATCTCCCTCAAACACAAACTATCCCACTTCAGCAATTGTCACTGATACTACAAACTAATTGTGTTTTTTTTTTATTACTAACAATATTTTCTTTAGTTTCTTGTAGATAGTTTTATATTCACATTGTAAATTCTCATTGGGGTAGTTTTTAGAATTGTTATTTTTTTCCCCTGACCCCACAGACAATGAATTGTATATATGGGAACTAGTTAGTATTTACATAGAGACAGTGAGGCATTATGGTGTTTAGAGTAAGAAAGGTACGTATGAATGTGTTGTTTTGGTGTATGGAATATTGTTCGTACGATTGGGTCAGTGATTCCGGGTAGCTAAGTTATAGTTAAGACAGAAGAACACCATCCTTTCCCCAACCCCCTTTAGGCCTTGTGCCACATTTCTGTATAGCACAGAATAAATAATGCTACTACAAACTAATAATTTAATAATCTTACAAACTGTTTAACCCACTGTTTGTACTTGTGTGTGATCTGTACATTAATGAAAGCAAGCAACTAATAACAAAAGTAATTTTAAAGGAATGAAACCTTGCAGGTAAAGTTCTTGAGAATATTTGTATGTATTGTAAATAAATAAGCGAATAATTGATTAAAAATCTCACACCTAATAATGAACAGCTTATTTGCATAAATGAATAAACATAGGGGTTTATTCCCAGCCAATCGGGATGGTACCGGGACATATATGTGGTGGCTGCCGGTTAACGAGTATACCCATCTGCTGAGGTGGCTGCCGGTTAACGAGTATACCCATCTGCTGAGGTGGCTGCCGGTTAACGAGTATACCCATCTGCTGAGGTGGCTGCCGGTTAACGAGTATACCCATCTGCTGAGGTGGCTGCCGGTTAACGAGTATACCCATCTGCTGAGGTGGCTGCCGGCTAACGAGTATACCCATCTGCTGAGGTGGCTGCCGGCTAACGAGTATACCCATCTGCTCAGGTGGCTGCAGGCTAACGAGTATACCCATCTGCTCAGGTGGCTGCAGGCTAACGAGTATACCCATCTGCTCAGGTGGCTGCCGGCTAACGAGTATACCCATCTGCTCAGGTGGCTGCCGGCTAACGAGTATACCCATCTGCTCAGGTGGCTGCAGGCTAACGAGTATACCCATCTGCTCAGGTGGCTGCAGGCTAACGAGTATACCCATCTGCTCAGGTGGCTAGCTAATCCCTATTACAGACGCATGCTCAGTGTTTCCTATTTAATCTAATTAACGCGTCTGCTCAGCTGAAGAATCCTGGAATAAATCTCCGATAGTAGGAGCACATACCGACGAACCCCCGAGTGGTAAGAGTGGCTATCACATTTAGACGGTTTTAACTTCAAATTGTGTTTCCTTAAACTGTTGAAAACCACTTGAATGTGTATAAATGTAAGCAGAAAACACTAAAATGTCGTCCAAATAGTACAGAGCGTGCTGTTCCTGTCCCTGTAAAACGGTGAACATAAATTTCTGAAATACACTGGACGCGTTCACTGGCATAACGTTAAAATGGAATAAACCCCGAGGGCACACGTGAACGTTTCTTTTTCATGCCAGGATTCGGATTTTAAGTCTAATTTGGAAAATTACCTAGCTGAGTCTAAAGATCCGATCATCAATAACCGGAAGTTGGTGTGTATTGCTCTTAGTACTTTTATTTAGAGTCCTAAAATCTACAGAAAAAATATCTTACTAACATCCTTCTTCTCTACGAGCACCACTGGCAAACCCCAAGGACTTCTAGATGCATCTATAATCCCTGCCTCTAGCATTTTCTCTAAAGCCTCGTCTACTAGATTTCTATATGTGAGGTGTGTGCGGTATGGGCGTTTTTTTTTGTTCGTTTTTTTTTGGGGGGGGGGGTAATAGGCACGTGTCCGTCGGTATTGATACGCATTTTCAGCGTATCTGTCCTACCTGGATCTTTGCCATTCGTAGCAAATGAATCCCGATTTTACTTCAGCAGATTATGTATCGGTACCCTAAATTCTTCTGGCACCATAACTTGTTCTAATTCTCCCTCTTCGACGTGATGTTGTTTCGCTTCTAATGAGATGATATTTACACTGTCTGTCTGATTAAGCCTAGCTATTGAGCACCCTCGTCTCAAAGTAACTATCTGGTTCATATTATTGACAATGAGTAGCAGTATCCTGCCCATCGTACCTACTGTTACTAACAAACCCTGATTTTAATTGTTCAGCCTCATAACAGCTCGCTAACGTATCGTATCGTAGTTCGACTTTTGCTATCCACGTGTGCATGAAGTGGGGGCTTTAACGTTATTTGACGAGATATCCTAGCTATGAACGAAATATGTCTGTCTTCTTCTAGTGCTACATACTCCTCTCCAAGACGAAGTGCTCCAGAATCGAAATAAATTCTACTCACATTTTACTGTAGCCACTTATTTTTTTTATTATGCCTCTTGATTCTTTGAGGAACATAGGACCGCAACAACACCTCTCCAACGGACGCAGTTCCCGGCAATCTTTTCAACTTGGCCCATGTCGTGCCGGCTGCCTTCATCTCTGCAACACTTCTGCGCCAAGTTTGTTTTGGTCGACCAGCTTTTCTCTTCCCTTGTGGATTCCAGCCAAGGGCCTGCCCGGTGACACTAGAAGCAGGCTTGCGGAATGTGTGGCCGATCCATCCCCATTTCCGTTTCGTGATGTCAATCTCGATTGGGATTGTCTGGTCCTGTCCCACTTTCTACGAGCAAGTCCAAGCCATCGTGGACAAAGTACCAAAAAGAGATCTGAAGATCGTCATGGGAGACATGGATGCAAAAGTGGGAGCAGACATCAACAGAGAATTGATGATCGGCAGACATGGCATCGGATAACAGAACGAGAACGGCAAACGTTTCACAAAGTTCTGCACTTTCAATGACCTGGTCATTGGAGGCACCATCTTTCCGCACAAAACCACCTGGGAACCAGATCGACTACATCACTATCAGCCGAAAATGGAGAAAGAGTTTGCATGACGTCAATGTGAAGCGGGAGCAGACGCAGCATCAGACCACCACCTCATTGTTGCCGTCCTTAAAACCACGCTGAGAGCCTACAACGACCGGGTTGGAAGGCCATCGCACAAGTTCAATGTAAACAGCCTGAAAGAGAGAGGAAAACAGGAGAATTCAAGCTGGAACTGAGGAACAAGTTCAGCCTGCTTTCCCAGTTGCCAAAAGAAACAATAGCACAATGGCACAGCCTGCGCGATAGCTGGAAGACAACATGCCAAACAGTCCTGGAGAGGAAAACACGGAGTCACAAAGAGTGGTTAACAGCAGCAACATGGGCATTGATCACCGAGAGGGAAGAACTGAAAGAACAGATCAACCAGACCGAAGACTTTGAAGAGAAGCAGGAATTGCAAGCATGCTACTGGGAGAAAAACCGGGAAGTGAAGTGCGAGAAAAGACAAGAGAAACTTCATTGAGGACCTGACCCAGGAAACAGAGACTGCAGCGGGATAAGGAAACATGAAAAGGCTGTATGACTCTCTGGGAAAAAACAGTAAACTCAGTTGCTTCATCAACTATCAAAATGGCAGTAATATCTCAGGGGAAGAGGAACGGAGAGCAAGATGGGCGAAATGCTTCAAGGAAACACTCAACAGACTCGCAGCATTTGTTCCACCAGACATTTCACTACCTACAAAACTCCTCGACATTAACACTGGCCCCCATTACAAAGAATGAGATTACCAAGGCAATCAATTCTCTTAGGACAGGCAAAGCAGCGGGCCCTGATGGTATACCACCTGAAGCACTGAAGGCAGACATTCAGACTACAACTGACATACTGCACCCATTCCTGCGCAAGATCTGGGAGCAAGAAAGAGTGCCTGAAGAGTGGAAGAAAGACCACCTTGTGAAGCTGCCGAAGAAAGGGGACCTGTCATCCTGCAACAACTGGAGAGGAATTATGCTGCTGTCCTTTCAAGGCCCACTCGAAGCAGGCTCTCGGAGTGTGTGGCCAATCCATCCCCATTTCCGTTTTTTGATGTTAATCTCAATTGGGGCTTGTCTGGTCCTGTCCAGCAGTTGGTCGTTGGAGACGACTTCTGGCCACCTGATACTGAAGATGTTCCTGAGACATCGGTTGATAAATGTCTAAAGTTTGTGGGTGTTGGTCTTGGTTAACCGCCACGTTTCTGAACCGTAAATTAGGACCAATTTGACGTTGCTTTTGAAGATCCGGATCTTGTTGTAAAGTGAGAGGGCTGTTGAACTCCAGATTGACCGCAGAGTGTTGAAAGCGTTTCGGACTCTGTTGATTCGGGACTTCAACTGACATGCTGCACCGACTCCTGCCCAAGATCTGGGAGCAAGAAAGAGTTCCTGAAGAGTGGAAGAAAGTTCACCTTGTGAAGCTGCCGAAGAAAAGGGGACCTGTCACCCTAAAACAACTGGAGAGGCATTATGCTGCTGTCCATCCCAGGGAAAGTACTGCCAAGAATCATCCTAGATAGACTGAAGACAGCATTGAACAAGACACTTCGGGAAGAACAGACAGGATTTCGGCAAGATAGAACATGCACAGACCACATCGATACAAATGCACATCATCATCGAACAGTCCCTGAAATGGCAGCCTCCCGTCTACTCGGTCTTCGTCGAATTTCAGAAAGCTTTTTATAATGCCAACATAGACGTCAGACATTAACATTGCTCCACTACCAAGAATGAGATCACCAAGGCCATCAAGTCTCTTAAGTCAGGCAAAGCAGCGGACCCTGACATCCAAAATTCAACTGACATGATGCACTGACTCCTGCACAAGATCTGAGAGCAAGAGAAAGTTCCTGAAGAGTGGAAGAAAGTCCACCTTGTGAAGCTGTCGAAGAAAAGGGAACATGCCATCCTACAACAACTGGGTGCCGATATTAGATTCTTAAGTTTCTTACTACGTAAAAATCATGCCTGCCTATCTATCTGTAAAGGTGACCCGTTTGTAGACATACCTCTTTCTTTAATATTTCGGGTTTGGGTCGCAGCACGCTATAAACTCTTCGTTATATGACAGATACTTCTTCTGCTATGTCGGCCAGAGCTCCATAACAATGACTACCGTGCTTAATCCTACCTGAATTGGGTGAGCACATATTATCTACTACATATTCCTTTCTCCGCTCGTTAGGCCCCTTCCGTCCAGACGTTCCCATTTTCCCGAAGCGCTTGCAAATCCGTCTAATGTGACCTTCACCGTCGCATTCCCAGCAGCTAACTACATTTCTGCCTCTATTAACTATCTCCCCAGGTCGTCTATGGCTTCCTACCTGGCTATACCTATTTCTATCGTATATATCTGGTGGAGCAAATCCTCTTTCCCTGGTATTCCTTCCTATCCTGGGGTTAGCTTCTACATTTGGTCTTTTAGCATGAAAAACCTCTATGGGTTCGTGCGCATGTTCCCTACCTAAGCCAAATCCAACCTTATACCTTAACTTACTCGCCGCTAGCGCTTTTTCATACGCAACCTCCAACATCTCCTGTTGTTCTCTAAAGACCGCTATCCTAATATTTACATTATCCAACCCCTCCATGAAAAGTTCTTAAGATGCGATGCTACTATCGGGTCCCCACGGTCTGTTCCCTCGTAAGCCCTCTCCGCTAATTCTAATAAACTATCCATATTAGACTGCATTGGTCTAATATTAGACACCTGTCTAAAACATCTGTCTATATTTCTGAGATGAGGTATTATGTACATTATTTACATTATTCGGACTATTGTAAAAAATCTCCTGAGCCGATCAAGCATAGAAATGAATACAATATGGGAACTAGTAATAAGGAGTGCCAGTGAAAAGCAATAATAAAAACAAAAATTGCAATATGAGCGCTGGTAAAAACATGAAATGATAACAGCAAAAATTGTAATATGCACTTGCTGAAGACATTAGGTTTATAATACCCAGAAATTCATACAGAGATGTCCGCAAGGACACATGGCACAGTGGATAAAGGCGTTAGTTAGATCCAGTGACGCGACCCAAAGAGTGTGAGTTCATTACCCGGTTAAGGCAGTGGAGAACTTTCAGAGGGAAATTAACAAGAGATAACTGATAACTGACATCCATTAAACATGGCACATGGAAATAGAACAGTCTACCCCAGTGAGCGAAATAAAGGGTTCAGTTCGACATTCCAACCTGAAGAAACGTTGTAATAAATATGACGACAAAGATGAGAACAATAGTCCGAATAATGTAAATAATGCCTGAAACATATATGTACTCTGCAAGGGCCGACTTTAGTACCTTCCAAGTTTAGTTTCCAAGACCTTAGTACCTTCTGAGTCATTTTCGATATCAGCCTTTGGGTGTATTTTCCTAGAGCACCCGCTGTTTTTGCAGAGCCGTCCTCAGCCTTTGGTCTTCTGAGGAATCGACGAGACTAAAATAACGTTCCATCTCTTCTAACCATTTCCTAAACCCACTATTTCTTCTATCTAAAGTCTGTATTTCACCGAGATATTTGGGCGTCCTCAACGAGTCGCCTATATTTTTAAACTCTGATGCGAGGCTTTGAATAAATTCGGTAAAATACTCCATTCTAAGCGTTGGCAAAAGGTCACAGCGAGACAAAAATTAATGGGCACTAACCTTATCAATCGTCTGTCGGTGTAATTTCAGGTTTGTAAAAACATATTTACACGGAAATATGAACGTAAAAAGTATCTGTTGTGTTCTGTATTGTCTCGAGATCCCCAAGCAATTAATAAAAACGGTATCAAAGAAAAGGGTCGTTTACTTTTGATATTCGTTTTATTAACCCTATCAGCTTGTATTCTAAGAAGCAGTAGTAGGACTGACAGGATAGGAACGCGTGTAACGCATTGACTCGGCATCCCTTCGCAGGTGGTATTAACCAGTTGCAAACAAGAGTGTGGGAGGCATATCGATGCGTCAGAATTCTCGAGACCCTCGGTTGAGTTCGCTCTGTTTTGGACATATTCAAAATCAAAGGCAATCCATCATTATCAAAATGCCACTCTCAAAAGACACTTCGGCCAATTGCTGACTATTGTGGCCCTGGCATATGCATTCTGTAACAATATTTTGTTTCTTGCGATGTCAATCATTATTAAGAGACATTATTAAGAGTTTCTTGCTCTCTTCGGTCTATCATTGTTATGGGACATTTTGTTTAATGCTATCCTCGGTCAATCAGTTCTACGAAATATTTTGTTTCTTCCTCTCCTCAGTCACACATTGTAGCGGAGCATTAGGTTTCTTCCGCTGCTCGGTCAATCATTGTCGCGAGACAATTTGATTCTTGCTCTGCTTGGTCAATCAGTGTTAGGAGACATTTTGTTTCTTCCTGTGCTCGGTCAATCATTATCACGAGACATTTTGTTTCTTGCTCTCTTCGGTCAGTCATTGTTACAAGACTTTTTTTTTTTTGCTCTCCGAGGTCAGTCATTTTTAAGAGACATTCTGTTTCTTGCTCACCTCAGTCAATGATTGTAACAAAACATTTTGTTTCTTGCTCTTTTCGGTCAATCATGGCTACGATCTACGATACATTTTATTACTTGCTCGTTTCAGTCATTGTTGAGGAGCCTTTTGTTTCTTGCGTTACTCGGTCAATCATTGTTACGATACATTTTGTTTCTTGCTCTCCTCAGTCAAACATTTTGCCAGACATTTGTTTTTTGCTTTGTTCGGTCATTCATTCTTACAAGATATTTTGTTTCTTGCTCTCCTCGGTCAATCATTGTTACGAGACATTTTGTTTCTTCCTGTGCTCGAGCAATCATTATCACGAGACATTCTGTTTCTTGCTCAACTTGGTCAATCAGAGTTGTGAGACATTTTGTTTCTTGCTCTCTTCGGTCAATCATTGTTGCGGAGCAATTTGCTTCTTGCGCTCTTCAGTCAGTCATTGTTACGATACATTTTGTTTCTTGCTCTCCTCGGTCAAACATTGTTACGAGACATTTTGTTTCTTGCTCTCCTCGGTCAGTCATTTTTGAGAGACATTTTGTTTCTTGCTCTGTTCGATTCAATCATTGTTATGGAACATTTTGTTCCTTGTTCTCTTTTGCCAATCATTGTTACAGAACATTTTGTTTCTTGCCCACTTCTTTCAATCATTGCTATGAGCCATTTCATTTCGTTCTCACGTCGGTCAATCACTCTTACGAGACATTTTGTTTCTTCCTCTCCTTTATCAGTCATTTTTACGAGACATTTTGTTTCTTTCAATTCTAGATCAATCGTAGTTGCTGTGATGATATTTTGCCAAGACTTTTGGCGATAGAAGAGAACATAAGAACGGTTAAGTTCATGCCTTTTCCCATAGGATAACTGTTACACGAATATAACCCACCGTGGAAATTGGAATTTTTAAAACTGTTTTCTGTTCTGATGACGTTACATGTCGCTTCTTGTAAAATATAATTTGGCTTCGTTTCTCTTGGTATTTTTTCTGTTTATTTTATTGAAGATTGTTGACCCCTGCTCATGTAGGTGTGACACGCTGGTGGGAAAATACGAATACTGAAAATAATCGTTACTCAGTGGAAATTTGTTACTCTGGTTTGCTTAACCGAAATATTTTCATCGCCCGTGCCAGTGTCCGGCTGTCAACTGTTTATCAAAACGTAGACCAGGAACTGAATTCATATACGTGATAATCTTAATAGTAATCACACAACGACATACGCACACGAAATGACAATCCCAAATAGGAGTGTAATGCTTTGAGAGCCAGTGTAGATATGTATTGTTGTCTGTCCTAATTAGATGAAAATAGTGATTTACTAAGTGCTTGGTTGTTCCTCAGTCAGCGATTTTGTTTTTAAATGTCGGTCGTAACAAGATGTGTTACAGCATGAAATTAAGAATCTGGTGAGATTTTTAATTAAAATAATTGTTGCAATCTCGGAAAAGGTTGCTGAATAAGAATAACCAAAACGAAGGTTGAAAATGGAAAGATAATATTTATAACAACAGCAACAACATACAAGATTCGCCAGCGGCGTGTAGTAAGTAATCAACTGCTAGTGGTGTGCTAGAAGTGAATGAAGGTGAAACCCGAGTCTAGATATTCACAAACCGCCCCAGACGGTTAGATGTGAGACAAAGCCGAAATTAATGTGGGGTCGGACAAAAATTTCCCTTAGACACCCGCATACACGAGACGAGACGCTACCCTTCGACATAGCCTCGTGTGGAGATCCTCTCTGCCCGTAGGCAGAGGGTTTGACCAGCACACTTGGAAGTAAAAAAGCCAAGTGGGAGATATTCACTAACAACCCCACGCGGTCAGATGTGGCACAAGGCCAAAGTTTAGTATGGGGTATCCGAGTCCGTAGGCTCTGACAAAAAATACCCGTAGACCCCGTATAAAACGGAGCCGGGTAGCTGTCTCCTGAGACGAGACTCTGCCCTTCAACATAACCTCGTCTGGGGATCCTCTCTGTCCGGAGGCAGAGAGTTTGACCAGCACACTTGGAAGTGAACGCCAAGTGGAAATATTCACTAACCGCCCCACGCAGACATATGTGGCACAAGGCCAGGTTTATTGTGGGGTATCCGAGCCCACAGGTCCGGTCAAAAATTTCCCGTAGACCCCGTAAAAAAACGGGGTCGGGTAGCTGTCTACCACCCCAGACGAGACTCTGCCCTTCGGCATGGCCTCGTCTGGGTTCCTCTCTTCCCGAAGGCAGAGAGTTTGACCAGCACACTTGGAAGTGAAACCCAAGTGGAGATATTCACTAACCGTCCCACCCGGTCGGATGTGGCACAAGGCCGAGTTTATTGTGGGGTATCCGAACCAGTAGGCTCGGCCAAAATTTTCCCGTAGACAAAAAAAAACGGTGTCGGGTAACTGTCTAACGCCGCAGACGAAACTGCTCTCCGGTATAGACTCGTCTGGGTTCCTATCTGCTCTTTGGAAGTGAAAGCCAAGTGGATCCAACATACAGTATATTCCACTGTATTTATAAGGATTGGGACATACCTATAGTCCATAGGTACGGTATAACAATAACCAAATTTGAAATTGAAGATTTTAATTTGACAGATCGGTTTGTGGTCATTTTTTACCATTTCTTTTCTTCTAGAGTTCTCATAATTCCATCCATTGAAGGAATGGTTTTCAACTCATAGATTGATGTTGTTTAATATCGATCGTAGTCTGATGTTGCTGCAGTCGGTTCCTCCCAGTCCATTCATAGAAGTGAATCTTATTTATAAAAAAAAAAAAAAAGAATCTTATCTTATTTACTTACTTCCTCAATAAGTTACTTTATATGTAAAGATGTAAGAAATTTGAATGAAATGTTGTTGGGACTACTAAATATATATGGACGGTCTACCGTAAGTACAGATATTCACCCAAACAATTTATTCTTTTTTTTTATCATTTCACCCCAAACAAGGCGGGAATGCCACTTATACGCAGTGGGTAACAGGGAGTGAAAGTGAGAGAAATGACTGTCTATAAGGAGGATTGAGGGGAGGAAAAAAATGAACGGAGTTCATGATTTTTCCCTAGTTTCTTACTATATCAATATTTTAGCAATATTAGCATCTATGTTTTAAACTGGAAATAATTTAATTATTAGAGAGAAATATTTTTAAAATGTGACTTCTGTGTTACTTAATTTTTTTTTGCTTAAATGCTAGTTACAACATTTATTTTAAAACTGTCTTGTGTACTCCAGGTTTAAATCTTTGAAGGAAGCAAGTAAACGGAAGAGCTTAATAAAAAAAGAGCTTAATAAAAAAAAAATAAGGGAAAGACAAAATTTATTAAGAGCGACAAGGGGCAGGAAGTTGTGAAGAGCCGTGATCGCCTCCGTCCTGGGGAGACACGGCACCTAAAGAAGTTTCAGATCAAGTGCAAGAAAGCGGTTATCTATATAAAGGGTGTTTCTTTAAGACGGATGATATAAAAGGGTGTTTCATTAAGAGGGATCAAAGTCAGCAGTAAATAAATCAGTGTTATGGGTGAAAATTTATTCATTTCTCTATTGGATCATGTTATTTAAGTCATGGCAAATATGTGTGAAAAATAATACCGCCCAAATGTCCACCAAATCTGAAAGAAAAAGAAAAAAATGCTTAGACGCTTAAACTTAATTCACATTTAAAATCGGTCCAAGTTATTGGAACAGCTTTATATATATATATATATATATATATATATATATATATATATAGGGATGGAAAAAATAATTGGAAAAGGTGCAAATTCTACTCCTATATTTCAAAGACCTATTATATTAAGGACTTTAACTAAAACTTTGTAATTGCAGGTTATATATATTGTAAATACGTTTATTTATCTAATTTACTGTCTTTGTCTCATTTATTTTTAGAATTTAGTAAAATTTAAGCTAAATGCGTAACCTCTCCGAGTTAGAAAAAGGGCAAATTGTTGGCGCTCACATGGCAGGAGCTTCGATCACTAAGAAAACGGGATCGGGTAGCCTCGTCTGAAGATCCTCTCTGCCCGGAGGCAGAGTGTTTGACTAGCACACTTCCCAAGTAATTCGGAGAGTCGTTGTAGCGGACCGTGGGGTGAAGATGTGAAGAGATATCAGAAGGTTAAAATTTCCTGCTAGCCAGTCCAGCTACATGAGAATGTTGGACTTTAATTAAGTCCAAAGAAGACAAAGAAAACCAACAAGACCGATATATATCGGTAAACAAATATATATTAATAACAAGTTAAACAAAGACATGGACATTTACATAGTGTTTGTGTGGGAGAAATAATGTGTGTGTGTTGTGAGTGTTCGTACGTATGTGTATTGTTCTTAGCGCGTTGCCAGAATTCTGTATCTGTGAGAGGTCACATATTGGCCTAAGTGGAAAAAGAGAGATTTTATCTCACCTCCTCGCGAGGTGACGGCCCAAGGCCTAAGTCGAAAAGAGAGAGAGAGACGAAGGGTCAGCCAGTATTTATAGACAGGGGAGAGAAAGAGACCCCTGTTGAAGGATTAAGGAACTGAGGAGGAGCTAACTCCGACATGATCATCTCCTATGAGTGTTAAATATCTGATCTGATGTTCCAGTTATATACCTCGAGATTCTCGACAAAATACAAAGAAGGGTCTGTAATATTATCGGTCCTAACCTGGTACCTCGACTTCAGTCACTTTTCTATCGCCGTGATGTGGCTTCCCTCTGTCTTTTCTATAAATATCTTCATGGCGTTTGTTCTAGTGAGCTCTCCACCTTGTTACCTCGACTGCATGAATTTAAGCGTAATACTAGATTGGCTATTAGGTCGCTTTTACTGTTGAAAACCGTTCCAATAAATAATATAATAAATAAACAGTGTTTATTATTTTTGTTGTCAATTCTCAAGAACAAAGAAAATGTGTAAATTCACTTTCACATGTTTAGGTATTATTTTATGTTTATTTTGTAAGCGGCTATTAGAATTGTATTCTAGTCATCCGTTTTTAAAACAATAAACATTGTCGAAGTGTGAAGGTAATTTAAAAGGCGGTGTCATAGGAAAAACCGTCCCTTCTGGCACGTTTGTCCATGTTTGTCGATTTTCCTTTACATATGTAATCTTTTAATCTCTAATTGCTATATCGCCATCTTTGTCTTTTCGCGTACAATGCTCAACCTAATTCTAGTTTTATCTACTTCGCTTTCTTTCTCCATCTATCATGCCCTAACAGTTAAGTAACACCTCTCTCTCTCTCTCTCTCTCTCTCTCTCTCTCTCTCTCTCTCTCTCTCTCTCTCTCTCTCTCTCTTTATTGCCTTCTCCACTAATAGCTTTCGCTGTCCTTCATAAACCTGTTAATATTTATTACATGCATTTGTGGAGACAGTATTTCGACTTTCAGCAATAAACTGAAATACAAATTTAGATTAGATTCACCTTACGGCAGTGCCAGATTAATCTAGTAGTAAATGCTATGGGCCCCGCATATTCGAGGACCCAGCATGAAATACTTTGAAGTTATCTCGCGAAATCAACTTCATACGATCTGGTAAAAGCTGAAGTTTACATGTCGGAGGAACTGCATCTTTTAATTATTTATCCTTTTGGGTAGCACTTTATAGAGTTCCGTTAAATTACAAATAGAATGTCGGAGTTAGCTCCTCCTTAATTCCCAAATTCTCACCTGGAGGGTCATTCGCCCTATACTATAAATACTGGGCGACTTCTCGCGTCGTTCTCTTTTTCATTTCTTCGTTTCAGCGACTACAATGTAAGGTCTCTTAGAAGATCCGCGTCTTCCCATTTGTGGGAGACGCCATGAACATTATACACACATACACGTACGTACGAACATTCACCAAAGAGCAGACACAAACGTTCACACACACCTCACACACACACACACACACACACAAATATTATTGTCTATGTCCATTGTAAAATTGTTTTGTTTAATATATATATATCGGGGTTTTTTTGTCTTCTTTAACTTCAGTAGGACTTAACTTGAGTCCGGCAATTTTCTTGTAGTTGGACCTTTCTAGCAGGAAATAAACGCACGTTTTTTCTAATACAACAACACGCTAACACACACGGTCTTCTACAATAATATCATATTTGTAATTTAACGGACTCTGTAAAATGTTACGCAAAAGGTAGAATAATTCGCCTTCATATTTTCTGGTTTTGCTAATTAACGAAAAAAAAATGTTTGCATCATTTCCCCCAAGCATGTCAATAAAGCCCCTGAGACGCAAAGGGTTACGTTAGTACGAAGAAAGACAATCAAAGAACAGCAATCAGAAAGACAGAAGACAATTATTAATGTTGTATATAAATTTTTGAAGTTCGTAATTTACATGAAAGCAAGAAGCTAGAAGAGAGTTCAACAAGCGAGAAGTGCGAGAGAAGAAACTATTAGAATAGAACTTACGGTTACGTCTATCTCATTCGACAGTAAAATGATGAGACGTTGCTGCAAATCTTGTATATATAATATATATCATTATCTCGTATCCAAGAATTTAATACACACACACACACACACACACACATATATATATATATATATATATATATATATATATATATATATATATATATATATATATATGATGAAAAATATGGAAAAGACAAAACAAAATCCGAATATGCAAGTTTACTGTTTTAATGTTGTTTTACTGTCAAAACTGTTTACTGTTAAAACAGTAAACTTGCATATTCGGATTTTGTTTTGTCTTTTCCATATTTTTCATCATACCGTCGGATCTACATCCACATATTTGCTTATATATATATATATATATATATATATATATGTGTGTGTGTGTGTCTTTCGTCGTCGGGTATCCATGAATTTAATTTCTTCTTTTCTGGTCGCCTTCCTTGATGAATTTCAACTTAACATCAAGAAGATAGAGACTAGAAAGGATTATTATAAAAATAAATATACATGATATGTCTATATTATTTAGTGTGTGTGTGTGTGTGTGTGCAAATATATAGAAAAATAGGAAAGAACACGTTAGGTAAATAATCCGAGGTTCTTTAGTATTTTTGTTTTTATTTTTTTTTTAAACTGTGCTCGATACAAAAGTAGAGCCTAAATTATAATTATATTTATCTTTTTTAAATATGATTCCTTCGCTACATAAGAGTTCTCATGTTTCAAAAACAAGAGCCAAAAACCTCAATATAATTGTTAAAATTAAATCGAATTAAAGTATCAAGCTCTGTTTCATCCTCAAGCGAAATTTTTGGTATAACTAATCTTGAAATTTACGCATCTTTATAAGCAGATTCATTCATAGAATTAATTGCTATGGAAACGGCTGAAGCAACCAGTCCAATAAAGGGCATAAGGGTTAACAATTTATATCAACATATCGGTCACCCTCGGAAAGAGGCCAAGCCAAGGCAGGGCTGGGGTGTCCATTTCAAAGCGAATGATGACATTCCTATACGCACATCGTCGGGTCCGTCTTAGCGACAGGGAGATATTGGCACCATTGTACGCCATTAAGTTTCTATAAAGATGTTTTTTCCTAAAAGGGCTGTTTGTACATAAACGCGTCGCACTGAACTACAATTTGTTTTTTTGACGACTTCATAAAGGTTTTTTTTTATCTTATGATTGGGTTAAGCTTTTAAACCTTTTATTAGACCATGAAATTTTTAATATTTTTATGCTAATTATTTAATGCGAAAATTTGTTGATGTCGGCAAAAAACCGTTAACTCATGTCTATGGTTTAATAAATTTTCATTATTCAGAAACTTAATTATATATATATATATATATATATATATATATATATATATAATTATGTGCGTATATTTCGGTAGCATGTTTTCATTAAGACATATTTCGTTGTATAGTTTAGACATGTTCTGTCTACTTATTTTCGATAAGATCCTTTCATACCCTCGGAGTGAATGGTTTTAGCGGTCACGCACTGACGCAGCGTTCCTCACTCAATTTGTAAGAAATTTAAATTTCAGATAGCACAACAATTTCTCTTTGACAATAATGAATACTACAATATTTATTTTCTAATAAACAATACCCTGATGATGACATGGATATGTCGAAAGTACTTGGAAATAAAAGAAATATTTATCAACGCGGAGATTTTCTCTCGTCCTTCAATAACGACACAAAAAAAAACTTATGTCTAAACTATACAACGAAACATGTTTGTTTTTATATATATAATGGACTCTGCCTTCGTATTCGACGTATTAGGGTCAAGCAGCTCAGTTCTTAGGAACTGACAGCCGGACACCAGCACATATGATTTGATTATAGTGGTAAAAGCTTTGTGCAGAACCAACCACAGTTTTTGAAGGTCCGAATACAGAGACCTGGTGCACTAAGTGCCACAATGTCCTCAAACGACCCTCCGCAGGTTTTGAATTCAGTGTTGTCCTTCTTCTAGACCAGTTGCCACCTGTTTTGCTATTTACCCATAGCTGGGGGGAGAAGAAGAGGATTAATACCTTTCCCAGGGGTAGTAGCACGTAAATGAATGTAATGGATTCGACTGGAATTAGAATTCGGCTCTCCGATTCCTCAGTCCGAGCCGTTATCGACTACGCCTCTCTCTCTCTCATATATATATATATATATATATATATATATATATATATATATATATATATATATATATATATAATCTTCATTAAACAAAACAATTTTTAAATATTTTACAAAGTGTAAACAGAAACTAAATGTCCATAAACTTATTTGATACACTATCTTTTCAATATGCCCTTCTTTTGTGTCAATGACTTGCTGAAGATACTTGATGACTGACTCGCGTGAGGCTCGGATAACACTTTGGGAGATTTTCTCTCATTCCTTCAAGAGTTTAGCCTTTAGAGACCCCAAACTGCTGTGGTGTGTAGCAATAACTTTGTTTTCAAAGATACCCCAGATGCTGTAATCAAAAGGATTCAAGTCTTTTGATACTCCTTGAAACTAACATTCTGTTCGTTTTTAATAACTTAGTATTATCTTATGGAGACTACATTGCTTTTTACATTTTTAAAATGGAGATTCTTTCAGTTAAATGTTTATCTATTTCCAAATCTAATGACGGAAATTATTAAATATACACCCTTGTGCTAATTAATTGAAACAAATCAAATAATTCCGTTGTTATTTACATTTTTACGTATTTTTCCAATTAAACATGACCCAGTGCATATGTTAGTACTTCGTGTATCCATTTCACGAAATCGCTCCTTGCAGATTGAACACAGATTCTCGATTAGATTTAAATCAGGATAGTTTCCGGGCCAATCTATAGTACTTTGTTTTGCTCACTTTACCAGTGAGCAAATGGGGTAGTGTGCCAGAGTGTTCGTGCAGCGTTACAATTTTCGTAAGTTTTCTTGAAGTAACGTCCATCGCAGGCGGTGGTCATAGGACAACTAATCGAGAGTCGAGACAATAGTGTCAGTGTGTGATGAAAATCTGATGTAATCACGGATGATGCAATATTTTTCAAGGCCAAACAAATTTCATCACACACCCCGAAAATAGATTCATATTACTGCACACCACTGCAAATGACCTAATCTGGGGAAAAAATAGAAATCGATTACACAATGTCACTCCAGTGGGTCTAAAAACTGACCGTATGGTGAAAGAAAGGACATTAAAGCGGTTGTTTCAATTAATTCGCACAATGGCGTAGAAAACAAATATTATAACATCTAAAAAAATTATTGATTTTTTTAGATTTAATTAAATTTTAATTAATCTGAGGATAACAATAAATAGGGAACACCCTGTATTTTCAAAAAAGCATATGACTTCGATCCTAACTTATTAATAGAATAAAATTATATAACTTTCTTTGAGTTGGTTTTGCACGCTACTATATCTAACATAGGTACAATGTTATGTGTTATTACTCCACCTTGTCTGTCAGGGGAAATTTCCTAATGCTCGCTAGGTGGCGTTGTATAAAGCATTATAATAGGAAGCACAAACTCACTCTCTCTCTCTCTCTCTTTAACTTTCTCTCTCTCTCTTTATCACTCTTTCTCTCACTCTCTCTCTCTCTCTCTCTTTCTTTCTCCCATTCTTTCTGTCTCTTTCTTTCTGTCTCTCCCTTTCTCAGACTTTCTCGCTCTCCCACTCTTTCTCTCACTCTCTTTCTTTCGTTCTCACTTTCCCTCTCTTTCTCCCCCCCCCGTATATAATCATTTTATGGTGTTGGTTTAAAACTTTTGCACGCCACTATCATGCTACTAGGTTGGCATCTCGGCCTCACCCTTTTACTGTCGAAACGTCTAAATGTAGCCGTCAGTTTTACTTGCTTCCCTGGTAGCTATATTCAAATATGCAAATGTAATGTCAATCGACATTTTCTGATTTCTCCGTTCTTCTCTATATCCTTTCCTCACACACCTCTCCTCAATCTTACTCCCACCGTAACTCCTTGCGTGCTAGTGGCACTCTCGCCTTACTTGGGGTGAAATGCTTTAAAAAAAAAAAAAAAGTATAATGTTGTGCGTTATTACCCCACTTTGTCTCTCAGGGGAAATTTCTTAACGCCCGATAAGTGGCATTGTATAAAGCATTATAATAAGAATCACCCCTCTCTATCTCTCTCTTCCTCTCTCTCTCTCCCTCTCTTTCTCTCACTCTTTCATTTTACCTCTTTCTCTCTCTTTCTCACTCTCTCACTCTTTCAATCTCTCTCTTTCTTTTCTTCTCATTCTCTTTCACTTTCTATGTCTCCTTCTCTCTCGCAATCTCTTCCTCTCTCTATCCCAAACCACAAGATGCCGTAAGAGTAAAACTTGTGTCTTTTCCCCCTACGCAGGACTTTTTAGGACACAACGAACCATGAGTCGCATACAAAACAGTTGTATCACGGCATTAGAATCTCTTATTAAAAAAAAAAAAATCCCATCCGACCACAGTATCCCAAGTACAATCTACCGTATACAAATATTTTACTATTGAAATAACTAGATGTTTTATTCTAATAGTTTCTTTCCTCGCACTTCATGCCCGTGGAACTCTCTACCGATTCCTTGTTTCCCTAACGGCTGCGATCTTCAAAAAACCCTATCGTATATATATATAAATATATATATATATTGTAGTGATATATATTGTAGTGATATATCTATATATTGTAGTGATATATAGATATATATATTGTAGTGATATATATATTGTAGTGATATATATATATATATATATTGTAGTGATATATATATTGTAGTGATATATATATATATTGTAGTGATATATATATATATTGTAGTGATATATATATATATTGTAGTGATATATATATATATTGTAGTGATATATATATATATTGTAGTGATATATATATATATATTGTAGTGATATATATATATATATTGTAGTGATATATATATATATATATTGTAGTGATATATATATATATATATTGTAGTGATATATATATATATATTGTAGTGATATATATATATATTGTAGTGATATATATATATATATTGTAGTGATATATATATATATATATATTGTAGTGATATATATTGTAGTGATATATATATATATATATATATATATTGTAGTGATATATATATATATTGTAGTGATATATATATATATTGTAGTGATATATATCTATATATATATATAGTAGTGATATATATCTATATATATATATATTGTAGTGATATATATCTATATATATATATAGTAGTGATATATATCTATATATATATATATTGTAGTGATATATATCTATATATATATATTGTAGTGATATATATCTATATATATATATAGTAGTGATATATATCTATATATATATATATAGTAGTGATATATATCTATATATATATATATATATAGTAGTGATATATATCTATATATATATATAGTAGTGATATATATCTATATATAAAAAGTAGTGATATATATATATATATATAAGTGATATATATATATATATATGTGATATATATATAAGTGATAGATATATATATATAGTAGTGATATATATATAGTAGTGATATATATATATATATAAGTGATATATATATATATATAAGTGATATATATATATATATATAAGTGATATATATATAGTAGTGATATATATATATATATAAGTGATATATATATATAAGTGATATATATATATATATAAGTGATATATATATATATATAAGTGATATATATATATATAAGTGATATATATATATATATGTGATATATATATATAAGTGATAGATATATATATATAGTAGTGATATATATATATATATAGATATATATATATATATATATAGTAGTGATATATATATAGATATATATATATATATATATAGTAGTGATATATATATATATATAGATATATATATATATAGTAGTGATATATATATATATATAGATATATATATATATAGTAGTGATATATATATATATATAGATATATATATATATATAGTAGTGATATATATATAGATATATAGTAGTGATATATATATATATATATAGATATATAGTAGTGATATATATATATATATAGTAGTGATATATATATAGATATATAGTAGTGATATATATATATATATATAGATATATAGTAGTGATATATATATATATATAGATATATAGTAGTGATATATATATATATATATAGATATATATATATATATAGTAGTGATATATATATATATATATATAGATATATATATATATATATAGTAGTGATATATATATATATAGATATATATATATATATAGTAGTGATATATATATATATAGATATATATATATATATATATATAGTAGTGATATATATATATATAGTAGTGATATATATATATATATATATATATATATATATATATATAGTAGTGATATATATATATATATATATATATATATAGTAGTGATATATATATATATATATATATATATATAGTAGTGATATATATATATATATAGATATATATATATAGTAGTGATATATATATATATATAGATATATATATATAGTAGTGATATATATATATATATAGATATATATATATAGTAGTGATATATATATATATATAGATATATATATATATATAGTAGTGATATATATATATATATAGATATATATATATATATAGTAGTGATATATATATATATATATAGATATATATATATATATAGTAGTGATATATATATATATATAGATATATATATATATATAGTAGTGATATATATATATATATAGATATATATATATATATAGTAGTGATATATATATATATATAGATATATATATATATAGTAGTGATATATATATATATATAGATATATATATATATAGTAGTGATATATATATATATATATAGATATATATATATATAGTAGTGATATATATATATATAGATATATATATATATATAGTAGTGATATATATATATATAGATATATATATATATATAGTAGTGATATATATATATATAGATATATATATATATATAGTAGTGATATATATATATATAGATATATATATATATATAGTAGTGATATATATATATATAGATATATATATATATATAGTAGTGATATATATATATATAGATATATATATATATATAGTAGTGATATATATATAGATATATATATATATATAGTAGTGATATATATATATATAGATATATATATATATATAGTAGTGATATATATATATATAGATATATATATATATATAGTAGTGATATATATATATATAGATATATATATATATAGTAGTGATATATATATATATAGATATATATATATATAGTAGTGATATATATATATAGATATATATATATATAGTAGTGATATATATATATAGATATAGATATATATATATATAGTAGTGATATATATATATAGATATATATATATATAGTAGTGATATATATATATATAGATATATATATATATAGTAGTGATATATATATATATAGATATATATATATATAGTAGTGATATATATATATATAGATATATATATATATAGTAGTGATATATATATATATAGATATATATATATATATAGTAGTGATATATATATATAGATATATATATATATAGTAGTGATATATATATATAGATATATATATATATAGTAGTGATATATATATATATAGATATATATATATATATAGTAGTGATATATATATATATAGATATATATATATAGTAGTGATATATATATATATAGATATATATATATAGTAGTGATATATATATATATAGATATATATATATATAGTAGTGATATATATAGATATAGATATATATATATATAGTAGTGATATATATATATATATATATATATATATAGTAGTGATATATATATATATAGATATATATATATATAGTAGTGATAGATATATATATATATATATATAGATATATATATATATAGTAGTGATATATATATATATATATATATATAGATATATAGATATATATATAGATATATATATATATATAGATATATATATATAGATATATATATATAT
This sequence comes from Acanthosepion esculentum, assembly GCA_964036315.1. Taxonomy (NCBI): domain Eukaryota; kingdom Metazoa; phylum Mollusca; class Cephalopoda; order Sepiida; family Sepiidae; genus Acanthosepion; species Acanthosepion esculentum. The sequence goes on from OZ038512.1 coordinate 68,218,480, forward strand.
ATAGATATATATATATATATATAGATATATATATATATATATATATAGATATATATATATATATAGATATATATATATATATATATAGTAGTGATAGATAGATATATATATAGATATATAGTAGTGATATATATATATATATATATATATATATATATATATATATATATATATCACTACTCGACTTTTAGGCCCCAGGATGGAAGCGTATATCGGAAAACGGGGACGGACCCGGGGTTTCCGACGCCACGACAGTACCTTCTCCATTGCACTGTGAGGTCGGTTAATATTGATGGCAACGTGACAGTGGGCACTCCACGTAAAAGACAAACTTGTGTCACATCCTGCCTTCGTGGGGGGAGTCAGATAAATCTCTCTCTCTCTCTCTCTCTCTCTCTCTCTCTCTCTCTCTCTCTCTCTCCCTCAATCGAGACAGCGTGACTTCTGTCTAAGGAGTCCGTGACAGCTGCAAGAAAAAATCTGCGATAATTCAAAATGGTAAAGGAAATGAAACCTTGGATCATTGGGGGGAGGGGGAAGAATCTGCCGTGCCTCACAACTAAAGCTCACTTATACCTGCAGGATTGGCAAAAGTTCTCTGAGTGCTGTTTAAATTTCGCCTGGACTACATTGTTCGTTAACATAAAATTATTGGGATGGTTTCACTCCCAATACAAAACAACAATACCATGTTTATTTGAATGCAAGACTTACAGCCACGCCACGTTGAAACACCGGTTTCCCTTCGAAGTTAAGCAACGTCGAGCCTAGTCAGTACTCAAATAGGTAACCGCTTGAGAATACAAGGTGATGGATGCATAGTCGGTGTAATGGCTGGGAATTGTCAATCGGAGAGGCGAGTTTCAATTCCAGATGGGTTCGTTATATTCACTTACGTGCAAATACTATTGGAAAAAAATATATGAATCTACCTCTTCTACCCCCAGATATGGGTTAATTAGTAAATCTTATATCAATAAATCATTATTATCCCCAAAAATTCTTACAATGTAAAAAATATTTTCTGGCTTTAAATAACCCGCAAAGGGTTGATAAACCGTAGAAAACGAATCAATCAAATACTGATTGGCTACAGAGGAATGTAAATGTATAGAAACTAAATCGGGGATCAGTTTATATATTGATTGTGATATAGAATTGACCCCCCACTTTATATCCACATTATAATTTCTTATTTGTTTATATAATTCTGATTAGGTATGAATCCAGGCCTCCCCCCAAATATGGGTTAATTAGTAAGACTCGTATAACTAAATCATTACCGAAAAAAAAATTCTTACAATGTAAGAATATTTTCTGGCTTTAAATAATCTGCAAAGGGTTGATAAACCGTAGAAAATGAATCAATCAATTGTGTGAATGGCATTATAAATTTCTCCTGCAGATTAAATTTTTTACTGATTATTTTCGGTCTGTCGTTGAGATTAACCGTGAACACTTTAGTACCGCGAAACTATGGTACGATTTTGCCGAGGAGCAATGAGCCTAGACATGAAGAATAACACAGGCGATAGCTTAAGTCGTGAAACTGCCAGTCACCATGCAGTGTTGAATTCTGTCCACGCTGCCATAATAATATTAGTAGTAAGGCATCCGTTTATCTCGAGAGATAATGGTAGTCCCCTGTTTGTTCAAAATCCAGTCCTTTGTTGGCGAGACTGGATTTTGATGTTGGTGGCTATGCGCTGCCTGGACTAAATGACCCTCCTTTTGGCCGTAACGACAAGATCCAAAAGAAAACAAAAAATTGCGTTTGGAATCGGTTTGGCTGCAGGAGTTAACGGAAATTTGTCAGTGTTGACAGCCCACGTGTTTCCTCCTGCTTCATGGTTTTATCATGCTTCATTAATCTTCTTGGCGTGTTAAACCAACTGTTCATTTTAACCTCTAAGGCCCACGTCACTATATTTCCACCGCGTTATAATGACAATAAAGTTGAGGATATTAGTCTGATTGTAAATAAAAACTTCTCAATCCAATTCAGAAATTTAGAGAACTAGGCTAAAGATGGTGTTCAGTGAATTAATTTTTAAATGCTTTCTTTAACTGACAAATTCAAGCAACATTATTTACTCATACAAATAAATTAATTTTTAAATCCGTTATTTCAAAATCTATCGCACCAATCCTTTTTGTGGATTTCCATTTTGAAAAGAATTTTAAGTCTTCTTTAAATTTCAAATTGTCATCCAGAATTAGAAAAAAAAATGTCTTGTAAATCATAGTTTATCTCCACTTAGTTTTGGCAATTGAAACCCTCCTATTAAACTGGTCTGGGAGAGTGGATGTTCGATTGTTCCGAGGGATAAACGTGACAACATAATCACGAATGTTGTAAACTTGACTACGCCCACACGAAGCCAACTTGAAAGTCAAACAAAGTACAATTATTTGCTTACCACTAGAAACCTTTTCCGAGCAATCAGTACTTAGACAAATATTTCAAACTAGCCTAGAAGCCATCAGTTCGGGCGGACTTTTTGGGCCTTCGGCTTTTTATCTTCAGTGTCCTCTGTACGTAAAAGTTATAAACATTTAGAAATAATAAAATGATTTTATCTTCATTCGACACCTTAATTCGGCATAATCTTTCTTCGTATACGCAACGGATATCCGTAGTTTATTTACATTTACTTTGCGCAATTTTTATTTTCTTTTAAAATCCCCATTTTCTATGATCCCTTCATATAAAATCACTCTTAAAAGACGTCACAGTACGCATGCTAGAAAAAAACATGAACAACGTACCGTGCCCAGCTTAAGATTTAATTACGGTTTATTTAGACAACATCAAGTGCGACGAAAAGCCAAATTAAAGTTAAACATTTAATAAAGAATTCTTTCACTCTGTTTGATGTTTAAATTTAACTTTAAATGCACTGCCTGTTACTTTAGGTTGTTTATGATTCTTTGAGATCGAAAAACGGACACACGTACACACCACGTATAAATTACTATAATGTAATTTGTAACGCATTATTTATCATCTCTCAGTTGCGTCTCTGTCCTTGGGCAGAGTGCGCTCAGGGGCTTCTCTGTCAAAGTACAGAGGGGCAACTGAGAAAATTATACTGAGAGGTTCCCAGCCCTGGGGGAACAGCTGCCCGAGGCCGCGCCCTCCTATTGCACCAGATGGAGGGATCGGTGCTCGCACCGAGGCCAGCGCAACCGTCGGTTGCGGGGGCTGTGGGCAATTTTTGTCCCTTGCCCGGGTGCACGCGCTCGGGTCCCCACTTTAAAAAGACCTTGTGTCACATCTCATCCTCGTGGGGGAACGAGTAAACACCGTACACCACGCTTTATTTATTCAGTATATTGACATTAAACTTAATTAATGCCAACATCTTGAATTAGAAGTTATAGCTGCACTAATTTTAAAACTTTGGATGGAATTCGGAGTGCGCTGTAAATTAAACAACGTTACTTCAAACCCGATAAATTTTCTTCTTTCCTGCTGGGAATTAAAGAAAAAACTACTGAACTGTTACGTGCTATCAGTCCTCTGATATGGAAGTGAATGCTGGACAATCTCCTCATGGATGAAAAGGAGACTTGAGACAGCAAATATCTGGTTCTCCAGGAGGATGCTGAGGGTACTATGGGCCCAATGTGTGAGCAACGACGAAGTTTACAGAAAAACGGAACGAAAGGAATTTTATACTTAACATCAGGAAGAAACAGTTGAAATTTATATATTTATATATCAATGGTGAAGTTTATTTACATCTCAGTGCGTCCAGTCGTGGTGCAGATATAATCCCCTCTCTTCCCGTACACGTCTCCTAGGCCCCGTTGGTCTAGTCTCGCTTTCTGTCGACGTGAAGCCGCTCAGTTTGAACCCCGCTTCTTCCAATATCTCAATCTTCGCATGGCTATGGGATAAGGAGAGTTATACAGTTTCCAAACTTAGGGATTGGTGCCAGTATAAGTCGCCGATCGTCAAGTCTTGGTTCTTCAAGTGCTGTGATTCTTACAGACGCAGAAAGTTGTCTTTCTTCTTTTAGTCAATAAACCGTCGTAAACTACTTCTTGATGACTGGGCTGACTGGAAATACGGTCACGGTCTCACCATATAAATAATAATGTCGGTTTTGGTTAAATATAGATGATTTAATTAAAAAAAAATTACAATCGGATATATTTGGCATCTAGTAACAGAAAGGATAAAAGCCGGAATGCGTTATAAATTAAACAACGTTACTTCAAACACGATCACTTTTCTACTTTCCTGCTGGGAATTAAAGAAAAGACTACTGAACTGTTACGTAATATCAGTCCTCTGATATGGAAGTGAATGCTGGACAATCTCGTCACAGATGAAAAACAGACTTGATATCTGGTCCTCCAGGAGCATGCTGAGGATACCATGGACCGAATATGTGAGCAACGACGAAGTTTTCGAGAAAACCGAAACAAGGAATCTTATACTTAACTTCAGGAAGAAACAGTTGAAATTTATCAATCGTATGGTGAAGTTTATTTATTTATATCTCAGTACATCCTGTCGTGGTGCAGATATAATTCCCTCTCTTCCCGTACACATCTACTAAGGTACATTGGTCTAGGCTCGCTTTCCGTCGACGTGAAGCCGCTCGGTTCAAACCCCGCTTGTTCCGGTATCTCAATCTTCGCACGGCTATGGCATAAGGAGAGTTATACAGCTTCTAAACTGGCTTAGGGTTTGGTGCCAGAATAAGTCGCCGATCGTCAAGTCTTGGTTCTTCAAGAGTTGTGATTCTTTCAGACGCAGAAAGTTGTCTTTCTTCTTTTAGTCAATAAGCCGTGGTAAACTACTTCTTGATGACTGGGCTGATAAGGTCAAGGTCTCACCGTATAAATAATAATGTCGGTTTTCGTTAAATATAGATGATTTAACGAAGATGAATAAAATAATTTACAATGGGATATATTTGGCATCTAGTGACACAGGAAGATCAGAAGGCGTCGATGGGAATCTCGATCTCTATGTTCAGCAAGGTTTAGTCAGAAATTCAAGTAAATATTGGGCCCTTTCATCTTTCGGCTGTGCAACTGCCTGTGTGAGTGACGACTCGCCTGTCTCTGTCGTCCCGGCTCGTCTCTACTGTATCCACGAAATCGAACTGAATTTTTATATATAAATCTCAGTTACCTTCTTATATAGCTGTTAAGGAACTAATTTCGTTAATCCTAATTTGAACATTAAATCCTTACTGGATTTGTTATCCTTCTACATGATTATCCCAAGTGAATATCCCCAGGAAAGAGATTTGACTTACACCATTTTCTATTACTGCTTGGAGTTGGAAATATTGCACCATTTGAAGGCCTTGTTTTATATTCTTTGAAATTTAATTTTGTTCAGCCATCGCATTCGCCAATTTGTGGTCAATTCACATTACAGGAGTTTGGTTACTTTTTGATTGGTTGGGTTTGAGTTGTTTGGTTTGTTTTTGATTGGTTCGGTTGAGTTGTTTGGTTTAAGAAGTTTGGTTTGGTTTGAGAAGTTTGGTTTGTTTTTGAATGGTTCGGTTTGAGATGTTTGGTTTGTTTTTGATTGGTTCGGTTTGTTTTTTATTGGTTTGGTTTTAGAAGTTTGGTTTGTTATTGATTGGTTCGGTTTGAGTTGTTCGGTTTTTTTTATTGGTTCGGTTTGAGTTGTTTGGTTTGTTTCTGATTGGTTTAGTTTGAGAAGTTTGGTTTGTTTTTGATTGGTTCGGTTTGAGCTGTTTGGTTTGTTTTTGATTGGTTCGCTTTGAGCTGTTTGGTTTGTTCTTGATTGGTTCGCTTTGAGCTGTTTGGTTTGTTCTTGATTGGTTCGCTTTGAGCTGTTTGGTTTGTTCTTGATTGGTTCGCTTTGAGCTGTTTGGTTTGTTCTTGATTGGTACGCTTTGAGCTGTTTGGTTTGTTCTTGATTGGTTCGCTTTGAGCTGTTTGGTTTGTTCTTGATTGGTTCGCTTTGAGCTGTTTGGTTTGTTCTTGATTGGTTCGCTTTGAGCTGTTTGGTTTGTTCTTGATTGGTTCGCTTTGAGCTGTTTGGTTTGTTCTTGATTGGTTCGCTTTGAGCTGTTTGGTTTGTTCTTGATTGGTTCGCTTTGAGCTGTTTGGTTTGTTCTTGATTGGTTCGCTTTGAGCTGTTTGGTTTGTTCTTGATTGGTTCGCTTTGAGCTGTTTGGTTTGTTCTTGATTGGTTCGCTTTGAGCTGTTTGGTTTGTTCTTGATTGGTTCGCTTTGAGCTGTTTGGTTTGTTCTTGATTGGTTCGCTTTGAGCTGTTTGGTTTGTTCTTGATTGGTTCGCTTTGAGCTGTTTGGTTTGTTCTTGATTGGTTTTTGGTTTGTCATTTTTTGTTTTTTGTTTTTGGCGCGGTCTTGTTTGTGTTTTTACTACATGTACATTGACGTATGGGAGGAAATTTTACAGTTGGATACTGAATGAATTTGCCCGGACAGTGACTATATTTTACCCTGAAAATCTACAATTGGTTTACCCTGTGCTTCTGATCTTCGCCTCGTGTGTGTGTGTGTGTGTGTGTCTGTTTCATATATTCTTCTGTTGTGTGAGCCCACCTTTGTTATTCGTTGGTTGCTAATTAACAACGAATAATCAATAATCTTGTCAACTTCATACAAGGTGCTGCTGCTGCTGCTGCTACAGTTTCAGTAACAACAAATAGGACCGACCTGGTAAAGTCATAACCCCCACGTCCACCTTGTTTAAAATCAGATGTGTTCAGACTCTCTGACATGCAATGCTAGAAAGCCCAGCACTGCTCTGCCGTTTTATACATAGCTGGTGGGTGAACGAGAAACGCGCCTGTACTTTTCCAAGTGCAAACGGGGGAATCGCTCTCTCGAGCTGAATTTGAATCCGGCTCCCGCCGATTTCGTTTCCCGCGCTATTTACCGTTCTGCCACTCACCCCTCCAGAAACAGATTCACTTATGACATTCTCTTATCTTCTCGGTTTCTCTTTGTGTTACGCTTGCTACTTTCCTCTAAAATCTCGTGTCTTAAAACCAAATGTTACTTGAAACTAAATGTTACTAATTATCAAATATTAGATATTAAAACATTTTTTTCTTTACCCAAGAAATGAAATAAGCATTTTTAATTTGATTTTAAGTTGTTTGGCTATAAACCACTTCATTTTTTCCTTTTTATGTGCCGTGTCCCCTCAGGAAGCAGTCTGTCCTGACTCTCCACAAATCCCCGTCCCTTAATAAACTTTGTCTTTCCGTTCTGCCGTCCATTTAATCAAACTTACTAAGTATGTTATTCGTTGTTTTCATCTGTCTCTTTTACCCTTTATCTGTCCCTGTGAGTATCAGATTTTCCAAGCCCTCTTTCTTCATTATGTGTCCTAGAAACCTCAATTGTCTCTTGCTGATGTTAAGTATTAGTTTCCTTTTTGGTTAAATATTTTTCACATGTTCAGTCCACGATATCCTCAGCATCCTTCTGTAGAACTATATTTCGAACATAGTTCGAACAAAGCATAATCTAGACTTCCTCGAGTAAATCATTGCGCCTTCTCGGGCTGACATGAAATATTACAGTAGAACTCCTCAAATCCGAACATAGATTTTCTATCTAGACTTCCTCGAATGAGGACTCGTCTTCAAATCCAAACTTTTGTATTGACATAAATACAAAGCCTTTCCTTCCTTGAATCAGAACAGTACTCAATGAGAGAACCCTTTCTTCATGATGGCTGATGCTAACTTCCGGGAGCGTAAATCATTGTGCCTTCTCGGGCTGACATGAAATATTACAGTAGAACTCCCCAAATCCGAACATAGCATAATCTTGACTTCCTCGAAAGAGACTTCCTCGAATTTGGACTCATCTTGAAATCCAAACTTTTGTATTGACATAAATACAAAGCCTTTCCTTCCTTGAATCAGAACAGTACTCAATGAGAGAACCCTTTTTTCATGATGGCTGATGCTAACTTCCGGGAGAGTAAATCATTGTGCCTTCTCGGGCTGACATGAAATATTACAGTGGAACTCCCCAAATCCGAACATAGCATAATCTTGACTTCCTCGAAAGAGACTTCCTCGAATTTGGACTCATCTTCAAATCCAATCTTTTGTATTGACATAAATATGAAGCCTTTTCTTCCTTGAATCCGAACAGTACCCTCAATACCAAACATCTCGGATGTTCTGTGTAGAGGAGTTGTACTGTATATCCTTATTTTTGACTTCCTTTACAGATTGTAATTGTTTTTTGAATAAGTATTTCGTAAATGTTTAAACATTTCATAAAGTGTCTTAGTTTTTCCAAATTAAAATTTTTGTTTAGCACAAATTTTGTCATTACTATTGGTTGTCAATTATTTTTTGTACATTTATGTCTTCAATCTTGAAATAAAAACGAATCAATGTTACTCCCGTTTATTTCCTAAACTCTAAAACTTAATAAAAATTTCAAGCTTGCCACAGCAGCCTTTTCTTCCCTGGATCCGAACAGCACCCTCAATACTGACATCTCCGATGTTCGGTTTAGAGTAGTTGTACTGTATTAACAAACAGGAAAATTTTAGTAAAATCTACCCCCGTAGACTAAATAAAGAGCTTGGTTCAAAATTTCAACAAATGTCACCTGAAGAAGGCCAGAGCATACAACGGCCGAAATGTCATGAATGTGACAATAAAGACGAGGACAACAATCCAAACAATGTAAATAGTTACAATACCTCATCTCAGAAATATAGACTGATGTTAATTTTTGTTGGTTTTTAAATATGTACTTTGTTAACATCAGAATATTTGTAGAATTTTTAGATATAGGATCCAGAGTGCTGCCACCTTCTTCTGTATGCCATGTCTCTTCAGGATGTTGGGGATCATGGCTCTCCACAATTTCCTGTCTTTTGTAGCTCTTAATAAATGTTGTCTTTTTGCTATCTCTCCTAAACCCTGTTCTGCCAACCCAGCTTGCTAGGAAGGTTATGTGTTATTTTCCTCTGTCCCACTTGCCTTCAGTCTGCCCTGTGAGTGTCAAATTTTCCAAACCTGAAAAATTTCAACTATTTCTGATTCTAGGTATATATGTCCTTTTTATTTCCATTTTCCTTAAAACTTTCTCATTACTTACCTTTTCTATCTATGGTATTCTCAGCATCCTTCTGTAGAACTGGATTTGTGTTGCTTCAAGCCTCTTCATCTGTGAAGAGATTGTCCAGCATTCACTGCCATATAGTAGGACAGATATCACGTAATATTTCAGTACTCTTTTCTTTGTTTCTAACGAAGTTTTTCTGTCTCTTAATACTCTGCTTAGTTTTCAAAATGCTTCCTTGCCTATCCCAATATACCTTTGGATTTCAGTGTAGCTCCGTCCATCCTCTGTTAAAACACTCCCCAGATATTTAAATTTCCGTATTTGCTTGATTTTGGTATCTCCGATTTGCCATTCGCATGTTGGGCTCATCTTTTTATTCACAACCAAGCATTCTGTCTAATCGTACTTTCCTTCACTAACTGCTGCGGAAGTTTTTGTAGCTTTCTTTCTGTATCTGCTATCAACACTGTGTCATCTGCAGATCTTATGTTATTAAGATTGTGGCCTCCAATAATGAATCCAGGTATAATTTCTAGATCTCTCAGAATCGCCTCGCTGTAGAGGTTGAATAAGTCCGGTAAGAAGACACATCCTTGTCTTACATGCCTTCCTAATTTTGTACATGTACTGAACTCATTTTATGTTATTAGGATTGTTGCCACCAATAATGAATCCAGGTATGATTTCTATATCTCTCAGAATCGCCTCGCTGTATAGGTTGAATAAGTCCGGTGAGAAGACACATCCTTGTCTTACATCCCTTCCTAATTTTGTAGGTATACTGAACTCATTTTCTATCCGCATGCAGACGGTTTGCTACCATTCTGGTTTATGATTATTCTTATATCTTTCCCAAATATATCAAAGCTGCTGAGCAGTTTCAGTAGATCTTTGGGGCGTATTTTATTTGCCACCTTTTCGTAATCTATACAACACAGGTACACGTCCTACTGCATGTGTAATGCTCTTTCTGTGGACATTCTGAGCATAAATATCGCGTTCCTTGTTCCAGTGTCTCTGACGAACCTGCACTGCTCTTGTCCTATTTCTGGTCTAATTCTGCTGCGCGCTGTATTAGTCAAAATTCGGATGATCAGTTTCGTTATGTGGTTCATTAAACTGTTTGTCAGATGGAGTTCGCATTCTTTTGCCCCTGGTTTCTCAGGCAGTGCTATTAAAATAGATCAGCTTACGTCTTCCGGTATATCACCACTGTTGAAAATTTAATTTATTATTTCTGTAACCTTGTCTATGCCGAAATCATCTAAGGCTTCCAGCATCTGTTATAATTCCGTCTGGCCCTGCCGCTTTTTTTCTCTTCAATTTGGCCAATGCTGATTTCACTTCAGTTTAATATTTCTGGTCCTTCGATATTTTTGTGTATTGCCGGTTGTTCTCTGTCATTATTTTATTCTTTATTAGAACTGAATTTTTATTTTATTTTTATTTTTTTATACTTCATTCCAGATTTTAAAGTGAGAAATTATGGTTGAATATACATATTTAAGAATTTAAAATAACCTGTGGGAAATTTGTCTTTTCCAATGTTAAGGTTAAAGATTTGGCTGTCGTGGTTGGGGAAGAATTATTTCATTTAGAAGAAAGCAGCGTTTTAATAAGTTTCCTGTTTCATCGCACACGTATCTATCAGCATATTGCATACTGCCTCTGTCACATGTACCCCGCATTCCACAATGGAAGGGATAAAAATAAAAACTCTTTATAGCGGGGATTTTATGAAAGAAAGGTGTGGGAAATTTGTCCCGGCTTTCACATATGAAAGGGTTAAAAAGGTGACAGAATAGATAAAAACCACAACGGCTTGAAAGTTTAGAGCGGACAATTCTCTCTTTTAGACGGAAGAATAAAGACTCAAACTCCTGTTCAGGGCGCAACAATAAAAGAAAATGTTTATTTATATGCACAAAAAGGTAAAGGGATATATACAAAATATGAGAGAAAGAAAGGAAGAAGAAAATTCCTTTAACTTAAAAGAAGAAAAAATGTTCACATAAAGGCTTGCTCAAAATATTTCTCTGAGTGTCTAAAAGTTCTTTAAGCAAGTAAATTGTTTGTAAGGAATTAAAATTTCTTCAGCGCTCTCGTTGAGAGCGGGGGGAACAATCGGAAGATCTGTAGTTTGTAATTGAGTGAGTTCGTTGTAGTGGCCGACGAGAAGAATTTCAAGGTCCTAGGAAGCAGATCTTGAGTAGTTTTATTAGATCCCAGCATGTAGATTTCTTACTTGAAACAGGTTCCGAAGATGACTGATGTTACTGTCGCCATCCCGGTGTTATTACAGACGATGTCACATACTCACTACCAAAGAGGTGCATATTCTCTGTATTTATCGAGATTAGAAGGATATTGGAAATTTTTCCCTCCAAAATGGCTTATACACTTTTCCCTGCCTTCTCATTCGTCAGAAAATATATTCCTATCTCTGATAAGGATCAAGGCTTTAGGGCCGGATTTGAAAGCATGCGAAAAGTTGGGCCAAAGATTAAAAAAGATGCTAGAACGTGAACTTGTAAAAATTGTAGTAGTAGTTCTCAAATTAAATTCAAATAAACGTCAAGATGACGAGTTCTTTTTTTTTTCTTTCTTTTTTTTATTCTCTTTAAGCTGCAGTTATTTTACTGTACCTCATTTTCCACTTTTAGAACGCCGTAACAAAGTTCTGAGGCAGCCTCTTGGCGCGATACAGTCGGTCCGTTACAGTGTCCGGCACCGCCTGTTGAAGTTGCCAGCCGCGTGTCGGGATGTAGAAATGGGCAGAGAGGTAGTAGGAGAGAGGAAGAGTTATCACTGGCTGAAGTTAAAAACTGATCCGTAGTCTATCATAACAGAAGTGGCAGAAGATGCCCCCAAGGCTAAGCCCAGTCTGTTGTAATATTTTCACTTTGCATTCATGTCATTCGTCCATCTTTTCTATCTATGGATTAGAAACAGTGTAGCAGACTGGTTTCACTTACCTTGAGTGGCAGCCAATGTCGAAGGTAAACTCTGAATTCAAACTCCCGTAAATAATACAGCATAGTGGGTTCTTTAGCCTTGGCAGAGTATACAACTCTGAGTTCAAAACAAACCTGAAGACTGTAAGAGCTACCCCCACTTGGTCTGCTAAAATGCCTGTTAAGTGGTGTGGTTTAAGGACTATAAAAGAAAGAACATAATCTTCCACTTTCTCTTTCGTTTACACAAAGATGTAACAGGATCGACACTAACCTTCGACTCTGCTAGGGAAAAAAAATGTTTCCCCGGAAGACTGACGACTGAACCTTTACACACAAACATTTCTTAATAGCTAAGTTTTTTTTTCTTTTAGCTGTGTACACATTTAGTATGTCGTCTCCATTTTGTTAATAATTTATTATTTTTTTTATCTTTTCACTCCAAACAAGGCGACAATGCCGGGGGTTACAGTGAATGAAAGTCAATGAATGATAAGACTGAGAATGGGGAGGACTGAATAACGGATAAAAAAGGAACAGGGTTGAAGGAGACGAAGGATGACGACTGACGTTGCATTTAAATTTTTGTTATCAGGGAAGAAAGAGATCGGAAAGGAGTTCCACAGGTGGAAAGTGTGAAAAAAAAACTGTTGGAGTAGAAGTGCATCTCGCTAATTCAACAGTAAAAGGTGGGGACCTACTTTCCAATCTAGTAGTACGCTTAAATTCATGTAGTCTGGGCATCAGGGGAGAAAGCTCATCAGAACAGTTGCCATGAAAATATTTGTAGAAAAGACAGAGGGAAGCCACGTCATGTCGGTGAGAAAGTGGCAGAACTCGAGATGGATGTCTGGTCAGGATCGATTACATTAGAGACCATTCTCTGTCTTTTGTTAAGAATCTTGAGATGTGTAACAAGAGCAGATATGGCAACAGTATTTTATATACGGACGATTAGCAGATTTATAAATGTGTAAGATGGATTCTGACGAGGAAAATCTTGTGGCACGACACAGTGAACCAACTTTCCTTGTAGTAGATACAGCTATTGATTCGATATAGTCACTCAACTTGCATAGACGAAAATTTCCATTTCTTTTTTTTTTTAATAAATAATTCTTTCTGTCTTTGTCGACTGATTTAAGCGAGTTTATTTTTTTATATACGTATTTCCCAAGCTCGATTGCTGGATTATTTTACCAGAGGGTTGAAAAAAGAGCAAAAAATGGAACAGATTTAAAGAAGACAGAAGATGGCGATTGACGTTGCATTTAAACTTTTGAGATTGTAGTTATCAGTGAAGCAAGAACACAAAATGGAGGTTCCACAGGTGGGAAGTGCGAGAAAATAAACTGTTAGAGTACCAGTGGCAGTTACATCTAGCTAGTTCAACTGTCAAACGGTGTGACCTCGATGCCAATCTAGTAGCACGCTTAAATTCATGTAGTCGGGGCAACAGGGGAAAAAGCTCATCAGGACAGTTGCCATGAAAATATTTGTAGAAAAAGACAGAAGGAAGTCACGTCACGTCGGTGAGAAAGTAACTGGAGACGAGATACCTGGTCAGGGTTGATTATATTGACCACCCTTCTTTGGATTTTGTCAAGAATCTCGCGATATATAGCCGGGGCACCGGACCAAATATGGCTGCAATATTCAATGCACGGACGAATGATAGATTTGTAAATGTACAAGATAGATTCTGACGAGAAAATTTTTCTGGCGTGACACAATGAACCAACATTCCTTGCAGCAGACAAAGCCGTTTATTTGATATAAACGCTCCACATCATGTCAGTGGTAAACGTGAGGCCAAGGAGGCATAGTGTTTTTGTTCTCTTGGAGTTTAGCATCAGCCATGCTGATGGCAGACAGAAAAGATTGTCTGTTATCTAAAAATACATGAAAATATCTCCGTGTTGAAATCCATTCCTTGTACCTCTGCAAATGATGACAACCAGTCATTTACATGGGAAAATTTTGGTTGGCACTGCTTTTGGGTCAGTAAGAAGCATTATTCCGAACAAGAGAAATGTTTTCCGTGAGTACAGCTCACTGTAAACACACCCGCAGCGGCCGTGGGGTGGGGGTTGTACACCAACAATCCGATTAAGTTACAGGAATCGTAATCGGTTGTAGAGATACAAAAGGCGCTTATCTCTCTTTAGTCGAGGGAGACGCTTGGGTCACGTGACGGTCGCTTAGTGACGTTACTCCATACAGTGACGAAAGTGGCAGTCGATTTCAGTCGGTTTAGAGGAGCCAAACCGAACGGTTGCTTTTTTAGATCGGGCTAAATCTGCCTCCTCCAACACATGCAATAGCTTACAAGTCCGTGGTGCCGTTTTACCTTGGGAATATATCTTCCCCAGATATAGAAAGAAACTCCTGCTCGCTGTTCTCAATTTGGGAAAACCCAAGACTCGCCGTTTCTTGTTCATAGGATATGTCGTCGCCTGGGACATTGGAGATGAATCCGGCCCGTTTGAATTTGGAGTAATCAGCATGGCTTCTCCAGAAACACAGAATAATCTCCATATTATATGTAAGACCCTATCTTTTCGTTCTTCTTTCACGCTGCTTGCTGCGTAGATATGTTATAGTTTTTATCGGCGTGGGGCACGTTTAAATATGTATATATAGTTTTGTGCATATCTTAGTAGCATAAAACTCTCTCTGAGAACATAGCATGTTTATCATTCCTTTTCCTTTTGGCATTTCATTCCGTCCATGAAATACGGTTTTATTATATCACAGATATAATAATGCCCATAATTGGGGAAATGTAATTGGGAGAATAAACTTTTATCAGAATTTAAATTGAGATCCACTACAATGTTTTACAAGTTCAGGTTTTTCTGATCTTTGCCTCGACATACACCCCCTGCTTCCAAAACCGGCTCCAAAAGCCTTGACCATGGTGCCATAAAGTTGGGGGTAACGCTCACAACTTGTCGGACCTTTGCTTCCAAAACCATCTCCCAAAACTTTGAACCTTATCAGAGATATGAATATATTTTCTGACGAATAAGAGAGCAGTGAAAGTGTATAGCAATTTTGGAGGGAAAAGTTCCCGATATTTCTGAGCCTTCTAATCTCTATAAATACGGAAAATATGCGCCTCTTACTCAATGTGTATTTGACATTGTAGCGGACTGTGCGGGTGAAGATGTGAAGAGATATCTCTGGGTTAAGATTTCCTGCTAGTCGGTCCAGCTCCATAGGAATGTTGGACATTAATGAAGTCCAAAGAAGGCAAAAGAAAACAAACAAGACCGATATACATGGGTAAACAAATATATATTATGGGTAAACAAATATATTAATACACGAAGACATGAAAAGTTACATAGTGTTTGTATGGGGAAGTTATGTGTGTATTGTGTTGAGTGTCCGTACGTACGTGTATTATCCTTAGCGTGTTCCCAGAATATGGGAAACGCTGTATCTGTGAGATGTCACATATTGGCCTAAGTGAAAAAGAGAAAGTTTTTCCTCGCCTCAGCGCGAGGTTGCGGTCCAAGGCCTGGGTCGAAAAAGAGAGATAGAGAGAAGGGTCAGCCAGTATTTATAGTCAGGGGAGAGAGACCCCTGTTGAAGGATTAAGGAAACTGAGGAGGAGCTAACTGCGACATCATCATCTGTGATAACATCGGGTCGGCGACAGTAACAACAGTCATCTTCGGAACCTGTTTCAAGGAAGAAATCTATATGTTAGGCCCTCTACTAAAACTACTCAATATCTGCTTCCTAGAACACTGAAATTCCTGTTGTTGGCCTACGAATTCAGTCAACTACAAACTACGGATCTCTTATGTGGTCGTTAACCCCTTAAGAACAATTTACTTGCTTAAAGAACTTTTAGACGCTCAGGGAAATATTTTGAGCAAGCCTTTATATGAACTCTTTTTCTTCTTTTAAGTTAAAGGAATCTTCTTCGTCCTTTCTTTCTCTCATATTTTGTATATATCCCTTTACCTTTTTTGTGCATTTAAATAATTCTATCTCTTGTATTGCTACCCCCCGAGCAAGGATTTGAGTTTTTATTCTTCCGCCTAAAAGAGAATTGTCCGCTCTAAACTTTCAAGCCTTTGGCGTTGCTGCTTTTATCTATTCTGTCATTTTGTTAACCCTTTCATGTGGGAATGCCGGGACAAATTTCTAAAACCTTTCTTTCATAAAACTCCGATTTACAGTTTTTGTTTTTATCCCTTCCTGTGTAGAATGCGGGTTACATGTGAAAGAGGCAATATGCAATATGTTGACGTTCGTGTGTGCGGTGAATAAGGAAACTTATTAAAACGCTACTTTCTGCTAAAATAAATCAAATAATTCTTCCCCAAGCCTGACAGTCAAATAGGGAAGTCTCTTTGTAATGTGACATACCGTATATACGACTTCATCCAGAAAGTAAGTTTCCCTCTTTTATTGCTAGACATCAGTCTATGACTCATCCTACCCACTCAATAATGGACGGGTGTTGTTTCTGTGAATTATTGGTTTCTCGTTTTTAAACAGCAATATTCTTTTCTTACATCGACGTTATTTTTCTTAATCAAATTCATAATGATTTTCAAATGTCTTTTTTTCTTTGTATGTACATAAATGTATTTCATTTTTTTATTCTCTTGTTTGAAATCCATGCTCAGTGACCTAAAATAAAGCTCATTCACATCAAGTAATAAATTAAGACGGTTCTTGCTAAATAAGTAATAAAACTGATTTTTTTTTTTTTTTAATTTTATATCTTGGATTTGTTTTTTTTTAATTTCAGGGGCAGATAACTGTTGTTATTCTTTACTTCCAAAATGGCTCGTAGTCCAGCAACTATAAAAAGTTTTTTCGAATTTTCGGCCAAAACCTTGGCTGGTGAAAATGTTGACTTCAGTCGATATCGGGGTAAAGTCATTCTTGTGGAGAATGTAGCTTCTTTGTGAGGAACAACTACACGGGACTTCACCCAGATGAATGAGCTGGTCTCCAAGTTCGCAGATAAGCTCGTCGTCTTGGGCTTCCCGTGTAATCAATTTGGACATCAGGTAAGAAGCCCTTGCCTTTTTTCATGTCTTACTTTCTTGCACGCACGCGCGTACATATAAGTTCACTAATATATATATATATATATATATGTGTGTGTGTGTGTGATCTAGGTAAACCAATTAATAAGTAAGAAGACCTTTGTTGCCTAATGAAAAAAAAAAGTTAGATTTTTTTACTTTCAAAATAATATTCCTTGTTTGTATGGAATGGATGTAATTCACTGATGAACATAGATGCGTAGCATTTTTAAACTAGTACTTTTTTCAGATCACAATTCTAATTTTATTTAAATAAATGAATGCCAGACTACGGATTTCGAGGAATCAAATATTGGAAGTGGGGAATAAAAAAAAAAAAAAACTTTAAAAGTTTCTCTAAGTCCCCCCCCCCCAAAAAAAACTGCGTATTTTTTTTAAAAACATGGCACAGGTCTGGGAAATAGAGAAAAAATATGGCACAGAATAAAATTGGTCACCTTGAAAATCCGTTTTCTAAAAATCTTAGCTTTAGTCCCCCAGGGTAACTCAGCTATTTTTTTAACACACCGAAAAAGAAAGCAAACCACTAATTTTGTTTTCTTAACTCGCGTGATCATCGTATCCTGGTGTCTGGAAATGCGAATAAAAGAAAAAAATAAAATTAAAATACAAGTTAAAAAAATATATATATATATTTTTTTTTTTTACTTTTGAATAAACTTTTTTTTCTTTGCTTAACCGGTTTCTAAACTCTTTTAAAGTGTCTAAAAAGTTTTAATTTCTAACTGAAAGGCATTTTTAAATTCATTAATTTTGACTAGATAGTTTATTTATGAATAATCATTTTTTTAATCTCTTCAATATAAAATAAATTTAAAAAACTCGTTTGCTTCGCAGAAATCAGAAAAAAATTTATTTGAAATATACAAAAAAAATGAATTCTTTAACAAAAAACTTTCATTGGTCTTTTTTTTTTAACCAATAAATATATTTAAATTTAACAACAACACCCACGACGATGTATTTTTAAGTATTTTTGCCCAAAATGCCCAAAATGCATAGTGTGTGTTGTTGTTTAATCACTGTTTTTAAACCCGAGGAAATTCAAATGAAACCAGCATGACAGAGGGAAAAAAATTTATGCTCTGATATACCCCCCCCTCCGTCCATGATTTGTTTTTTCCTTAAAGTTGTAAGAAAAATAAATTTGGCACAGTCGGGTACCCACTGAGATTGAACTTTTCAAACACTACACTTACAATCTACTCACCCACGATAACGAATCTGCCCCTACTAATTCGTATCAGGCAACGTTCTGACTGACTAGAGAGATAAAGTAATTATTATTATTATTGTAAGTAATTTCTTTCCTTCTATGATCAAATATGTATCTTCACCGCACCTTTTCGATTTTGTTTCCCTTACTCTGGCTATTATCTTCATTTTACACATGGTCACTCATCAATCCTATGTAAAGTAAAGGAAATACTGTTGGCTTTGTAGTGATAAGTCCTCTCGAATTCAGTCAAGCCTGGTAGTTCAGTAATAATATTTGTTTTAAAGTACGTAACCCGGATATAAGAGATTTTCTCTGGTCCCAAATTAGAGCCTGTGTTAATAAAACAAAATAGACCAAACCCGGATATAAGAGAAACCCGGATATAAGAGACTTCTTCTCCGGTCCCGACAACTCTCTTATATCCGGGTTACACTGTAGTTGCCAGTAACAGGGGAGCTTACAGAGCCCCAGAGACCTTCCATCCACCCTCATTAAAAATAAAAAAACAAAATCCCTCTCAGTTATAGGACAAAACTCCTTCCTTTTTTTTTTCTTTTTTTTTTAACCTTTCTTATTCAAGGATAATGCTTCATTTTACCTAGCATTTTTTTTTTCTTAAGTTCAGTATTTTTTTAGCCTTCCACAAACAAATTAAGTAAGACTTTCTCATAAGAAAAAAAATTAACATTCGCAAATGCTGTTTAAACATTTTTTTTTTTTTCCTGTCAGATATTCTCAGCAAAACAAAACTTGTCAGTGCTTGTAATTAACGCCCCTGCCACATAACTTCAACGTTCTTATCGAGTCAAATAAAACATTGAAACATTTTCTACACGAAGATGTTTTTCTGGCCTTTTTTTCCTCTCCCTCTCTCCCTCTCCCTCTCTAAAATTTACATGAAATGTAAGATTCAGTCAGATACATGATCACCTAAGTGTTTATCACACATGGCGTGATACACATTTAGGTGGCCTGTATCTTTCGATACATGACTGACGAGGCAGATTTTTTCCCGCAGTAGATTGCCATTTCTTTCTGCAGTTGCCATCCAAGGCTATAGAACCTGGTCTGTCTTGCTATTTACCCATAGCTGGGGGGGGGGGATTCATTAGGTACCTCCATGAGATCGCTAAAAAACAGCATAGCATGATGAAAAAGATGCCAAACTTGACGAAAACAAAATTTTATCATCCAAATGTTCATGTTATTATTAAGAGGAAAGATCAAAGTATTTTTGGAGTATCTTTTTTACATTTTTTAATCGTTCCGTGCATGTCCGAAATGTTCATTAAAAGACCTTGTTTTTTTTTTTTTTTGAGTCAGCAAAATTGACAGATAATCGATTATGGCATCCATTATTCCATTTTATAAAAAAGATGAAAATCTCAGTTTGAAATTCTTTTAAAAATCAATTATCATTTTTTCAAAACTTATTTTAAGAAAATCAGAAATTATAATGTTTATTTAAAATATTTTAAACCAAGGTTGACTTAGCTTCTGCACCAAAAAGATGTAATTTGAAAATAAAACAAAGCGTTACTCGACAGGTGTTGAATCACGTATTGACGTGATCATAATTTGTTCTACAGAAGGCGAAAAGTGAAATTATTTAGATTTAAGTGAACAAATTATTTGCCTTGTTATTTTTAAGGAAAACTTTCAGTGCTCTAATTTTTATTTTTATTTTTTATATTTAGTTTTCACGTTTAGGATGCTTTATGGAAAATATATTATAAAGAAATTAAAATAAGACTGTTAAGAGTGAGATTAAATTTCATATTTCATAAGAAAGGTATCTAATTGATTTATGAAATTTTATCGGAAGTGTACATAAAATACTATAATTTTATGTACATTTATTACATTTTACTGTGTTATTTGTATTTCCATTAATTTTATTATTAATTTTGATATTTCATTTAGGAAAAAATGCTATAACTGAGATTAATATAAAAATAGAATCATATAAATTTCATAAGATGATACCGATACTTGTAGGTACCCTTCTCAGTTGAAATTGAAAAATCAAATTCACTTCTTCACACGTGTTTCGCAAAAGTAAAGGCCTTAACAGTGAAGAACAATGCTTAACTCAAATAACGCAACTTAATTGTATTCTGGTTGGTCTTCCGTACTTTATAATTACAGCCCGATTATAAACACAAAATTACATTTCTTAATTACTGCAGGTCTTCTGATTAGTCAAAATGATACAATTTACAACACACTAAAAAAACATCTATCTCATAAGAACACTTAGGAAACCCAATGCGGCTTTTAACTAATTTTATAATATTTTAACAACTTAAATGTAAAAATCTATTATAATTAAAGAAATAACAAATAATTGTATTAAAAATTCATTTTTCATCGAAAAAATTTTTTGCTTTCAGAAAGTATTGTCCATATTCATAAAAGCAAATAAAAGCATTTGAAATTAAATAATATCTTTGTTTTACTGGGTTTTGTATGTTACAATTCAGAGCTGATTTTCAAGTAGGGGGGTCCAATTAAAAACAACAAAAAAAACATGATTTACATTCCTCAAAGCCTTGTGCATTTAACTATTGTAATCACTAAACACGATGCGATCAAATTTCTAGCGTTTTCATAAAATTAGTTATGGAGGGTAATAAATATTAAAAAAAGAAATATTTCTGCCATGACTTTAATAAAAAAAAACATAATTTCGATCATCTGTGAATAGTTTCTGAAAGTTTCATTAACATCCAAATAATTATTTTTATTTTTGCAAGATTTTTCAAATTAATCTGTGTCATACAAAAAAACGTGCTAAAAATTGTATGTTATTTTAGTAGTTCCAGTGATACAAAGAGAAACAAGGTTTTTTTAATGATTTAGAATGTTCTAAAGAGAAGGAAAAAAATTTTAAAATAATTAAAAAAAAAAAAAAAAAAAAAAAAAAAAAACTGATCTTTCCTCTTAATAACATAAGCATTTAAACGATAAAATTTTGTTTTCGTCAAGTTTGGCGTCTTTTTCATCATGCTATGCTCTTTTTTAGCAATCTCATGAAGGTACCTAGGATTCATACTTTTTCCCAAGGATATTAGCATGTAAGTAAATATAATGGTTTTGACTGGAATTCAATCTCTGATCTCGGATTCCTCAATCTAAAACTCTATCCATTACTGCACCATACATTACTTTTTGTTAAAACTCAACTTTTCTATTTAACACAATTGGGGTGATTTATAAACCAATAATTGTTAATTTTATCAAATTTTTTTTATTTTAAAAAAAATTCTAATTTTTTTTTTTTTTTTTTTTTTTGTTGTAAATGTACGAAGGGGTGCTGAAAAGTTGTGGACCTTTCAAAATGTTTAGTTACTTGGTTAGATTTTGGGAAGTGGAATTTTTTGCAACCTCCTCGAATACTTTAGAAAACCAAAAATATTTACAGAAAGTTTTTTAGCAAGTATTTATTTACTATTTTAAAAGTTTTGCAGAACATTGTGTTTAAATTGAAAAATTAGAAAAAGGTTTATTTAGAATTAATAATTGGATTTTAATGAAATTTTCAATCTTTATTTGATAAAAGGGGGCAATTATTCCAGTTATTGAATTTATTTATCTATTTTAAACCGTTTCTAATTTTCAATTAAAACACACATAGTTTTCAGTAAAAACTTATTAAACAATAAATGCTGGTTAAAATATTTTGTAAACACTTCTGGTTATCTAATGTATTCAGTGAAGTTCAGGAAATACTCAGCCAGTCTGGTAGGCATAAATTTATGTCTTTGGAGAAATAAATTGTTTAACATTGAGTTGGTTTATTTGTTTTTGGTTTTTTAATATGTTTTTCTTTCTTATATATATCATCGACTCTCCCGTTCAATTCGACATATGAAGGTCTAGAAACTGAGAGCCCGATGCCAGCACATGAGATTTGATTATAGTGGTGAAGGTTTCATGCAGGACCATCCACCCTTTTTGAAGGGACGAATACAGAGACCTGGTGCACTAAGTGCCACAAGGTCCCCAAACGACCCTCTGTAGGTTTTGAATTCAGAGTTGTCCTTCTCCTAGACCAGATGCCATCCAAGGCTATAGAACCCAGTCTGTCCTGCTATTTACCCACAGATGGAGGGAGAAGAATAGGATTCACACCTTTCCCAAGGGTATTAGCACGTAAGTTGAATCCATTACATTCACTTACATCCTAATACTCTTGGGAAAGGTATGAATCCTCCAGCTATGGGTAAATAACAGGACAGGCTTGGTTCTATATCCTTTTATGGCAACTGGTCTAGGAGAAGGACAACTGTGAATTCAAAGCCTGTGGAGGTTTCGTTTGGGGACCTTGTGACACACAGTGCACCAGATCTCTGTATTTCAGTTCCTAGGAACTGAGCTGCTTGAACCTCATACAATGGGAGAAGGGAGAGTCTACTCTCTATAATATATATATACCTTGGAAAAAATCTCTCACATTTTTTCTAAGGCATCTCATTCTGCATTTTATATCTTATAGCTTGCATCAAACACTTTTTTGGTGTTTATGCCTTTGTAGGTGGTCACCCCCCACCTCTTTTGTTTTTTATATTAATTTTTGGGTCTCCTATTATATTTTAAATATATAATTTAAAATATTACATTATAATAGGAGGCCAAAAAATAAATAAAAAAACAAAAGGGGGGAGTGCCTAGAAAGGCATAAACACCAAAAAAGTGCTTGATGCAAGCTATAAGATATAAAATGCAGGGTGAGATGCCTTGGAAAAAAAATCTCTCCCAACCATGCTACTTGTGGTTGTGAGAGATTTTTTTTTCAAAATGTATATTTATATATAATATATATATATATATATATATATATATATATATATAAACATTTTGTTGATTAATTTTATTGATCGAACAATCCATCTCACATATCAAGAAAATGTCAGAAGAAATCTGGTCCAAGGTTTAAACTTTAACTTAACATTAGGGTAGGTAGGCAAATAGTGAGTTTCATAGAACTAGTGAATTTAGTGATGTATGATGTAGTCAGTGTTGTCACATAGCAATGTGGGACTTGTGTGCAGTTTTGTTTATAAACACATTTGAGGATGCGGGCTCTAAAACTTATCAATGTTTTCCTTTTTGTTCTTTTATCTATCTCTCTCTATTAGAAGTAAAACATTAAATATTTATCAACGGTCAACTCGGTTTCGTAATTTCATTTTTAGTGCCTTATCGGGTCTTTTGATAAGAATGATTGTTTTGATCCTGGAGAATCTATTCTATATACTATGTCCGGTCAAAGGCCATACCAGTGGTTGCCAAATGATGCAACACACCTCATAGCTGTGGGAGAAGAGGATAGCAGTTGAAGTCGAATGATTAAAAGACAATCAAGGATTTAGAAACCGTTATTAAAAAAAAGTCATATACCAAAGATAAATGATTTAAAAATTTAAAATATTGTTATGGATTACTTATAATTGTCTGCATCAGTCCCAGTATAAATAATTAATGACTGATTTTATCATTTGTAACATTTTTGCATTGTATCAAATATTATGAATATATTAGGTTGGTGCAAAAATAATGTCGTTTTCTCACATATGTTACTTATGTAAATAACGACATTATTTTTGCACCAACCTAATAGTAACTAGACTCCACAAATTGGAGGAGAGTTATTAATGATGATATTTCTGACTTTGAATCTGCAGTTATCTCCCTTTTACTCTCTCTCTTCACCCCACAACACATCATCCACCCCACCCCACCCCACCCCACCCCACCCCACCCCACCCCACCCCACCCCGGGGGGGTACCACTGCCCTAACTGATTATCACTCTCTAGAATCGTTTTTGAATTGTCAGGTTCTCTTTAGAGAAATAGTGGAGTGGTTTCCTGTTACCTTCTACAATTTGGAATTCGGTTTTTCTTTTAGACTGGTAGCTCCAAAGAGCTAGAGAGCCCAGTCTACCCTGCTATTTAACCCATAACAAGGAGCAGGAGTAAGGGCAATAGTATGAAAGTTGACACAACATACTAGCCTGGAATTTGAACTCAGCTCTTCAGTTTCAATGCCAATATGACACTACCTGCATATCCCTCCCATTTTGTTACAATGGCTAGTATTGTTTTTTTTATCTTCAGTTGTTTTTGTTACACTAGTAGTATTAGATGTAATAGTATTCAATTTTTTTAAATTACTGTATTTAAATCCTTACTATTATGAGGTTTTACTCTTTTTCAGACTTTACTCCTGGCAATAACAAAACATTTTGGAAGAAAGGTAGATAACTCTGACATGGGGAAAATTGCATTAAATAATAAAAAAAAAACATAGCTCTAATATTAGAGGAAGACATTTACTTTAATCTTGATTATCAAAATTGAACCATCTCAATCACTAAAATGTTTTCTACAAAGCAAACTGAGGCCCAATTGACTTTCTGAATAGCCAACCTAATTTCATGAGGAAAATGATATTTAAATTTTGTTTCATTCCCTTTTCACTTGTTCACTCACATTTTCTCATGCACAACAAAGATTAAATTTTGTTTAAATGTTTTAAATTTAGTGATTTTTTTTCTTTTTCTTTTTTTTCTTTTTAACTAAGGAAGATGACACATACAAACATCTTTTTGCTTTAGGAAACAAGGAACACACACACACAGTGTTATATTCTAAGCTAATATGAATATGCAATGGACAAACATGGTGAACAAAAAGTAACAGGTTTATTGTAGAAACCAGTACAACAAGCAAGGAAGTAATAGGTGCACGACCATCGAAAGTCAGTGCAGTTGTGTGCGTGCTGCTATCGGAAGGCCGCTAGTCTTGCAGATCCCAGGTCAACTCTCGTAATGATTAACTATAGGTTGTTACTACCTATAGTGCTGCCACTCATGGGGGTGGCAGGTTATTCTATCTCATATATATATATATATATATAATATCCTATTTGAGTAGATGCTCTGTTTTATTATTAAACAGTATTTATTTATTATATATAATAAATAAATATACTGTTTAATAATAAAAACAGTATCTACTCAGGAGTATCCATTAAAAATAATGTTTAGTGTGTGCAAACACAAGCCTGTTTAACTGTATCAGTGTGGCTAGACATCAGATTACTTCAAGCCAGTTTAGCATTAGTCAGAGAATCTACCCCTAAGCTATCTGCGCACAGCAGAAAAGGGAATCTTCTAATGTATTATATATGTGACGTATTTAAATGACAAATCAAATGTGTGTGTGAGAAAATGAAATCGTCCGATCACACTACCTTGGTTTCAACTCTTCAGTATATTCAGAGAATCCGGTTTAAATAACCCAATGCTTACACACAAAAAAATTCCTTTTGACTTCATTTGAACCCTGTCCATTTCATACACACCCCTCGATACAATTTGAAGACCCTTGCTTTTCTCTTCTCTTTCTATTATGCTTCAAGTTGTGCCTTTTATTTATTTATTTATTTTTAAGTAATAAAGTGTTAGAAAATTATTTAGCCCAGATCACCTGAAGATACTGAAAGTTTGAAACGAAGGTAGTATGATTGGCTGACCTAATTTTTTCAAATTTAAAAACTTTGCATGTTAAATTTTCATTTTATTTATACAAGCACTTTTACTGTTTCCTGGTTTATTTCACTCTGGTCCATAACTTTTTTAGAATTTCATATATGATCTAAAGTTCTTGTAAAAATCCTAATTCCGTTCTTAGGTAACATCAACCCAACGCACATTTAAACATTTCTGTTGACTTAATCCAGGTTGTGGCTAGCGTAGATATAAAATCACTATACACAAATACAGGCATCCCTCAATTGCCTCACTCTGTCTTTTTTATAAATACTTTCACGGTAATTGATCCGAGGAGCTAATTTTGCTGGTTCCTAGGCCTCATGAATTTAAACGTCCCACGAGGTTGGCATCCCGTTCCCACCCCTTCACTGTTGAAACTGTTAGATGTAGACGTCTCTTCTACTCCAATAGCTTCATGTCTCGCACATCTCGCCTGTGGAACTCCCTTCCTTATTCCTGCTTCCCTGAC
The DNA here is from genome assembly GCA_964036315.1 of Acanthosepion esculentum. Taxonomy (NCBI): domain Eukaryota; kingdom Metazoa; phylum Mollusca; class Cephalopoda; order Sepiida; family Sepiidae; genus Acanthosepion; species Acanthosepion esculentum. Next base: position 68,244,829 of record OZ038512.1, read on the forward strand.
AAATACAAGCTCCAACTATTTAAGTGTAACGTCAATCGACATCTCCATCTGCCTTGATCTATCCACTTCCCTTCTCCACACCCTTTCACTTTTCATTCCTATCTGCTCTCGCTCCAAATCTTCTGTAACCCCCTTGCCTTGATTGATCCACTATCTTTCTCCACATCTTCTCCCTTACCACTCCTATCTGCTCTTCCTCCAAACCTTCTGTAACCCCCTGCGTGCTAGTGGCTTCCAGCCTTGCTTGGGGTGATATGCTTTAAAAAAAAAAAAAATTAGCACACTAAAATTTTTATGTACCAAAATTCAATTAGTGCATGCATAATAGTCGATTAGTGCAGTAAAACCTTCTTCATTGTAACCATAGTAAGTAAAAATTGATTTTTTTTGTAGTTACTGATGTACAAATTAGCCATACCAATGAAGGGATTCCTGTATACTTGTTACAAAATGTCTCAACATATTAAGAAACCACCTCAAAAATGTAAAGAAACCTTCCTCTACCTGTTCATAAAACTATAAAATTATGTAAACTAATCACTAACCACTGTTTCTCCTTTCAATAAAAAACTTTTATAAGCAAAAATTCGGCTTGCCTATGGGATCACCTATTAGTGCAGTCCTTGCTTGTCTTTTCCTGGAATTTTTAGAGTTCAGTCCATTTAAACAGATCAAATATAAAACCTCCATCCACATAGCTAAGATACATAGATAACATTTTTTTTATTATATCCTCACAACAAAAATCTATTAAACATAATTAAGAAAGAAACCTACCATCAAGTTCATATATTATGAATTTGAAACAGACAAATCTCTACTTTTTCTTGATGTCTGAATACATAACAATAACAAATTAGAGATATATATATATATATATATATATATATATATATATATATATATATGGTGGCCTCTTCTGTCATATTCGAGGTATGAGGGGTCAGTAACTCGGTTCCTAGTAACTGACGGCCAGACACCAGCACATGATTTGATTATAGTGGTGAAGGCTTTGTGCAGAACCAACCACACTTTTTGAAGGGCCGAATACAGAGACCTCGTGCACTACATGCCGCACTGTCCCCAAACGACCCTCTGCAGGTTTTGAATTCAGAGTTGTCCTTCTCCTAGACCAGTTGCCATCCAAGGCTATAGAACCCGGTCTGTCCTGCTATTTACCCGTATCTGGAGGACGAAGAGGATTCATACCTTTCCCAAAGGTATTAGCACATAAGTGAATGTAATGGATTCGACTGGAATTCAAACTCCGTTCTCCAAGCCCTCAGTCTAAGCCACTACCCACTACTCTACCATGCCTCTTTATATACATACACACAGCAAGCTCAGTTCTCAAACATCTCACATGTTGAACAGAAAATTCCAAATGAAAATGCCTCAATTATCGAACATAATTTTGGTTCTCAAACAACATTGCTAAACCGAGTTAACCCAAACGAAATCATTTCTGAGTCAACAGCCATGTTGTATACATTCGTGTGTTGTGCTGTGCTTTTCTTTTCTAATTTTATTATACTGTTCCCTTTTTTTTTTCCTCTTCATTAGTCCTTAGTCAAGAAAGCTAGCAGTGATACTGGTAAAGGAAAAAGGAAAATGAAGAGAAAAACAAGTCTTGATATTGTCTCTTCCTACTCGGTTTCAAAAGTTTGCAAAATCAATATTGTACACTATTCTTATAAATAGACGATCATGTCTTTCCTTCTCCTTTCCAATCAATAACATCTCTCCTTCACCTTCCACTTATGCCATAAACTCTCCTACTTACAGGCACAGTAAAATTAAAATGTTTGTCTTTGATTTATTTAGTATTGTGCTTAGTTTTTTCTTAGATTTAATGATTTTTTTTTTTTTAGCTTTATGTATTATATAATTTTCATTAGTTTTGTGTATAAACTTGTGCACAAAGTTCTGTTGTAAAAGTTTAAATAAGCAATCATCTTGGGACCAGGAACGGATTAATCCATTTTACATTGATTTCTGTTGAAAAACCATTTTCAGTTTATAAACATTTCGGGTTACAAACATTTTGTCTTTTTCTCTCAATATACATTTTATTTTAAAAACATTTTTTTGTTTTGTTAAATGAATAATTTAGAAACAAATCGCATGCAGCAGTGTGTCTTAATGACAATGATATCAAGGTTATTATCATTCAAACACATCAATGTTATAATATCAAGGTTATTATCATTCAAACACATCAATGTTATAATATCAAGGTTATTATCATTCAAACACATCAATGTTATAATATCAAGGTTATTATCATTCAAACACATCAATGTTATAATATCAAGGTTATTATCATTCAAACACATCAATGTTATAATATCAAGGTTATTATCATTCAAACACATCAATGTTATAATATCAAGGTTATTATCATTCAAACACATCAATGTTATAATATCAAGGTTATTATCATTCAAACACATCAATGTTATAATATCAAGGTTATTATCATTCAAACACATCAATGTTATAATATCAAGGTTATTATCATTCAAACACATCAATGTTATAATATCAAGGTTATTATCATTCAAACACATCAATGTTATAATATCAAGGTTATTATCATTCAAACACATCAATGTTATAATATCAAGGTTATTATCATTCAAACACATCAATGTTATAATATCAAGGTTATTATCATTCAAACACATCAATGTTATAATATCAAGGTTATTATCATTCAAACACATCAATGTTATAATATCAAGGTTATTATCATTCAAACACATCAATGTTATAATATCAAGGTTATTATCATTCAAACACATCAATGTTATAATATCAAGGTTATTATCATTCAAACACATCAATGTTATAATATCAAGGTTATTATCATTCAAACACATCAATGTTATAATATCAAGGTTATTATCATTCAAACACATCAATGTTATAATATCAAGGTTATTATCATTCAAACACATCAATGTTATAATATCAAGGTTATTATCATTCAAACACATCAATGTTATAATATCAAGGTTATTATCATTCAAACACATCAATGTTATAATATCAAGGTTATTATCATTCAAACACATCAATGTTATAATATCAAGGTTATTATCATTCAAACACATCAATGTTATAATATCAAGGTTATTATCATTCAAACACATCAATGTTATAATATCAAGGTTATTATCATTCAAACACATCAATGTTATAATATCAAGGTTATTATCATTCAAACACATCAATGTTATAATATCAAGGTTATTATCATTCAAACACATCAATGTTATAATATCAAGGTTATTATCATTCAAACACATCAATGTTATAATATCAAGGTTATTATCATTCAAACACATCAATGTTATAATATCAAGGTTATTATCATTCAAACACATCAATGTTATAATATCAAGGTTATTATCATTCAAACACATCAATGTTATAATATCAAGGTTATTATCATTCAAACACATCAATGTTATAATATCAAGGTTATTATCATTCAAACACATCAATGTTATAATATCAAGGTTATTATCATTCAAACACATCAATGTTATAATATCAAGGTTATTATCATTCAAACACATCAATGTTATAATATCAAGGTTATTATCATTCAAACACATCAATGTTATAATTATAGAAAAAAGAAGTGTTTTCTCCAAAGATGAAAAATCCAAATTTCTCTATTTCTAAGGCAGATGCTTATACATATGCTCTATGGTGAAAATGGCTGTGGGACTGTCAACACAAAATTAGCATAGTGATCAACTATATCTCATCACTGCCCACTTCACAAAAAACACGTTGCCCATCCCTGTTTTACATCAAATAGTTAATACATTTTATATTTATATATAGATATAAAAGATATTTTATATCTTTTGCTTAATGTTTTAGGTTTGTTAGTATCCAAAACAGCCCGTCAAAAGTCGTCAGTTGCATTTTTCTCCCACCTGAGATTATAGTCTACAGTTGTTAAACAGTTTGTATCAGAAATATTCTGCCCAGAAGCCTTTTCCTTTAACTCCTGTTCTCTTTTTCTTAAGAAAGCCTGCTTTGGCATGCTGTCTCTGCTAATGTTTAACCTACATACCCACGTGACGACATACTCCGCTCTTCTGTCACTGCACAATCTGATGACATCCAAGGTCAGTTTTATGTGTATACACCTGGCTGACTATGTTCACAGGTTTGTCCACTTGGCCATAATTGAATTCACAAAGAATAACAACAAATACTTTTCAAGATGCTCTGGTTGGGAAACGGCAACAATATGAATTCTCACTTAGCAATCTGTTTTCCTTTGGCTAAACCCCTAACTGCTCCCTGATCCCTTCCACCTCTCTGCCTGCTGGACACCTACTGACTACTCTGACTGCTGAACCCATTTCTACTTGACTTTCTGCCTCTCTCTGCTTATATGGATATCGGCTGGGGTTCAACCACCCTTATCTATCCCTTTGTGTTCTGGAACAAAAGATCACCCGAAAGCTAAATGGGTGGTCAAGTCTTCAAAAAATTCTACTTTTATGATTTTCTAAAATCATTAACATTTTATGTTTGCCAATTCAAAGGCAGATAGACAGAAATTCTGAAATACTCACACTTAACCTTTTGAGCTTTGCATTCCTGAACAATTTTAACCCTTCTGCCTGAGCTCCTGAGTCAAAATTTGCAAATAATTGGTATGTATTGTTTCACAGTATATATAAAAATAGTTACAAGTGTTTACCCACTGTTCAATCAGTGGCTGGGCATTACGTCATTTTTCTCTACCACCAGTAAAGCAGTAGTCAGGGATCAAAGGGTTGACTCAAAGATGAACCAGAGACAAATTTCCTGAAAGCTTTGGGTACTTAAGTTGGCTCAAAGGAAAAGGACTCTATCTACTTTTCTCTTAATGATGTGAGAAATCATATTGTAACATTCATAAAAAAAAAATATGGCATGTTAAGATGTTTTTTCTCTCTTGACGCCATTATTTGTATTCTGCTTCTGCAATCTTTGTTTTAAAAAGTTGTTTAGAATTTTAATAAGAAAAAATGCTGCACACGACTTATTTTACTAGATTGTTTATTTACAAGATTATAAAAATGTGAATATTTGAATTGATTGGTAATTAACTGACCTTTTTCATATTTTTCTCTATGAAATAGTAAATACTAAAATTTGCATTGTACTTAGTTCACATTCACGTTGAGAATATTGTAAATATAAAATTAATTTTGTAAATAATCTAATAAAATAGTGTGCAACATTTTTGTTTATTAAAATTCTAAATAAACATTGTCAATGGAGTATGCAGTAAAAGGGGTGTCAAGAAAAACTTTTCTTTTTTTTTTTGTCCATTAAGCCAGAAAGGCTGTAAATGTAATTGTCTCCTCTTTGTCTTTAGTCCCAATTCACTGACATGTTCAGGCAACAGCATGAAAAACGCTCCTCTAACGAAAATAAGGTGTATGAATTTGTCAGTCTAAGTTGTTGCAAAAAGAAAATGAAATTAATACCTGTGAAAAATTTAATTTTCTTCTTTTTTTTCTCTTTCTTCCTTTCTTTTTTCCTTTTCTCTTCCCCTCTTTTCTTTCTTTTTCTCTTCTCTCTCTCTCTCTCTTCTCTTTTTCTCTTCTCTCTCTCTCTCTCTTCTCTTTTTCTCTTCTCTCTCTTCTCTTTTTCTCTTCTCTCTCTTCTCTCTTTCTCTTTTTCTCTCTCCTCTTTTTCTCTTCTCTCTCTCTCTCTCTCTTTTTCTCTTCTCTCTCTTTTTCTCTTCTCTCTCTCTCTCTCTTCTCTTTTTCTCTTCTCTCTCTCTCTCTCTTCTCTTTTTCTCTTCTCTCTCTCTTCTCTTTTTCTCTTCTCTCTCTCTTCTCTTTTTCTCTTCTCTCTCTCTTCTCTTTTTCTCTTCTCTCTCTTCTCTTTTTCTCTTCTCTCTCTCTCCTCTCTCTCTCTTCTGTTTTTCTCTTCTCTCTCTCTCTTCTCTTTTTCTCTTCTCTCTCTCTCTTCTCTTTTTCTCTTCTCTCTCTCTCTTCTCTTTTTCTCTTCTCTCTTTCATAAAATGATTAAATAAAAAAAGATAGGCTTGCCTATCAGCCAGTTCACACTCCTCCCCAGTCTTTTGAACAGGAGTAGAGGTTTATCCCTTGTTGCCTGTTTAGGATTGGGCTTCCAGTTCCTTCTAAAGTCTACTTCAACTTTATACTTCCAACATCTGAACTGATATTTTATTCACTAAATCGTGACATCCTCAAGTCTAGAATTAGCTGTTATTTTTTCTGCATAGCCCCAAGAACTTAACTTCTTGCCCTTTCTTATGCTAATACAACTCCACACAGTAGCATTCTACCTTGAGTGGCTCTGAGCCTTGTATTAGGTGAACATTAAGAAAAACAAAAAAAACTTCCAAAATATTAATGTTACTGCTTTCAAAATGAATCAGTCTTCAAGTTGAAACATTTGTTAATTTTTTTCTTTTAATCAGGAAAATGCCAATGGAACTGAAATCGTCCAGTCGCTCTGTCATGTTCGTCCAGGGAATGGCTTCCGAGCCAGCTTCCCAATAATGGAGAAAGTTTCTGTCAACGGTGAAAAAACCCATCCTGTGTTTAATTTTCTGAAGGAACGCCTTCCTACTCCCAGTGATGACCCCGTCTCTCTGATGACCAACCCCCAGCTCATTACTTGGTCTCCAGTGAAGAGGAATGACATTTCTTGGAATTTTGAAAAGTTTCTTGTGGCTCCTGATGGCAAACCATACATGCGATACAGCCGAAACTTCCAGACAATTCATATTCAAAATGACATTAAAGAACTTTTGGCAAAATGTTCTTAAATTCAAAGCATCTTCATTAAAATTTAAATGCAAAAATTTAGTGTTTTTCATAAATCAACTGCGTAAGTTAGTCATAAGGGAACTTTGTATCCCTGCCCCAATATTAAAACGAAAAAGGTTGTCTTGGCTCTATACATGAAACAATTAGTGTGATGAAATTTATCAGTGATAGATAATCCCCTTCCCCCCCCCCCAGTTATTCTCGTTATTAAATCTTTCTCCATAACATGAATATAGGCTTGTAAAAAACAAACAAAGACAAAAGAAGACTGGTAACAATGAAAGCTTATTTTGAAATACAATGGCTGGCTTATATGATGGTGTAGCTGTCAAGGTCT
>OZ038512.1:68256989-68314489 GCA_964036315.1 Acanthosepion esculentum
GCAAGCAGCAAATGATGGATTGACAGCTGTGCAGGGTCCTCCAAATTCATGAGAAGGTCTCCATAAAAACATTCAGCATTGTTGAATATCAATAGGTACAATTTTTTTTTTTAACATGGAATAATTTAACGACACTTCTGATTTATATGCAATCTATATCAAAACAAAAATTTCAACTTCCGCCATAACACCAACATTGCATTGCTTTCAACATGACCCTCATATTTTATAAATTAACTTGTTTGAATTTTTTTTTAAATTTTCAACATTTAAAAAAAAAAAAAAAAAAAAATTCAGATTAATTTTTTTTAAATAATTAGCTTATTTGAAATTTTTAAAAAAAAATTTCAATCATTAAAAAGATTTTTTTTAAATTAACAATTACAAAGAATTTTTTTTTTTTTAAATGACTGAAAAATTTTTTCAAATTTCAAAGAAGCTAACTTATTTCTCTTGTTTTTTTATATAAAATAAAAACAAATAAATCTCATTAACCATTTATTATGATCTAAGTTGGAATGTGTTTTTGTTTTTATGAAAAAACATAAAATTGGGGTCTGTTTCAAAATGATAGGGAGGAAAACTGCAACAGGGTTATATTTCTAAAAATAAAAATATGACAGAGTGGAAGGAAAATTTTTCCTGACATTTAATGAGGCAGAATTTTTTTTTTTTTTTTTTTTTTTAATCACATAAATTTTTAGATATGTCCTGCTTAATGTGACATAATTCTTCTACTGTGGAAATGCATTTTTCTGATCCCCTTAAAGATTTGAATAAAAAGACTGGCATCTTCCTTTAGGATTAACATGGTCCTGGATTGATATAAGACATTGGAAACCCAGCAAAAACAAATGGACTTGATACATAAGAAGAGCTGAGAGTCTGAAATCAGGTTTACCTCACCGCATAGTCCAAGAAAAATTCTTTTAGAGGACAAACAACAAAATGAAGTAGCAAAGTGATTGATTATGTTATCAAAAGGTAAACACCTGACCCTCACCATATTAAAATGAGACAGAACTCAAGCTGTGTCTAATGAGATCAAAGAAATAAGGAATGGTCTATTAATGAATTAAATTCCTACAAAAACAACATTCATTCAAACAACGAGAAGTTTGAAAGAGTTCAAAATGGCTATAGTAATGATATCTAGTTTATTCTAAACTATGCTTTCTCTGTTACAAGTATAGAGCACTCTGTGGGAATTAGTATTTACCATGGTGACAACAGGACGTGTGTCAAATTTTCTGTCTACCTTGTTCTCCTGCAAGGTGATTATTGAAATTTTTGAAATGATTATCTCCAGATTTACTTAGACAAGTGTCCTTACCTGGGAAAAGGCCATCAGGTACAACAGACAAAACTGTGGACAGAACAAGATGAGGAGACTAGTCCGAGTAAGTCGATGTATAATAAGAGGGGAGCAATCACTTTATAGCCAATGGGTCCCAGTTTATAACAATGAATGTCTTGATCCACAAAAAAAAACAAAAAAAACGGCCTTACCGAAAACGTTATGAAATGAAATCTTCACTTTGTCTAAAAATTCAAAAGTAAAAAATTAAAGGGAGATAACCTATACCTGAATGGTTCATTTCTTAAATGAAGCATCGTATAAAAAAATATACTTGTTAATTCATCTGTTGCTTAGTTACGATAATTAATGACTTAACAAGTTGGTTAGTTTAAGAGGATTATTTAATGATTTTATTTTGTTAATTTTTTTTTTGCGGGGGGGGGACAATAAAATAGAATATAAATAAAATACAAATATTCAAATAAATAAAAAGTAATATGAATTCATACAGAAGACTTTTTATACATTTAATTTATTTATGCATTGTATTTTGAATCAGACAAATATTTGAATGAGTGTTTTTCGTCATTTTTTTCATGCTTTTTAAATATTCCTCAAAAACTTCAGTGATGACTTTAGGGACAAAAAGGTATCCATTATCGTAAATAAACAACAAAATTTTAAAATAACATACAGGTATCCAAAAACATGGACTTAGTTTTTTGACTTCATATAACTTGAATTTTTTTATTTTTTTCAGATTCTCATAGTTAATCTCATTTTATATTTAACTTAAACCGTTTATCTTCTTTGTAAGTCAATAAATATTAGTATTTCTTAATTTTAACTATTAATCTTGTTTGCAAGTCAATAAACTTTATTACATTATCATTTAAAGTTAAAGACTTTTTTGGTGGGGATACCCTGTATAATTTATAAAAAACACTATTCAGATATAAAAGTTATCTCGCTTTAATTTTCTAACTGCAAATTCGAATTAACGATTTTTGGTGAAGTCCGTTTCTCTGTCGAATGACATTTGCTGTTATGATTACCTCCCTTAAACCAAAACCCTGAGAATTTCATGTTGAAGACATTTTGCCAAAGATGGTAACGATGTAATGGAATGAGTTGGCATAATTTCTATGGGTGCGGAAGATCAATATGAATAAAATCAAAGATTTAATTTGTTCAATTAAAATGCTAAATGAAGGACAAATTTTCATTAAGGGGGGGGGGGGGACAAAGGTGGGATGCAGTTGAAGCACGTACTCTTTTCCCGACTGTACAAAACAAATATAAGAAGTGACACCTTTTTATGACTCACTATTTACACTAGTTGTTAAACAAACTTAGCTCTGCTTTGTGACGAGGCCTTCTGTCAAGGGGGAAAGAAATCAAAGAAATGATAATGAAGATTTTTCTTTGTTTTCTATAACCTAAAGGGATTTTGAAAATTAAAAAACAGATCGTAAAAATGACCAATGAAAATAAAAGTGAAATACTGGTGACCCCTCCTCCCTCAAAAAAAAAAAACAACAACAAATTAATCAAATCTCAGCTTCATCAGCATCTGAAGTGGCAGCAGCAGCATCCAGAACAATATATTCCCGGTTTTCATATGTCCAGAAGTCATTAAGATCAATCAGTATGCTAAGAACTGTGTCTCCTTTGCCACTGAAAAAAAAAAAAAAAATTAAAAACACAAAAATAAGTGAATTGGTTTATTTCAAGTTGACTAAATCAACTATTACTTGCATTGTTCACATTATTTGAACTGTTATCCTCATCTTCATTGCCATATTCACAATGTTTCAGCCATTGTATTCTCCGGCCTTCTTCAGGTGATTGGAATTTCAAACCTAACCCTTTGTGAATATGGCAATGAAGATGAGGATAACAGTCTGAATAATGTAAATAATGCAAGTAATCATAATACCTCATCTCAGAGATATAGACAGAGATATAGAGAGACATAGATAAAGACCGGAACATACAACGGTCGAAATGTTGTGAATATGGCAATGAAGATGAGGATGACAGTCCAAATAATGTAAATAATGCAAGTAATCATAATACCTCATCTCAAAGATCCAGTCACCTGAAGAGGGCCAGAGTACAATGGCCGAAACGTTGTGAATATGACAATGAAGATGATGATAACAGTCCGAATAATGTAAATAATGCAAGTATTCATAATCCCTCATTTCAGAGATATAGACAGATAAATCAACTATGTTGGGAAAAATGTATGACAAAGGGGGAAAATTTTTGTTGTGATTCATTGTGTCCTTTAGGACTTTAGCAGACTAAATTTGTTATGTTGGTGCAACTACAATCGACTAGATTTAAAAAAAAAAATAAAATAAAAAAATAAAGTCTTAAATTCCCAGCATCTCTGGTTGATGGAGCTGTATAGTCACACCAATATAACAAATGAAGTCCTAAAGAACAAAACGAGTCTCAAGAAAGCTGTATAGTCGCACCAAAATAACAAATGAAGTCCTAACGAACAAAACGAGTCTCAAGAAAGCTGTATAGTCGCACCAAAATAACAAATGAAGTCCTAACGAACAAAACGAGTCTCAAGAAAGCTGTATAGTCATACCAAAATAACAAATGAAGTCCTAAAGAACAAAACCAGTCTCAAGAAAGCTGCATAGTCATACCAAAATAACAAATGCAGTCCTAACGAACAAAACCAGTCTCAAAAAATTATTTTCCACTTTGTCATACATTTTCGCCAATATTTTTCTTGACAGCTATGTAAGTTTACTTGTTAATAAATACATAAAAGTCAATTTCAGATGATGTTCCCTTGGTTTGGTTTCAACTAGCACAAGACCATCACAGTGGAACTGAATAAGAATTAAATTTATTACATTAGCTTGATAGCCATTATCCCACAGCAAAGAACATGCAGATGACAGTGTAACCAGACACAGAGAGAAAGCTACAAGAAGTCCTACAGAGGAAAGCAAGAAGAAAGGACTAAACATCAATTGCAAGAAAACAGGGACAGCCCAACATGCAAATTACAAATTGGAGATACCAATAAAAAGAAAATACAATTTAAATATCTGGGAAGTGTTTTAATAGAGGATGGAAAGAGTGACACTGAAACCCAAAGGTGCATTTGGATAGTGAAAGGTACCTTTGAAAAGCTAAGTAATGTATTAAGAAACAAGAAAATTTCATTAGAAACAAAGAAAAGAGTACAAAACTGTTAATATCAGTCCTCCAAAATGGCAGTGAATGCTGGACAATCTCTTCACAGATGAAGAAGAGACTTGGAGCAACACAAATGCAGTTCTACAGATGGATGCTGAGAATACCATAGACAGAACAGGTGGGTAATGAGAAAGTTTTAAGAAAATAGAAATAATAAGGACATATATACCTAGAATCAGGAATAGACAGTTGAAATTTCTCAGGTTTGGAAAATTTGACACTCACAGGGCAGACTCGAGGCAAGTGGGACAGAGGAAAACAACACATAACCTACCTAGCAAGCTTGGATGGCAGAATAGGGTTTAGGAGAGATAGCAAAAAGATAACATTTATTAAGAGCTACAAAAGACAGGAAATTGTGGAGAGCCATTATCCCCAACATCCTGAAAAGAACATGGCGTACAGAAGGAGGCAGCATATCCAAATATTCATATTTGAAAATCAAGAAAATTTAACATCTGTCAATCTTTCTGAGATGAGATATTGTAACGATTTACATTGTCTTCATCTTTATTGTCATATCATGACATTTCGGCAGTTGTATGCTCTGGTCTTCTTCAGGTGACATTTGTTGAAATTTTGAACCAAACCCTTTATTTAGTCTACAGGGGTAAATTGTTCTAATAAAATAATGAAATTTTCCTGTTTATTAATACAGTACAACTATTCTAAACCTAATATCAGAGATGTTCAGTATTGAGGGTGCTGTTTGGATTCAAGGAAGAAAAGGCTGCTGTGGCAAGCTTAAAATATTTATTAAGTTTTAGAGTTTAGGATACAAAAGGTAGTTTGTAACATTGACTCGTTTCTATTTCAAGTGTAGATTGAAGACATAAATGTACAAAAAATAATTGACAACCAATAGTAATGACAAAATTTGTGCTAAACAAAAATTTTAATTTGGAAAAACTAAGACATTTTATGAAATGTTTAAACATTTACGAAATACTTATTCAAAAAACAATTACAATCTGTAAAGGAAGTCAAAAATAAGGATATACAGTACAACTCCTCTACACAGAACATCCGAGATGTTTGGTATTGAGGGTACTGTTCGGATTCAAGGAAGAAAAGGCTTCATATTTATGTCAATACAAAAGATTGGATTTGAAGATGAGTCCAAATTCGAGGAAGTCTCTTTCGAGGAAGTCAAGATTATGCTATGTTCGGATTTGGGGAGTTCTACTGTAATATTTCATGTCAGCCCGAGAAGGCACAATGATTTACGCTCCCGGAAGTTAGCATCAGCCATCATGAAAAAAGGGTTCTCTCATTGAGTACTGTTCTGATTCAAGGAAGGAAAGGCTTTGTATTTATGTCAATACAAATGTTTGGATTTGAAGATAAGTCCCAATTTGAGAAAGTCTAGATAGGACGTCTATGTTCGGATTTGGGGAGTTGTACTGTAATATTTCATGTCAGCCCGAGAAGTCGCAATGATTTACTCTCCCAGAAGTTGGCAACAAAGATGAGGACAATAGTCCGAATAATGCAAATAATGAAAAAAGGGTTCTCTCATTGAGTACTGTTTTGATTCGAGGAAGAAAAGGCTTCATATTTATGTCAATACAAAAGTTCAGATTTGAAGAGTCTAAATTCAAAGTCTAGATTATGCTATGTTCGGATTTGGGTGGTTCTACTGTATTTAATTTTTGGAAGGCATCTTTTGCTATTTCAACCTTCAGATTTCTGTGTCAAATTATTTTTGTTATCCACATATTTGTTATAAGACTTCCTAAATAATATTTTACATTATTAAGTAACTTTCTATGACTGTATTTCAAGTACAATTTAATCGTTAAAAGCAAAGTGAAATGCGGATAAAGTTGTAACTTCCAACAGGAGTTGAATTTACATCTTTTATCTGAGAACTTTATCTTTCATGAACGAGTCAACATAAGTAAAAATGCTTTTATTTTCTACTACGTTTTTCTCAAATAACATTTGAGGAAAGTATATTTTATTTTTGCAAGTTTTTTAAAACAAAGAATTAACTTTTGTTTACAAATGTCTCAAAAATGGCAGACATCCTCAATTAGACTGAAAACAAAAAAAAATAAATCTATTCCAATCAATATAAATTCGGTTTAAATACACCAAAGTAATTTTGCTTACTGGATATCATAAATTTATTTCTTTACCTTTGAATTAAAGCTAAAAAGAAAGCCTCAAGAACGATTTTTCATTTTTTAAATTAATTTTAAACTATACATATGCCATTTTTTGAAAAATTAGCGGAGATCCCTATAACAGTATAATATACCCTTGAACAAAAAAACAAATTTACTATAGGATACAAATCATTCAGACAAAGCTCAAATCTAAACTCATATTGCTACATCACTTCTCTAAGTCTTCATGCAATATTGTCTGCTTACTCAGGCTGGCTAGCATCTTAGATTATTTGAATTCTGAGATTAAATTATTTTCATTTTTATAACTTCTCTTTTTCATCCACGTTTTATCAGAATATTCTCTTGATCAAATTTTGAAATTTTCTTTTGGATTTTCTTGTCTGGAGAGCACTGTCCATTTTCATAGAATTGAGGTATTTTTTTTTTTAACACATTTGTTTCATTTTTGGCTTCTCAGGTGCTATTTATTCATTTTTTATTTATTTAGTCAGGTTTATTCTCTACTAAACCTGCACAAAATCTAGCCAGTGGGTTACACATGGCAAAGTAGACTACCATTTGTAAATCATAAGAAAATATAATCGATTTTTTGTATTCATCAAAATAAATTTGGTGATGGCTACATACAAAAAACAATCAGTTTTGTGAAACAATAACTTTAATCAACCAATATTTAAGTGTTTTTTTTTTCTTTTTAATTGTGCATGCCTGTTGTAGGGGGTTCTGAACACAGAAACCTGCTCAGAAAGCGCGGCATACCAACAAAATCTACTCTATCCCAGTGAACTAAAAAAGACAAACTTTGCACAATATCGTTATTCTTTTCTATTTTTTTTTTTTTTTTACTGGGTTGTCACTGCTTTTTTTTTCTTTTTAAAATAAATCCCTAAATTTATTTCTGGGTTTTCTTGGGTTTTTTTATCTCGAGTAATAGAAAGAAATTCTAAGTGCAGATGCAGACATGATAAAAAAAAAAGAAAAAAAGAAAAGAAGGGAAATAAAAAGAAAAAGAAAGAAAAGAAAAAGAAAAGAAAAAGACAAGAAAAGAAAAGAAAAAAGAAAAGAGAAAAAAGAAAAAAAAGAAAAAAGAAAAGAGAAAAAAGAAAAAAGAAAAGAAAAAAGAGAAAAAAGAAAAAAGAAAAGAAAAAAGAGAAAAAAGAAAAGAAAAGAAAAAAGAGAAAAAAGAAAAGAAAAGAAAAGAAAAAAAAGAAAAGAAAAGAAAAAAGAGAAAAAAGAAAAGAAAAGAAAAAAGAGAAAAAAGAAAAGAAAAGAAAAAAGAGAAAAAGAAAAGAAAATAAAAAAGAGAAAAAGAAAAGAAAGGAAAAAAGAAAAAAGAAAAGAAAAGAAAAAGAGAAAAAGAAAAGAAAATAAAAAAGAGGAAAAGAAAAGAAAAGGAAAAAGAGAAAAAGAGAAAGAAAAAGAGAAAGAGAAAAAGAAAGAAGAAAAAGAAAGAAAAGAAAAAGAAAGAAAAGAAAAAGAAAGAAAAGAAAAAGAAAGAAAAGAAAAAGAAAGAAAAAAAGAAATAAGCAGGGCCAAAAAGCAAGAATAAACAAGGATTTTACATCGACCCGGCCTACACAAGCTACGGCCTGCATGACCACATGCAGCCTTCAAGACTACCGATTGTTGCCTGTGTGAGGTTTTCAAAATAGTGTTCATTAGAATAAATTCGGCAATTAACCACATAGGAAAAATTCATTTTTGTGGAATGATGACTTTATTCAACCAATATTTCACTCTTTGTATCCTATTGATGCTTTTAAATCTCTTTTGAAAAAGATAGCAGGTTCTCACCACCCTTCCCTCTATATATCCGTTCGTTTCTATCTCACTATATATATATATATATATATATATATATATATATATATTTCTATCTCCCCCTCTCTACATATATATCTGTTTCTATCTCCCCCTCTCCATACATACCGGGTGTAACAGAAAAATTGTCCAAATCATGTAAAAGCAAAATCGTCCATTTGTTAGATTAAGCTCTGAACCATTTTATCTTAGAAATGATTAAAGATATTTTACTGGAATTCTCCAGGGGTTTTATAACACTATTGGAGTCAACTTTGAGCAATAAGATTGTATAAATACTCTCCAAGTATCATGATGAAATCGATCATAAATGAAAATGACATGTTCATCATTAATTAATCATAGCTAAGGATCATGAAATATTGAAATAAAGTTCAAATATATATTTATTATTTCAGGGTCATTTCCCAACTTATTCAAGATGATCTTTGCTCTCTCTAACCTTCTATCCTGGAGTAACAAGGTACCTCACAGGTTTCATGAACGATTTCCTTTTCAAGTCTTTTTTTACTGCTCTTTGGACTGTCTGAAACTCCTCTTTCACGTGCCAAATGTCTTATGAATTAAGTTGGATCTTTTCAAATTGATCTCTTTAGCTCTAAGTTGAAATGATGACCCCCTCTTCCAGGTGTGACCTCCTGATTCAGTTTTCCTTTCTCCTGTTCCTACTTTTTTTTAACATATTCACCATTCCCTTGATGGCTTTTGAAGACTTTGAAAATGGAAACTAGACTATGAATGATCTTTTTCCTCTCACCATTGCTCAGCTGGGAAGACAGTTGTTCTGACACAAAACAATTTTAACCAGCTCTCTTTTTTGCTGAATAACTGATTTTTCAGTGATTCTTACTAAAGATGGTATCAAAATGGGTAAATGTCTTATCTGAAAACCTAGGGGAAAAAAACTCAATTTGTTTAGTGGTTTTAGATATTAAACATTTTGTGGGATGGATAATTATCCCATGCTGTTACACACTTTGGATAATTTTGCTGTTACACCATATATATATATATATATATATATATATATATATATATATATATATATATATATATATAGAGAGAGAGAGAGAGAGAGAGAGAGAGATAGATACTAGCAGAGCTACCCGGCATTGCCCAGGATTTAAAAAGTTAAAAATAAATCTATAACAACAATATAACTTCCAATTAATTTATTTAAACACAAAAATATCTTTAAACAGTTTTTACATTACAATACTTCTCGGTAAATGATATTCTTTGTCTTTCCTTGTGAAGCATAAACAAACAAATTGGTTTTACTTCCCACACAAGAACAACCAACATACAACTGCCCATGAGAGAAACAGGATTTTTCTAACTGTAATCCAATATCTTAATCTAATATTTTAATAATTATTAAGTACTTTAGCTTTATAGCCTTACATCTGAAGATGATTTCTGGAAAAATAATTAAAATTTAAAATATCATATAACAATAAAATAAATTTAAAATTTCGTAAGCAAGATAATATAAAAATTAATATAACAAAATTTCATAAATAAGAGCGGTACCTATAATTTTTACGTACATCTCTTATGAAATTTCATGGTATTTTATTTATTATTAATTTTTATATTATCTCAGGAAATTTTAAAATCTTAAAACATGTGACTTTTTAATGATAATGTCATGTATGAACATCCATATATAATGTCATGTATGAACATCCATATATAATGTCATGTATGAACATCCATATATAAAAAAAAGGATTGTTTATACACATCCAGAAACAATGTAACATCTTTTTTTTGCTCATTTATAGATTGTAACGAGTTTTTAGTTTCATGATTACTAAAAATATTTTTACTTAATAACAGTGAATTTTAAAAGATTTTATGTTTATACATTCTTTTTATAGATACAAATATTGAAGTAAATGCTCTGTTTAATAATAAACAGTATTAACAACATTTTCCGGCCTGAATGTCCGAGAAATTTTCATAGATGTCTTAAAATAAAATGTCTTAAAATAATTGTCATAATGTGTGACGTCATTTGTTTACATTTGGATACGCATCGAGCAGATATGAATGTACGCGAGAGATTCATGGAAGATTGTAGTTTAAAAGCAGTAAAATCAACCTTGATAACCAAACGATCGTCTGTGGCTCAATCGGTTAAGGCACATCAGGCTATATGACGGTTCCGTATAGGATACAGGTTCAATTCCTGTCGGAGGACGAAAATTTTCTATGAAAATTTCTCAGACATTCAGGCAGGTAAATGTTGTTTAATACTGTTTATTATAAACAGAACATTTATATTTAATATTTGTATCTATAAAAAGAATGTATAAACATAAAAATGTCTTAAAATATATAATTATTTAAAATATAAAATATTATAATAGGAGGCCAAAAGATAAATAAAAAAACAAAAAAGGGGGGAGACACATAGAAAGGCATGAACACCAAAAAAGTGCTCGATGCAAGCTATAAAATATAAGATATATAATGCAGAGCAAGATGCCTCAGAAATCTCTCACAACCACACTACCCAGGTTTCGATCTCCTCGGGTAGGTTGAAAATGCTGTAGTATAGTGAACTCCACAACAAACTTATAGAACACCAGAAGGTGGATGGTACTGGTGGGAGTGGGACTTAAAAGGGGGAGGGTCAGAACACAAGGAAGTGAATGGTATTGGTGGGAGTGGGACTAAGAAGAAGGAGGGTCACCAAAAAAAAAAAATAATAATAATAATAATAACTTTAGGGTAAACACTCATCTGGGCTCATAATTGTTCAATAAATATTTGCATATATATATGAGAAAGAGAGAGAGAATTAATATAAGTAAAAGTTTGTCACTTAGCTGATTGAGATTACCTTCAGCATCTCAACTCCAGAGTTTCATAGGCAGACTTCTCCATCCACTCTTCAGGGGATATTTTTGGCTTCATTACTCTCTCATATATATATATATATATATATATATATATATATATATATATATATATATATATCTCCGATGAGAACGAAAGTAATATATAAATTCCAATGTTGACAGTATTAATCCAAAAGAGGGCTCAATGCCGATAGTAGAGCAATAATTATTCCATAACTATAAACAGTTTAAAATTATAAATCACCTCCTTCAAGATATTCCCTACCCTCTTATGTACCTCTCCACTAATTAGGATTCTTAAAAATTTTAATTTTTTTTTTTTTTTTTAGAGGAAATCACCACTTCTAGATTTATTAATCCACAAAACACTTTCAATTCAGCTCTAGACTCTTTTTTTTTATATAAAACCTAAAATATCATTCACAATTACTACTAAAACTATCGCTAGAATTTTACTTACTCCAACGTATTACTATCCCCTATTTCCACCTTTACTCTTCTACCGCTCACTCTTAGGATGCTTGTGAGATGATGTGCCTAAACTTTTGACCGGTGTTTATCAGCAAGAAAAAATTTCCACAGACTAGTCAACATTAAACACCCAATCCATTCTTCACCAAACTGCTATCAACAAGCACTATTGTTTCACTCCGTCACCTTTTTTTTTTTTTTCATATATATTACTGGTAATATTTTCAGATAAAATGTTTTACACCCATACTTATTCTACATGCTATACTGTCCAGGAATAAGTCAAAAGTTGATTATAAAAGGTTATATTAGTATCTCTTATTTTTTTAGAGGAAATCACCACTTCTAAATTTTAATCCACAAAACACGTTCATTGATTACAAAATAAATAGTGATAACGCCAACATAAATATATGCAATTCAGCTCTAGATTTTTATAGTAAACCAAAAATAACATTCCCAATTACTACTAGAACGATCACTAGAATTTTACCTACTCCAACTTTTAACAATATCCCCTATCTCCACCTCTCCTTCCCTACCTCTCACTCTTAGGACGCTTGTGAGATGATTTTGACCGGTGTTTATCAGCAAGAAAAATCTCCACAGACCAGTCAATATTAAACACCCATTCCATTCTTCACCAAACTGCTATCAACAAGCACTATTGTTTCACTCCGTCACCCCTTTTTTTTTTTTTATGCATATTTTTCTTCTCGAACAAATAGAAAAAAAGTGATGTTTTACATACGGCTTGCTTACAAGCAGGATTGTTCATAATCATTTTCGATTCTCACCCATCGAAGTGCAGTTGGAATGCACTGAAACAAAGTTGCATCTTTATAGTAAGTAAAATGGTTTTGTCTATATGATAAAATTATTCTTCAACAGAATTGAGTCACTCTCAGTCACTGTGTGTTTATCCGAATCTAAAAATAAACACGCTAAAATTCACCTTCATTCCGTACTGTACGCTGACGGCTTAGCGGGAGAAATTCGGACTGACGCAAATTCAGTCTGGTTTCGATCCTAGCTAGAGGCAACCGGACGTCTAGCCACACTGATGAGCTGTGAAACAGCTAAACAGTCTGTCTGTGGATGACAAAAATATATATATATATATATATATATATATATATTCCATGGTCTTAGTAAAGTTTGTCGTTTTGCTATCCTAATCCCTGTTCTGCCAACCATTTACACAAATATAGGTTATGTGCTGCTTTCCTCTGTCCCTCTTGCCTTCAATATGTCCTGTCAGTGTCAAGTTTTCCAAGCTCTCTTTCCTCAATATGTGCCCTAGAAATTTCAAGTATATCTTCCTGATGTTAAATATAAGTGTCCATTTTGTTTCCATCTTCTCTAAAACTTTGGTGCTACTCACATGTTCAGTTCATTGTATTCTCAGCATCCTTCTGTAGAACCACATTTTTGTTATTTCAAGTCTCTTCTTCACCTATGAGATTGTCCAGCATTTACTGCCATACAAGAGGACCAATATTACATAATAGTTCTGTATTTTTTCTTTGTTTCTTAATATTTTGCTTAGATTTTGGAAGGTATCTTTCACTACCTCGTTGCACTTTCTGTCCTCTATTAAACTCATGGCTTTTGACAATCAAATTTAAGGTTAACAATAAGAAACAAATATCATCACCTAATTAATAAAGAGCTACACATGGTGTGTTAGAAATAATATTGTATTTCTGAAATGCAATATATTTGAGACCAGTTGATGGTTAGAAGACCTCAAAAAATAAAAAAGAAAAAAAAAGTGTGGGGGGGATAAAAAAATCAGGATGTAGCAAAGTCTTTACATTGGTCTTTGAACACACAATTAACAAGCATGAAGGCACGATTTTCAGGTTAAAAAAAAAAGATATGTAGTTTCTTTTGTGAGGTTTCTGTCTTGGTAGTGAATGGATGAAAAAAAAATGCTTGAGTAGAGAAGTTTTTGCTCTCTGCATCACTGACAAGTAGTCAGCAACATTTCCCTACTGGAAACAATAAAAATATGCCAATGCATTGTACCATTTATTTTGGCAGGCAAACCTTCAGCTTGGTGAAAAGAAAGCTTTTTGTTTTCTAGGGAGAAATCAAGATGGTGCGACTTTGGGGTATTGGCATGAAGACAGCCACTGTGGCCCACTGCAAAACAACAACTATAACTCCACTCAAACACCAGCATGAACTACATAAGAGTTAATGACAATGTCATATTTGTACTAACAAACACAATTATAAAAACTATTGCAAGCAGGCTGTGGGTGATCATGGATAAAAAATTGTGGAGAGTAATGATCGCCCATGTCCTGAAAGGACATGACACATAGAAGAAGAATTGCAATTAACAAACAAGACACTACTCACCTATAAATCAAGTCTTGTAATGTTATCTTAAGTGGATCTTTTGGCTTAACCATATCAAAAATTTCATCTTTCACATCTTCAAAAGAAATTGGGTCCTGATTATGTCTTCTCATTTGTTCTTGTATTGCCTGAGGAAAAAAAAATGTCAGCAAAACAAATTTAGAAATGAATGTTAAAACAATTTGAAATCGGCATCTAGTTTTGTTTTGTAATGCTTTAGGCAATAAAATGCAGATTGGAAGAATTTGCATTGTAAAAATAGACTACCAAACATATGGCGGATTGGTCTGTTTTTTTAATGGCTTATCAAACTCTTGTGGGTTATTTAAAAGCAAAACATTTTGGTTTGGTTTAAGGTTTATCAACCTCAATAGGTCATTTAATGCTGGTAAGATTTTTTTCAAAAAGTATTTCTGGCAATATTTTTGCAAAAAAGTACTGCTGGTAATAATGTATTTTTGGTAATAATTTTTTTCTTCAAAGATTTATTGCTGGAAATATTTTTTTCACAAAAATGTATTGCTGGTTGGTTGGTTGTTTTATGGCATATCAACCTCAGTGGGTCATTTAATACCAACAACATTTTTTAAATAGATTCATAGCAATAGTTTGGTAAAAAAGGTGTGCATGTATACATATATATTTAAACCATTTTTCAATTACTCATATTTTTGAGTACAATTGCTGGTAATTTTTTTTTTTTTTCAAAAACATATTGCTGGTAATATTTTTTTCAAAAATATATTGCTGGTAATAGTTTTTTTCTTCAAACATTTATTTCTGGTAATATTTTTTTTACAAAGTATTTCTGGTATTAAAACCTATTTTTACACTTTTATAATGCTTTTTACCTCAGTTTCGGGGTTAACTATTTGCCCATAGCTGGGACCCTAACAGGTGCTACCACCCAGGTCAGGGTGGACCTGGGAACACCAGCAATTGAGGTGGTTCCACGCTCCTCAAAACCTCCTTATCAGAGGCCTTGCTGCTGGACGTAGTTTATCATCATACCCAGGACACAGATGTAGTTTATCATCATACACAGGATGCAAAACATTTTGGATTGCATTTTTCTTCTTTTTTTTTTGCCAATGAATATTGCATTAATAACTTTTTGGAAGATAACAAAGATTTTTTCCAGATAAAAGTCCTACTATTTAAGTGAATAGATCAATTCTGACCTTTCTCAATGGTATTTGTGCATAAGTGAATGCAATGAACATAACTGTAATTTGAACTCAGTGTTCTAATT
This sequence comes from Acanthosepion esculentum, assembly GCA_964036315.1. NCBI lineage: Eukaryota > Metazoa > Mollusca > Cephalopoda > Sepiida > Sepiidae > Acanthosepion > Acanthosepion esculentum. The sequence goes on from OZ038512.1 coordinate 68,272,440, forward strand.
ACCCACCTGAGCCACTATCCATCACACCACCTGCACACCCTAACAAATATATTGAACAAGGAATGAATGCAATGTACTTGTTAACTATGTGATATCCTAAATGATTGTGTTTGTGCCATAATTAAAATAATCAATGAAATGTACCAGTTTTTAAGTAAAAATAATGAAATTTACCAATCCTATTTTATTCTTTTTGCATACATGCACAGGGGTGAGGTGTTAGTCTGCATTTTTACGGTATAATAATTTGATTGGTTGTTGATTTGTTGTCTAGTGGCATATCAGCCTCTATGGGTTATTTAATGCCAAAACTTAAATATTTTTTATTTATTTATTTTTTAAATAATAATGGTTTTAGTGATACAAGTTTTACTAATTAATCCATAGCTGGGGGGAGAAGTGAATTCATGCCTTTCCCAAGGGTATTTGTGCATAAATGAATATAATGAAACCAACAAGAATTGGAACATAGCTCTCCGATTATCAATTTTGAGAGGTTACCCACCTAGGTACTGACCAGACTCAACATTGCTTAACTTCTGTGATCCTACTGGAAACAGTGTTTCAATGTGATGTGGCTATAAGCCTGTAAGATTAGAGAAGTGAAGATTGTGAAGTTATGGGGGATAGGTAACAAATGACCCTAGACTTGAAGTGGTTAAGATTGTAGCGTTTGGGGGAAGCATCTATGCAGGAGTCCGTTCCACAAAGCAACAGTTCTTGAGAAAAAACTTCTTACTTACAATTGGAATACTAGAGAAGATTATTGGGTGAGAAAACTTTTTTAAAGCTGCCCGTCTCGGCACGGCGACCATTTCAAGGCCACCCGTCTCGGCACGGCGACCATTTCAAGGCAGCCCGTCTCGGCACGGCGACCATTTCAGGGCCACCCGTCTCGGCACGGCGACCATTTCAAGGCCGCCGTCTCGGCACGGCAACCATTTCAACTGTACTATTTAAGTATCAAACTTCACACACCTTGCAATATAAACTCAAAAATTCTCCAAATGTGTTTGTTGTAAATCTCTTTAATTTATAGCAGTGATTATCAACTAACATCCCATGGCACACAAAATATCATCACAGCATACACATATGTGTGTGTGTGTGTGTGTGTGTGTGTGTGTGTGTGTGTGTGTGTGTGTGGAAGTAGTACTGATACAGCATTAGTATTTGAATAACTGAATTAGTATTAAGCTTCTTTTTTTTTAAATAATTCTTTTCACTATTCCTTGATTGTTTTAAATACTTTGTTTTAATATTCATTTTTTAAAAAGTATTATTTTTTTTTAATTTAAAAATTTATTCATTTATTCAAATAAAGGAAAATTTTTAAAAGTTTCCATTATTTGAATAAATGAATATTAACCTTTTTTTTTCAAATAATTGTATTCAACATTCTTTGCTTAATTCTCAAATTTCTATTTAAAAATTTTGCTAAGTGCTATTTTCATTTGCTCCTAGGTGTTCCATTACTTAAAAAGGTTGAGAAATGCCAAATTAAAGTTTGTTTTAATGTATTTACAGGAACTGCGTGTATCTACTGAGTGTGCATATTATTTTTGCTATGTTTTTTTTTTTTTTTAAGAGGGTTGACATTTTGTCATGGAATATTTGTTGATATAATTTTAAAGTTCTGCCCCATAAGTACTGAACATTTAAACCAGTTGTTCTCAGCCAGGGGTCCATGTAACATTACTGGGGGTTCACACTAAAAAATAGCAAATTGGGGGCCCATGGTAATATTTTGGTGGTCCATAGAGCAATTTCACTTCAGAACGGTTGTTACAACTGAGAATTGGAATTTCTACAGTAATCTACGCCATGTTAAAATACTAAAAATAGAATAAGAACTATAAACTAGCAGAAAATGAGATCAAGCGATATAAGTTAGCGTTCCTTTTACTCTACAGGATGTTTTGACTATAATAGTGGAATAAAAACTGTGGAGGATATATAAAGGAAGGATTATATATATATATATATATATATATATATATATATATATATATATATATATATATATATATATATATATATACATGTTTCATTAAATAATATAGATAAGTGTTGTCTATATATTTTATGTAAGTTTTTTTCATATAGTCTGATAAGCTTAATAACATTATCATTAAACAATGAAAGAAAATCACAATATTGATACATATTTTTTTTAATCCAATCTAAGCTTTCGGCTTACATAAGCCATTATCAAAGATGACAATTACACAATATATTAAGCAATACACGAACAAGAAATTGATGATAGTCTGTTTTTGTTTACATGGATGATTTCCAAGCAACGATAAACACGTGCATATAAGACGCTGAAAGCGAAAATCGCACGACAGCTCATGACGTCACACATGACCACGCGAGAGTGAATCCGATGAGTATTGAGTATGGAAAGCCGTTGGTATGAACCAATGGCTTCTGTTACTAATTATAGGCATTTAAGGATATTTTTGGAGATTTCATAGTTTATTTTGTTCAGGTTAGATTTAAACTGTTTTATGTATATAGCTTCAAGAATTTTTAGTTTTTGTTTATTGTTTTCATGTTTAAGTATAGTTGTGTTTTCGACGAGGATTTTCCGGAATTGTGTATGCGGCCAGGCATGTTGTTTTATATATATAGGTAATAACCCATTGATAAATAATCCAAGTTAATCCTCATAATATAAAATATTAAAACTGAACCACAAAAAGAGCTCAATGTATTATAACAGAGCATATAAATTACATAGATTAAAAATCCAAAGTTACCTCATTCAAATAGATATTTCGACCCACAAGACTTTCTTGTAGGACTTGTCAACTCAGAGACATGAAGAAATAAGAGCTCAAAAATTTAAACATTTAAAGAATAAAAGAAGAGAGGAAGAGAGGAAAAACAGAAAAAGAAAAAAGGGGAAAAAAAGAAAAAAGGGAAAAAAAGACAGGGAAAAGAGTAAAAAGGAAGTAGCAGATGAAAATTTAAATAAACTTCCAATATTATGTTAGTAGAGGTATGAGTGCCTGGTCTAAGTCAAGAAAACAGTTAAAGTAACCTTGAACTATATTTAAAATATTAATATCTAGGAAAATAATCTAAGAAAATTACTTAAAAGTATTTAAAAATTCGAGATTTTTTAAAAGAAAATTTTTTTTTAAGATAGATAACATTTTTTTTTAAAAAGATAACATCTAAAATTCAAAATTACATTAAAACAATATATAATATACAAATAATAATACATTTAATATTAATAAATGAAATAATTATAAAATAAAATAATTATTGAAAAATAAATAAATAAATATATATATTATATGAAGATTATAATTGTTTATAAAAATTTATTTAATATATTAATAATAATATTAATTTTAAATATGAATAAAATAAAATATTAATATATATTAATTATTATAGTAATAGATTTGACATTGTGAGAAGAGAGGATCTATTACTACCATTGTTATCAAGGGAGTCAAATATTAAAAAAAAACTCAACCACAGGGATATCATTGAATAAATCTACACTTTTTTAGTTTACTAATTACTCACATATTTTAAAATGGTTTATATGAATTATTTTACTCGTCTATATAAATTTGCCACAGAATTTAAATGTTAAATACAAGTTTATTTTCATTAAAATAGTTTTACTTCAAAATAAACCATATACATTTACTATTTCTACAATAAAATTCTTAAACTTATCTATTAGTAAAAAATAAAATAAGATTTTCTTTTTTCATCGAATGGTTGGGGAGAGGGATGTACCCCCAAAAAATTAAGAGTAAAAGTGGTCGATGTGTAAAAAAAAGGTTGATGACTATCGATTTCAACTGAATAAATGTATATTTTAACTATGTAAATCTGGTTAGATTTTTGTTGAATTTAAAAAAATAAAAGGGTTATCTCCCTTTCATTTTGCCGCAATGCAACAAGTTGGTTACAAAAACCTCTGCTTCCTTTTCACCTCTCATCTATCAAAAAACACAGCAATTGAAGACTGAAAAATTTTCATTTAGACAATTAGAGAAAAACATTTTTATTCATAATACAATCGTTTTTTTTAAGAAATTCATTAAAGAATTCCTCCCAGTTGTTCCAATTTAATACTGCAATAGCTAAAATAAAAATTAATTCAGCAATGTAAACGAAATTTCTTCAATGATTCAACAATTTTTCCTCAATCTTTGTTCCAAAGAAAAATTTAAGTTTATCGAAGTCAATATTTAATTTTTTTTTCTGAAATCTGCTTTTCTACGCAGAGGCCATTTATCAGTCAATTCCTATGTCTATACATACTTAACAAGTGTCGTTTCTCAGCATTTTTGGCAAATTTCAAATTAGTAACCTTATATTCTTTCTAGATTTTCTAATGTACTCAGGAGCTAACACAACCTATGAATAGAGTTGAATAGAAAAATCAGCATTTGAACCTTCACCTCCGGCAATGAAAGTAAAACATGCAACAGTCCCAGCTTTATCACAGATTCTATTTTTGTGATGTGACACTATTGAAATGGTGCTAGTAAATTGAAAAGCACTAATTTCTGATAGACTGAAGATATACCGATGACCAGATGAAGGAAAATGAAAGAAAAGGATAATTGTTTTTAATTTAGAAAAAACTAAGACAGAAAAACACTAATTTTCAATAGACTGAAGATATACCGATGACCAGACAAGGTCAAAAGAAAATAAATAAAGAAATAAATAATATTTTTACAACCACTGAGGGACGGAGTGGAAGATGGACCTCTGGACGTGAGCGGACAATTAATAAGGATTAACTTTTAAAAGTAGATGGGTTTTCTGGGTTTGTGGAGAATGACAATTAAATTTTTCGACTGCCGAAACGCAATAAAACTTCCCAAATGAAGGGATTGTTCACTTTTTGTCACTTGTTGGTCAAATAGGTTGACAAGGGGATAAAAAAGAAAAATGCTAAATCTCATATGCGAAAACAACCACACGCAAAAGCACGATGAGAAAGAATTTTGAACAATAATTAAAATTTGGCCATTTGGGTTAGACTATGCCTAGCCCTTGGGGGATAGGTTTGATCAGGTTACCAAGGAAGAGAGGGCCCAGGTGGAATTTCAGAGAAGGTGGAGGATTTTCTACACCCCCTTGAGTAGTGATGGTGGAAGGAACTCACACAAAGCAAGGAGGAGACGGGTTTGATCAGGTGACCAAAAGAAGAAAATCCAGGTAGAATTCCAAGGAGGGAGGAAGGACACCCCCATATTTAGACATTTGCAGGGAGAGCCATGATTCATTGTTTGGGGAATGTGGGTATTCCCAGAGCACATCATACCCCACCACAGCCCTTGTGCAGGGTTCCATAAAAACAGAACACCGAGTAGATGAAGACACAATGGCAGAGACACCACAAGATCAAATGGGACAAACACCACCTGATCTCATGTGATTTGCTACCCTGAAGAAAAACCTCCAACTTAAAGCCTTGTTCCAGAAGTCTCGTTCAAAACCATAACAACAAAGAATGTCATGATAATCGGGAAAGGTGGATCGTTATTGCATGGAGAATATAGACCGGATCAAAGCAAGTCATCGATTCCAGTTGACCATTCGGACCAAGCCAGCCTGGGCCAAAATGATCAACTCTACGATCAGCTAAATGGATCAAGCTTGAATACAGAATTGCTGGGGTAGACATCATAATGATTAGTAGCCATTTTTGTTGTTCCAAGCTACTCGACTGTTAGCATACAAACTGGTGCATATTAGCTTTAGTTATTTTTCCTTTTATAACCTTTAGACTCTTTTTCATTTTCAGTTTTTATATTTGGCTTAGTTATTGTTTTTTAATAAATCCTATGCTACAACAATCTCTGTGGAACGTTATAGTTTATCAGATCCTCACGGAACAATTAGAATTGGCCCCCACTAACACTGTGAGAACAATTTCCAACTGATGATAAAAGGCTGACAAAAGCAGTAATTAATCTACTAAAGAACATCACTCAAATTTTTATGAGAAGATTTTTTTCTGAAAAATACATCAGTCTGAAACCTAGAAATGTATCTAAAATGTATCAGTAAATGATAACAATGCAAATATCAGTCAAATACCGAATCCCAGCCAAGTAGATTTTGATTAATTAGGTCACACTGTATCCAGATGAGACTCAGCTGGATACAATGTAATCTAATTAAAATTATGTCTGCTCTAATAAATCAGAGTATTGCATGCGTGTATATATTGTATACTCTATATACATATATTCAAAACAGCAAAGAAAATACTCCATAAACCCAGCCAACCATAATTAATACCCTAAAAATAAAGAAAATCACTTTACCATTTAAGTACTAGTTTATATATTAAAAACAAAGCAGACAAAAGTGTGCATGTGTGTGTACATTTGTATACAACATGTATGTGTGTGCACGTGTATATCTATATACGTATATACATGTATGTGCATAAACATATGAATACAGGCATATGCATACAAATTCAAACAATAATAAATAAAAATTTAATTATAAACCTAATCTCCTACAATTAATACCCTAAGAGTACTTAAGATACCACCAAATCAGATAAGAAAATGAAATAATAGCCATTTCTGATGAGTATATCTAGGAATGGTAGTTCATTAAAATTATGTTCTTGGGGGAATTTGTAATAAATACATCACATATCTACCACAAACCTAACAAACACTCAACAATATCTTCATTTCAAGATCCATCACCTAAAAAGCTACCTAAATTCCATCCCCTATTCCCTAGCATGTAGGATTTGCACTATAATGACTGACAAACGCCTCCGAAAAACCAGCCTAGAAGAATTACATAATACTCTCAAAAACCAAGTTTAACCCACACCACTAATAAACAAGGGTTTTGTGTGACACTATGGGAATGTTAATAATTTGAAGAGAGAAAAAGGCTTAAATTAAGGCAAAGTACACTAGGCAGACCACGTGCACGCACACTCAAAATGCATCTAGTTACTGTATAGATCTCTTCATTTTTGACATGGTGGTAGCTGTTTATTTATGTTAACTTTTAACAGCTCTGTGACAGATTTTCATCTAATGTCATTCTAAAGGGGTTTTAACAGTAAAAACAAAAAAAAATTGAGGAAAATAACGAACACCTTTTAAGTCGTCAGTAATCTTAAAGATTTAAGAAAATATTCTTTAATCTTTTGAATTTTAGAGAATTTGGGCTCTAAATTTACGATAATTATTACTCTTATTTTCTAATAATGTCATATATGGGCAACCATAAAAAAGCATGTTTATACACATAGAAAAACAATTCAAAATTCTTCTAAAAATATTGCCAGATTTACAATATATGATTAGTAAATATAGTTTATTGCCAGATTACAATATATGATTAGTAAATATAGTTTTACTTAATAACAATATTCCTTAAAGAGTTACACCATTTAAACTGAATTTTAAGATTTAAAAATTTTATAAATTATTCTAATTAAAATTGTAAAAAAAATTAAAACAAATCTTGAAAAAGTTCATTTTTTATTTAAAAAATGTTTTTTATGAATAAGACACTGTCCAATTTTACAAAAAATTGGAGATTTAAATTCTCCAAAAAGTTCTGCTTGTTACTAATCTAATTCTATTACATTTATTTGGTTTAAAAAGAAATATAGTCTATTAGTAATTAAAAGTAAAAAAAATAATATTTTAAAATTGTAGTTCAATATAACTTATTCTAACCCAAACACCCCTTTTAGAAAGAATCTTTAAGTATACGAGTACGAATTTAATGAAAAAAAATGCCGAAAAACTCTCTGTTGTTGATAAAAAAACAGACATGCGTTGAACGGATGTCAAAATTCGCTGAAAAATGCACCCCGACTCTCCCTAGACTTAACCTCTTTTTTCGAACGTAACTCATAATTGATACAATAATAGTTAATAAAAATGAACACGCTACCGCCCCTGTCTAAATGATTGGATTTCTCTGTATCCTTGGAAACAAAAAACTATGGATTGTATGTGCGTTTAAAACTCAGTAAATTTAAAAATAAGTTATTCTAAAATTCGCTTGAAGATGAAACAGAACTAATGCTTTTAATTTAATTATATAATTAAATTTGAAGTTTTTAGCTTCGGTTTTTGAAACATGGTAATTCCTGTGTAACGAAGAAACCATATTTTAAATCAGTTAATTTATAATATACATATATATAAAATAATAAAATTAGCTGGCCACTCGTATTCAAGGATACTCGTCTACTAGGGCACTAGCCAATCCCTATTGCAGATGCTCGCTCAGACTTATTTTGTGTTTGTTCAACATTCACAGAACCAACTTGTGGTTTATACTGCAACTATGCTGATTAGACCTTAGTTACAGTTTCTGAGAGAGTGTATTATCTAGCATGATCAACAATCTGAAAAAGGCCAACACACTCAAACCCTCGGTCACGATGACTTGTGATTTCATGCTAGCACAGCTGTCAACAGCCCCCAAGGGTTCCGTCTACTCAATTTCACTTATAATGCTTGGTTCAACCCATGGTATAGTTTTCAAGCACTTTCCAAAGATGCCGCACACTGGGATTGTCCTCCTCATATATATATAAAATTAAACACACACACACACACACACACAAAAAAAAACACACCCTAACACCAATAAATAGCACAAATTATTTTTTAACTAAATATAAAAATAACAAAAATGACAAAATCAGCAGTAAATTGCTGATATCTCCTGACAAGTGGATGGAGCAATTATTATAAAAAGGTTTGTCTATAAAACTCTGGATTTAGGGTGCTGAATATAATATCAGTCAGTTAAGTGACAAATTTTATTTGTATTAATCCTATATATATATATATACAGTGTAACCCGGATATAAGAGACCCAGATATAAGAGAAACCCGGATATAAAAGAAACCCGGATATAAGATAGATTTTCTCTGGTCCCAAATTAGAGCCTGTGTTAATGTATATATAATAAACCAAACCCGGATATAAGAGAAACCCGGGTATAAGAGACTTCTTCTCCGGTCCAGACAACTGTCTTATATCTGGGTTACACTGAATATGATAAAAACTACATAGTTTTAAGGTATGCTATATTGATATGGCCTGATGGTTGCATTTTAACATGAAACAGACTGTCGCCACTTGACCTCAATGTCCATTTATATTTTCGAAATGAGCAAAACAAAACCTTGTATTAGGCAACCTGAGTATAAAACCTTGAATTGATTAAAAAGAAAAAAAAAAGTTATATTTCCTCCTAAAAATACTTTCTAGAAAAACTGAAAATGAATGAATTTAAATTCATTCCATGTTGTTTTGCCTAATTGGGGCAGATTGCTCTGTTTCATCCCAATTAACCAGATCTATTCTTTTCTTCAGAGTAGAAAAATTTCAAACACTTTTTTTTTTTATTTTGTTTAATTAAGAGAAAAAGAAAGAAAAAAGAATGCATTACCCTGTAGAAATAATTCAATGAGAACACATTGAGGAAGCCTTTTTGTTCTACGTCGAGAATCCGAAAAAGGTATTGTAAGGCTTGCGGCTCTTTTCTGTTCTCTAACGCCAATACAAAGTCAAGGTAGGTTTTGTAATCCTGAAAAGAAGAATTAAAAACTGACATTTAGAGTTGTTGTCAGCGGTAAGCGTTCGTCGAAATTTGAAAAAGTGCCGATTTTGAAATTTATGGAAAAAATTTAAAAAATAAAATTCGATTTTGCAATTACTCATATTGATTCTTACTTTTATATCGTTTGCAACGTTCCTGAACAAAAATTGCATGGAATAGTATGAAAATTTAGAAAAAAGCAAAGGTTGTTACACGAAATGAGTTCAAAGCATAAGTTGGTAGGAAGTGCGAGCTTGTTTGGTTGGCGTCGCGGAAGAGCAATTTTACGCGTATCGCTGGACTTCTTCTTGGGCCGTCGTCTTTTAGTCTTCGTGCATGTTTTAGAAACCAATATTTTTTGGTGATTTCATAGGAAAACTTTTTGCAGCCTTGAAATATTATAGCAGTGAAATATCAAAATACTTGTTCATCTCAAAGTTAGTTACATTTTAAATGTAATTTTCTCATTTTATTCACAGCTAAAAAGAATTTCTTGAAACGTTATTTCTATAAAGCAAAATAAGTTTAACATTTTTATTGTGAATCTGTTTTAAAAACAATCTGTATTTATTAGAAATCTTACAAAAGCTTTGACAGTAATGATGAAGAGCCTAGTCTCAATTTCGGTTAAGAAAAGGAATTTTGGGATAAAAGTCGCATTTAATTGATGCTAATAAAATAAGTAATTTCTATCTGAATTTCTGGGATGAGGAGTTATCATTATTTACATTATTTACAATTGGACTAATGTCCTCTTCTTTTTTGTTGAAAAAGGCCAGAGGTCACAGTGGCCAAAATGTGATAGCCATGAAGATGAGAGCATTAGTCCAACTGTAAATAAAATAATATTTCAATAAGTAAATGTTGACAATTAAGACAAATATCCAAATCAATAACAAAAAAACAAAAACAAAAAAAATCAATCTGTTGAGCAACACACAAGTTGTAAAGGTGTTCTGATTATTAAATTCTTAATACAGTAGAGTGCCTCAGATCTGGAGTGCCTCAGATCTGGAGTGCCTCATATCAGGAATATCTCATATCTGGAGTGTCTCATATAAGGAATCCCTCATATCTGGAGTGCCTCATATAAGGAATCCCTCATATCTGGAGTGCATCATATCTGGAGTGCCTCATATCTGGAGTGCCTCATATCAGGAATCCCTCATATCTGGAGTGCCTCATATCTGGAGTGCCTCATATAAGGAATCCCTCATATAAGGAGTGCCTCATATCTGGAGTGCCTCATATCAGGAATCCCTCATATTTGGAGTGCCTCATATAAGGAATCCCTCATATCTGGAGTGCCTCATATAAGGAATCCCTCATATCTGGAGTGCCTCATATCAGGAATCCCTCATATCCGGACATGATTTTGATGTGCATATTTGAACTATTTGGGTGATATGTAACTAATTTGAAATTTCTGTTTTTCAGGAAATTTACTTTGGATAATTGTTTATGCTTATTTCACCCTAATGGCTTGTATTGGTGCAAAAGATGATGGGAATAAGAGGAAAAGAACAACTTTGGAGTAATCACAAGAAGTGGAAATTTTAAACAGACTAGACGCTGGTGAAAGTTCATTGTAACTAATGGCCGAGTTCAACATGGGAAAGTCAACATTGTATGATATAAAATCTTCCAAAGAAACTATTTTCCAGCGTTCACACTGTCACAATGAACAAGGAAATAAAAAACATGATTGTGATGAAACCTAGACTGAAATTGAAAAAGCTATTGAAAAGGTTGTCAATTTTATGGAAAGAAAGCCAGCATTCAGCTATGATGATTACAATAACGCACACAGAGTTAAAAAGTGTCTTTCGTTTAAAAAATTTCAAGAACAAAAGCAAAACAAAAAGCGGAAAAAGTTGAGAATGACATTAGAAGAGAAAGAATCATCATGCAACTGCAATTAAAAAATCCTCGTTACATTATTTTTTTTGCATACATGGCATACTTAATTTAATGAATTTTCATTAACATTACATAATTTATTTCTTTTTCCTTAAAATCAATTCCATTATATTTCATTCACCATTTGCTTATTTTGTTTAATATAAAACACTGAAAATAAATGTTAAACCTGATTTCAGTTCTTTTATTTTAATTTAAATATAATCCCTCGTGTCCAGAAGGCCTTCTTACTCCATTTGTCAGGGATTCTACTGTAAAAAATTAATTTTAGATTAGAGGCAGACAATGAGTTGAATAAAGCAGTTGACTAAATGGAATAAGCCAAATTGACTAAAATAGGGATGCAATCTCATCACATTATTTTGACAAGTCCATCTCAGGCCCAATTGAACAATCAAATCACCATAATTGAATTACTGTCACTACTTTATCTCTTATTAATTGTAATTATGTTGAACATAATTGCTTACTGCAGGCAAATCTCGTACAATAATAGGAAAGGTTATTCTATTTAAATTATTAGTTGTTATTTCAAGGTTCTGCTTGGATTCTTACTTCCTCACCCTAATTATCAGTGTGTTTATCAATTTCATTTTAGTTAATCCTTTTATTAACGTCGCAGTCTTCCTCCTCCCGCACTGAAGACCCAGTAAACAGAGGTCAAGCTTAGACTTTTTTTTATTTATAAGCAATATATTCAATAATGAATCAGTTCTGTGACTTTATCTGTGACATTTTCCTACACTTAATGAAACAAAATAAATCAGCAACAGAGGAGAGACGTCAAAAAAGAATCATAATCCAATTTCTAAATAAACACAGATGAGAACAAAACATATTGCACAGCACTCACCATCTCGCCATCATAAGTGAGGCATTCCTGGAAGACTCTGTCAAGAAACACATCTGTTAAGGTACCAGTACCATATCTGAAATAAACAGGAGTTAGAATATGCAATTTGCAAAGACACTTAAAAAAACAAAAAAAAATAGATAAATAAAAATAAGGCATTACTTAAATTAACAGGTCCACAGGAGAGAAAAAAAAAGATTTTTTTTAAAACAATTGTTGCAGATAATAACTTATTTGATCTTCCTCTAAGTATAATCCTTCAGAACACAGGCGATCATAGCTCTCCCCAACTTCCTATCCCTTGTGGCACTTAGGAGTTTTTCTCTTTTTCCTAAAGCTCCCACTCTAATATTCCACCATCCATTCACACAAGCTTGTCAGGTAGGTGGCTTGCTACCTCTCCCTATCTCTTTTGCCCTCAATATGTGACCCATGAGGGTTCAGTTTACCAAGCCCTCCTTATTCTTTATGTGTCCAAGGAATTTCAACTGTCTTTTCCTGATTCTGAATAGAAGAGTTATCATTTTAGAAGCAGGGTCCCATTCATGAAATAAACAGTATCAAATCGATCCCTGACTTCTTAAAGAGTTACCAATACTTTGTTTTTATTTACATATATAATTATAACACATTCATCATAATACACTTGCCCATTTTGGTAAAACATTGCATTATCCAGGTCAGTTGGCTTAACCTACCACAGTCCAATGTTGGCTTTCTGAAACGTCTGGCTTTTTGCAAGGTTAAAATTTACTATTGGAAGGGAGGAAATTTCAGATCGTAGGTCAGATTAAGAAGAATGCAATGAGGCAGATGATGGCAATTTTGAAAGAGGACTGTTTTGAAAAGTAGAAGGGATGCTGGAATAAATATGCAAGGTTCCAAGAAGAGTAGATTGAAAAGGAACTAAGTCACCATTACTCTGAATAGATCATTTTTTTTTTAAAGACTGGATGCATCTAAATGTGCCGACAAATTTCAGATGCTTACAGTCTGGGAATGCCCGAATGTATCCACAATCAAGTAGCACTGTATTTTTAAGACACAGCATCCACACCCTTCACATGGTCAGCTAGGGGTGCCATCTACCAAATGAACAAATTGAACAAAATGGTGTTGTAAAGATGGCATTCTGTGGTTAGAGATTTTTTGAGAAATTCATGATTTTTGACCCACTTGTTTTTGGTCAATGAATCATGCCAGACAAAAAAAAAAACAAAAAAAAACAGAGTTTGAAGAGCTTCTTTCTGAAGAAATAACATCGGTAGGCGTGATAATTTTTACTGATGAATCAGACATTGACATTACAATTGATGATAGCAATGATTCAGATGAGGTTTATGGTGAAGAGAGAAGAAATGTTGATGACAAAAAAAGAGTTGTTCTTGCAATGACAAGGGCTCCAATGAAGATGCCGACATTTCAGTTCAGCATTGCAATGAATTCACAGAAGACTTATAGCTGCAGAACAAATGGATCAACTCTCAATTTACCATCTGGACGTGAAACCTTCAGATTACTTCAATAAAAATAGTTTTTACAAATTGTAGATTTCCAAAACCATATCTCATAACCTACCTAGGCTTTAACATGAAAGAAATACTAGTAAAAACTTTAATAAATAAGAAATACTAGTAAAAACTTTAATAAATAAGAAATACTAGTAAAAACTTTAATAAATAAGAAATACTAGTAAAAATTTTAATAAATAAGAAATACTAGTAAAAACTTTAATAAGAAATACTAGTAAAAACTTTAATAATGGCTTACAATGCTTTATCTAATAAAAAGATAAAAAAGAAAACAAATCAAGATTACTACTACATCAAAGTTTTAGACTTTACAGTATAAATAAGCTTCACTTATCAGAAATTTAACACTAAAAAGATGAAAATAATCCTGGAAAAGCAAAAAAAGAAGTCATAAATGTGTAAATAATCGATAATTAACAAGTATTTATTTTAAATTACATTGATTTCATTAAAGGTTAAAAAATTTATTTCTATTATATCATACATTTTGGTAAAATTTTGTTGCAATTTTCTGAAATTTTTTTTCGATATTGCATTGTTTGTTCCCTGAAGAGGATGTGAATAAACATTAAAATATAATAACTAAACTTCCTTTAAATACCAATTATCTCTCAGTATTTTTTTATTAGTTTCATTTTGTCTTTGTGTGAAAACACATTCACAAGTCAAAAATTGTTTTACCATGACTTACATAAGATTGATTACATTAAAAAAAAAAAATTATTTTCCATAAACTATAAAAATGATGTTATAACAATCTGAAAAAATTCCCTATTAAAAATCCATGTGATTTCATCCCATAATTGGTTTTGGAGAAAAAAAAATATTTGATATCACTTAAAAGAAAAATCAGTTTACTTTCATATAAAATCAACTTGTAATACTTGGTTTCTGATAGATTTTGAGATATTTCAACAATTTAGTCAGGACTCCAGGGTTTTAACGACCAAAATCTCATAAAGGCTAATAGGGTTAATATTAAATGAATAAATACTTTCCATACAGCTTAATTTACCAATTACAAATTTACAAGGGAAGCGGAAAGTGGGTTAACCAAAACAGCTAAAAAAAAATTATCTCTTACCACACATATACACACACAGAGCAAAGGCCATAGAAACCCCAATTGACAATACAACTATTTACCTAGCTAATTCTTCCTTGCTCAGCATACCATTGTGGTCCCTATCCAGATTTAAATACTGGCCGTACACACGCAGGGCTGAGGGCGCGGAGAACCAGTTGGATTCTTGCATTTCTCTGGAGAGTTCTTCATCACGAAGCTGAAAGAAAAAAGCAATAAATAAATAAAGTTCTTGGATCATGAACACAAACAAAAACTGATATATGTATAATTTGCAGAGTAGATCACACAGGTCATGAGATGATTCAATTTAAAATAGGAAAGTGGAAAATTCACAGGTGTATATATGTGTGTGGAACCCCATTAAAGAATTGTAGAAAAATGCAATAGATTTAAATACTCTCAATGGAAACTCATTTTTATGCAAAACCGATTCGCAGAGAAATCAACTCATTTTTGGACATTTGATAGCCTCCACATTTGAATTTCTATATTAGTATTCATTAACTAATCAGTAACGTTATCACAAACATGCTATAGGCCTTTGAATTTTCAGACAATTAATATTTGTTGTCAGCTATGAAATTTTGAAGGCTCACTCCAGAAAATGATCAACAATAATTTCCTTCACAAAATTAGAAAATTAAAAATTTGGAAAAACATTTATTAACCAATAAATTTGAGTTTAATAAAATCTGTCTATCTGTCAAGGGCACATGGCACAGTGGATAAAGGCGTTAGTTAGATCCAGTGACAGGACCCAAAGAGTGAGAGTTCAATACCCGGTTAAGGAAGTGCAGAACTTTCAGAGGGAAATTAACAGGAGATAACTGACATCCATTAAACATGGAACTAGAACAGTCTACCCCAGTGAGTGAAATAAAGGGTTCAGTTCAACATTCCAACCACCTGAAGAAGGCCGGAGTGTACAACAGCCAAAACGTAATAAATATGGTGACAAAGATGAGGACAATAGTCCAAATAATGTAATAAAATTAGTTTTTCTGGAGCCAATGCTTCAGTTATAAAAGTGATCGTATTAGTAAAAATCACAGTATTTTTTCATTTTCTTTGTGAACCTTTCACTTGAGGTTTATTGTTCATCGTTTACTAGTTGAAACAGTCAAATCTTGATTATTCACACCTTCACATATTAGAGTATCCTCTATTACAAAAAAGCTTACCGATGTCGAGTTAAGAAACACCCAAAAAAACATACAGAGTTATCTGTCATTCAAAAAAAAAAAATTTAGCAGTAGTATCAAAACAGCTTCACCTGCCATCCTGACTACTTGCTATCCACTACTGCCTAACTGCTAGGAAATTACTCTCATACATAAAACTACATAAATACATGATTTATATAGGCACATTCTATTTTCTATCATCTTAACACAAATAAGCTGTGCCTTTGTGGAAAAAAAAAAAAACATATTTGTGTGACCATTTCACAAGGATTTCTATAATCTGCTTCCTTCAAGTTAAAAACTAACACTCTCTAATAAAATTTATTTAAATTTGTAGAGCCATATTGAAGAACTCATTATTTCTTCGTTTATCTTCACCTATTCCTCTACATATGCAAATATTAAATAGAATTTTTTTTTTTTTTAAATACATAATAAACAAATATTCACTTGAAATAAAATAAAAATCTCCTATTGTACATAATTTTCATGGCATCTCATTGAGAATGCATTTTTAAATAGCTCTTCTGGAGATTTTTAGAGTTTCTTTTTTCATTTGATTTTAACACCTCCAAAACAAAACTGCTATCTTTAAACCATCTTAGAAAACCATTCTTGCCTTCCAGCAGCATGGCTGATGCTAACCTCCAGGAGAGTGACTCATCTTCTTGGGCTCTCATTTCCCACTGACATGAAATGGAACAATTATATTGAATCAATTGCTAGGTCTGCTGCTAGGAAAGTTGGTTTACTGTGTCATGTTAGACAATTTTTTTCACCAAAATCTATATTAAACATTAATAAGTCTACCTTTCATCCATGTATTGAATATTGCTGTCACATCTGGTCTGATGCTATTACTATGTATTTAGAGATTCCTGATAAAATCCAAAGAAGTATCTGCAATGTTATCAGTTCTGATCTGACATCTCTGCTTCACTTTCTCATGACCATAATGTAGCTTCCCTGTGCCTTTTCTATAAATGTTTTTACGGTACTTGTCCTAATGTGCTTTGGACTTTACAAATTTAAGTGCAATACTAGCTAGAGCAAATAGTTAACCCTACAGTCTAGGGTCAAAACACTATGAAAGTATAAAAATACATATTCATAGTAAAAAAAAAAAAAATTACCAGCAATAAATTTGTGTAAAAAATGAAAAATTACCAGCAATACATTTTTATAAAAGAAATTACTAATGCTCCCAAGAAAATTAAATTTCAACATTAAATGACTATTGTAGCATACCTACAGACGATAATGGATATTTGATATGTCCCCATTCACATAAATACAGTAGTAAATACTGTATGTTGGTTGGCAGTTGGAGATTCATTGTGGATTTCACTTGACTTACTTCTAGCAGCTGACTACTACTTCTACGCACCACTGGCGAATCTTATATGTGTTGTTCTTGTCCTAAGTATTATCATTCATTACCAACCTTTGTGTGATTATTCTATTCAGTAACCTTCCCTAGGTTACAACAATGACCCATAAGGAGTTGATATGCCACTAAACAAACAAATTCTTCTCTCACACTTCTTGCTTGTGGAACTCTTCCGGCTTCTTTGTTTTTCAGCCAACTTTGATCTTCAAAAATTTAAATGCAATGTCGATTATCTTCTTGATTACGCTTCTTTTATCATTCTTGATCCTTAATAATGTTTCTCTTTTTCTTATTCTTTCACACATTTTTTTTTTTTAAGCTTATCACCCCAAGCAAGGCTGGAAGCCACTAGCACGCAAGGGGTTACAGAAGGTTTGGAGGAAGAGCAGATAGGAGTGGTAAAGGAGAGGATGTGGAGAAAGATAGTGGATCGATCAAGGCAAGGGGGTTATAGAAGATTTGGAGCGAGAGCAGATAGGAATGAGAGGTGAAAGGATGTGGAGAAGGGAAGTTGATAGATCAAGGCAACTGGAGATGTCGATTGACGTTACACTTAAATAGTTGGAGATTGTATTTGTCATGGGAAACAGGAATAAGGAAGGGAGTTCCACAGGCGAGATGTGCGAGACATGAAGCTATTGGAGTAGAAGAGACGTCTACATCTAACAGTTTCAACGGTGAAGGGGTGGGAACGGGATGCCAGCCTCGTAGGACGTTTAAATTCATGAGGCCTAGGAACCAGCGAAAGCAGCTCCTTGGAACAATTACCATGAAAGTATTTGTAAAAAAGACAGAGCGAGGCAACGTCGCATCTGTGAGAGAGCGACTGCAGACGAGATGACAGATCAGGGCCAATTACATTGCATATCCGTCATGCTTGGGATGAAATGATTAAAAGGTTGTTGTGTGTGTGTTTAGACCACTGAATGAACAAGAAATAAGAGAATGTATCATACAAAAATTAATACAACCTCTATCCAATAATAGTCATCATATTAAAAGTATGAAATGTGTATGCAAATGTAATTCTTATGGGATAGAGGTAGTATAGATAGAAAAAAAAAAGAAAGTGGTCACCTCAGTAAATTACTGTGAAGCAAAAGCCACCTGAATTTAATCATGTTATTCATTAATTTTTGGGATTTAAGTTTTTGACTTGTTCCCGTACTTACCTCCAGGAGGTCATCAAGGAAACTGCAAGCAAGAATATCTAAGATCTTAATCTTGCCAGTTCGCATTGGGTCGAGGAAGAAGAAGAATTTCCTGACTGCTGTACAAACATAAAAGGAATAGAAAGATCTCTCCAAGACATTCAGCTGAAACAAAAAAAAAATTATAAAATTACCTACTTAACACATTAATACCCACTGTAAAATCCAATATTTATTATAAAAATTAAAACCAAAGAAAATATTAAATATGTTTCTAAAAACGAAAAATAAATGAAAATAAAATAAAAATTTTTAAATTCTGATATTGATTGTAGATTTATAAAAACCCTGAATTTATAACAATTTTCTGCTTAAAAATCATTAATACCCACCATCCCAAAAACGGGACAGTGGGCATTAAGGATTTTGCCAATACCCCTTATCTTTCTTGATATAAATATATACAAGTCTTAGTTATATATAAAATCAAAAATGCTACTAAATACAATATCATTATGTAATAAAAAACACTATTCCCTCTGCTATATTCACGTGCACATAGCTGGAAAATACGCTATTCAAAACACTAAAAAAAAATATAAAAGATCTTGGAAAATAATCCAAATTTGGCATTGTTAATCTAAGTACAGGAATTTCCATTTTTTTTCTTTAAATAAACAAAATTAAAAAATATTTTTTATATGACGATTTGAAAATGGTAAATTTTAAAACTTAACCTTTGACACTCTGTATTATTAATATTACTTCCCTTTCGACTGCATTCTTTTTCAAGGCTTCTGAATTGCAGTAACCTTATTGTATATGACAACACAACTATGAAATTCAAACACACTATTCTTCAGGGGTCAGAGGCACCTTCAGCGCAGCAAATGAAGTCACATATAGCATGATAAACGTTAATTATTCTTGTGGTGTTATTTTTTATGAACAAAAAAAATGAATGACATCAGTTATCTATAATAATAATTCTTGTGGTGTTATTTTTTATGAACAAAAAAAATGAATGACATCAGTTATCTATAATAATAATTCTTGTGGTGTTATTTTTTATGAACAAAAAAAATGAATGACATCAGTTATCTATAATAATAATTCTTTCAAATTTTTTTTTAAAGAAGCATTGTCAGTTATAAATAACTAGGATAGTACCCATCAAAAGTTAAAATATGATTTCCATACAGAGCAGCACTTCTGCTCAGGATCAAAGAATCTATATGGTTTGCCAATATATATGTGTGTGCATATATAGAAAATAGGAAAGAACCGTTAGGTTAATAATCCAAAGTTCTTTAGTATTTTTGTTTTTATTTTTAAAAACAGTGCTATATATATATATATATATATATATACATACATATATATATATACAGGGTGTCCATAAAGCTCATGTGCACTTTAAAAAATTCATAACTTTATTTGTATTTGCAATAGAAATAATTTGTAAAAAGGATTAGAAAGAAGTAAATCTATATTTTTTAAGGTTTTATTGAAATTTTATTTAAGTTTCCACATGTCCTCCATCATTAGCAATACAAAGGGTAATACGATTTTGCAGTTCACGGAAAACATTTGCCAACTGATTTACAGTAATGCCTGAAATCACATTAGTTATTTTAGCTATACTTAAAACTAGGTACATTAAAATTTATAACATTTTTTACAGATTATTTCTATCGCAAATTCAAATAAAGTTATAAATTTTTTAAAGTGCACACAAACTTTATGGATACTTTATATATATATATATATATATATATATATATATATATATATATATATAACCCCACATTTGATCATAGTGATGAAGGCTTGTGCACAACCAGTTACACTTTTCAAGAGAAATGAATACAAAGAACTGGTGAACATAGTGTGCCACAAAGTCTCCAAAGGACTCTACTTGGGTTTTGAATCCAGGTGTCTTTCTCCTAGAATGGTTGCCAAACAAAGCTATAGGGCCCAGTCTACTCTACTATTTAACCAATAGCTACCGGTAAATGAAGAAATGGATTAGATTCATACCTTTCTCAAGGGTATTTGCACATAATGAACGTAATGAATTCAACTGTGATTCCTCATTCGGAGTCACTATCCATTACAAAACATACACACACACATACCATCTGTATAATTTATTCATAGATAAAATAATCCCTTCATTTTTGACAGGTACTACTGTAAATATAAAGTGGAGTTGTATTACACACACTTAATATTTATCTAAAATCACAAGAAGGTAGCAAACTGAGGTTTTTACTTAATAGGTGTACTTAAAAGATAAAATAAAAATTCTGATTTCCAATTATAATTCTGACTAATGAGTATTGATAACAGTGCAGTAGTAATCATCACTATCATCATCATTAAACTGATTGACTTATAATCATCAGTGATGCTATTATCTGCTTCTGTGTCAGAAAGTAGCACCAATTAATATAGAGAAAGAGGAGAAAAAAAATTCACTTCTGAATTTTGTTTTGTTTTTTAACCTAAATATTTTTTTAAATCTAAATAATATATATTTTACTGTAAGATATATTTCTTTTTTAATACATAATAAACAGTCTGTTGAAATAAAATGAAACCTCCATAAACACAATATTTTGGCTGTTGTACACTCTGGTCTTCTTTAGGTGAATGGGATTTCGAACCAAACCCTTTATTCGTCCACCAGGGTAGATTGTTCTAGTTCCACATGCCATGCCTCTTTGGATCTCTCAGCTATTTCTCTTTAACTTAACTCTCCAAGTTTGGTTCACCACTGCCGTGGCCTGGTATTGAACTTGCAACTCTTTGGGTCTAGTCATTAGATCTAACCAGCATCTTTATCCACTGGACCATGTGTCGAAATTCCAATCACCTGAAGAAGGCCAAAACGTACAATGGCCAAAACATTGTGAATATGGCAAGGAAGATGAGGATAACGGTGTAAATAATGTAAGTAATCACAATAACTCATCTCAAAGATATAGACAGATAAAACCTTCAGTCGAACAAAATTCTAATGGCGTCTTGTTGAGAATATCTTATTAAATATTGGTCACATCTCTTCTGTAATCTAGAGTTTGTTTTTGCTTTTTTCATTTATTATTTTAAATTTATTGCCTCTTGTTGTATCAGAATTTAAAAGAATTCTGCTTTTTAAATCTTAATGATTTAAATACTCTTGAGAAAGGTATGAATCCCTCTCTTCTCCCCTCAGCTATGGGTAAATTGCAGGACAGACTGGGCTCTATAGCCTTGGCTTAATAAGTAAAAATAAACAAAAAATCTAACACAAAACAAAATAAATAAGAAATGTACTAACAACATGATCTTATTAATTCAACTGCAAAATCACTTATATATTTTCGTCATTATTTTATTTGCTTAATTTAGTGAATAATAATTGACAATGCCTTCTGTGAGAAGTTTAAAGACTATTACATCTAATACTACAAGTATAAACAAACAAAAATAATTTGCCAACATATGAGAGATTTAAAAAAAAGTGAATCTAGCTATATGGTTAATTTCAATGACGCTTATTGGCTGAGATTTTGTAGCTTAATCTACTGCCAAAGACCGGCTTTCAAGTTCAAATCTTGCTGGGAGCTTACTCGTTATTTCTATGCTACCTAACAGTCAAAGAATAACAATCTACTAATTGTGATAAAAACTACAAAAATACTAGTCAAAAATTAGTAACAGCTCAGAGTAATGTTTTTCAAATGCAATTATTGTGAGAATAATAATTGTTAGAAGGATAGCGACCATTCAATTAAACTTCATAGAGATTGTTAAAAACGGAAAGAATACATTTACAAATTAGTAACAGAAACATTTGTGAAGAGAAGGAAGAATGTGGCACACCATGCTATTTTAAAGTCATTCAATAAGAACAAATAGAGAAAACTGTGTCAACTGTAGTTTGGTACAAGGCCACAAGAATTGAGACTTCAATGAGAATATAAACAACCTTCTCATAATTATACTTGTCCCTATGTTAGTTAGTACAACCGTTACGCCCTGCCAATACCTCATAAATAATAAACTATCCTGTTTTGAGCATTTGGAAAGACAAAAAACATATCAGAGAGGCTACTTGGTTTCAGTAAGAAAATGAAAGAAAAAAAAAGAACGAAGACAGAAGAGGCAATGTGTTTAATGTCTTTCAGTGAACTGAAAAAAGGTTGCAAATTTCAAATCTTTTCATAATGACCAGTATTCATATTTATATTTGTTATTTTGTTAAAGCTGTTGAGCTCAAATATATAACAATGCCATAAGGGAATTTCTACGATATTTATTGTCGTAGAACTTGCCACAATATTATTCAATCATCAACTTAAGAATCAAGAATCATTAGAAATTTCAAATATAAAAACCGTGAAATTTACTTGGGTATTTCTAAGAAAATAATAATAATCTATGAGACGAGATCCCTCACCCTTATTCTATAGCAGGGCAACGAACAATCAGCTGGAAAGTTGCTTGCTATTCAATAAAGGTTAGCAAGCCTCTTTATATAACTTTATTTCAAGCCTCACAAAGTGCACTAACTATATGAGTACCTGTGCCAGACAAACATTTATATATATAATTATTTATTCAAAAATTATAACATGAATATGTTATAAAATCACTAAAAAATAGCCATTTTGTTTCAACACTTCTGGTGTCTAAGTGATGGTGAATATTTATGTTATAATTTTCGAATAAATAATTATATTTGCTCTATTCTGTACCGAGCACTCTTTTAAGAATAGTATTTTTTGGTTATTGGAATTTATTCTGTATATACCAATCCTATACTTGGGGATATATTTTTATTTATATATATATATATATATATATATATATATATATATATATATATATATGTCAACGACAGAAAGCTGTTTCACAGCTCATCAGTATGGCTAGACATCCGATTGCCTCAAGCCAGGACCGAAACCTGACTGATTTGGTATCAGTCGGAGAATCTACCCCTAAGCCATTGGTGCACGGCAGGGATGAAGGTGAATTTAGACGTATTTATTGTTAGATAAACACACCAGTGACTGGAGAACTATATGTATATATGCACAGGTAAAAATCTGTGGGTAAGTAATCCAAGTGAATCCTAATAATATAAAATATTAAAATTGATTCACAAAAGAGCTCAAGATATTTATTATAGAGCATAAAAATGAAACTCAATTGTACCCCATTTTGAGGGCCATTTCACTCCCCAGGGCTCAATTCCTGGAGCTTGTCAGTACTAAAACGTAAAACATTTTTTAACAAATGTTTTAGTAATGACAAGCTCCATGAAATTTATCCTGGGGAGCGAAATGGCCATCAAAATGGGGTACAATTGAGTTTCATTTATGTGTGTGTGTGTGTGTGTGTGTACATACAGAGGGTGCGATGGATAAATTGTCATATAAGTAAAAACATTCAATACTTATTGAATGTCAACACTGTTTCATATTTAAATCACTCATCAGAACCTTTGACAAAAATGGTTGCAGAAAATCTATTTTATAAATGCCTTTTCATACGTTAACATTCAAATCTAAATTCTGCAGATACAACTATCAGGATATAGAGAGAAAAAGAGAGAAGGGGTCTAGTTGGAGAAAGTTTTTGATGGTTGCAATTGCTTTGAGGTCAAAAGGGCTGTGTATTTGAAGTTGAGGTGGGCTCTTAGGAAAGGTGATGCCGATTTAACCCCCCCAAATATTAAGTCTGAGCTTGTATGTAATGTGTCTCCAAGAAGGTTGTTCTATCTTGTGCCAGAGTTGCTAGTCACCAAAGATCACATGAAAATCAGCAGAGAGTCTAATGCTGATTATGAGGATGTTCTTCTTGACAAGTGGATGCGGCACGTATGTCAGTTTTATGAGGAAATTTGCAGGTCTGATGCCCGGCTGAAGTGGCACATGAGAGTGCAAGATGAGAAAGTGACTTTCAAGATTCTCCCAAATATCTTCCATGTCTCACATATGTAAAAGGTTATGCAGAAGTGAGGCTGGTTTGCAAAGCCATCTGCAGACTCACAGCGACTCAGCTCGACACTGAAGAAATGACCTTCTGTAAAGAAGCAGCAGTTATCATAGCGAGAGAGTCATAGAAAGAGAGCGAGAGAGACATAGAAAGAGAACGAGATGGTGAGCAAGACAGACACAGAGAGATGGTGAGCGAGACAGACACAGAGAGATATAAAGAGAGAGAGATATATATAAAGAGAGAGAGAGAGAGATATATAAAGAGAGAGAGAGAGATATATATAAAGAGAGAGATATATATATATATATATATAGAGAGAGAGAGAGATATATATATAGAGAGAGAGAGATATATATATAAAGAGAGAGAGAGAGATATATATAAAGAGAGAGAGAGATAAAGAGAGAGAGATATATAAAGAGAGAGAGAGATATAAAGATAAAGAGAGATATAAAGAGAGAGAGAGATATAAAGAAAGAGAGAGAGAGAGAAAGAGAGAGAAAGAGAGAAATATAAAGAGAGATATAAAGAGAGAGAGAGAGATAAAGAGAGAGATATAAAGAGAGAGAGATCTTTCATGAATTCTTATTAAGTAAATACGAAAGAAAGAAAACTAATATATATTATGTCAATATGCAAATAAAAGCAGACTGTTAACTGCTTCTATTACAAGTCAACCAGATAATGTGAATGTGTGTGAATGTTCAAAGAAAAGATTAGAAATGAAAATAAAGATTAAAACTTCAGCATTAAAAAAAATAAGGGCTTCTCTATCATATCCAACAATCTTTCTTGTTTGTCTTTACAATGTCCAATAATGTCATCTTATTAGAACAATTCAAAGATTTCTTTTTTTCCAAATAAGCTTACACATCTCTATGTACCATGTCCCTTCATGACACAAATGATCATGGTTCTCCACCCCTTCCTCTCTTTTCTTGCTCTCTGTTTGTCATCCAGGTACATGTTCCTCTATCCATTTATTCATTCCAGTTGTAATTTATACATGCAGGATTTCACAGCATCACTCCTTCATAGTCAGCCTATGAACTTTTCAGCTCACCCTCATACCAAATCCTTCCCCCAAGTTCTCTGCTTCTTTTGCCCTCAATGTCCTGTGAGTGTTAAATTTGCCAAAACTTCTTTCCTAATCAGTAATCCAAAAATTTCAGTTTTCTTTCTTTCTTTTTTATTGTCAGCAATAATTTCTTTGTAGTTCCTATGCTTCTTTGAACTTTTTGTTTTGTTTTTTTCACATTCACTATCCATAGTAATTCTCAATATTAATTGGTAGAGCCACATCCCAGTCACTTCACACACTTTTATATATTTTTCTTTTTCAAAATCTTTGATGATGGGCTAAGGCAGTAAAAGTTATCGTTAACAATAAATTAAGTATTAGTTCTGAACTTCCTCAATCGTGAAATACTAAAAATAATTCTCAATTCATTTATCTGACTGAAATATCGATATTGCAAGTTTGGTCAGTATCTTATTGAAATAATCAAAGATTAAGTTCCATAAACTAACCTCATCTTCTATGTGTCATGTCCCTTCAGGATGTAGAGATCATAGCTCTCCACAATTTCCTGTCCTTTGTAGCTCTTAATAAATTTTGTCTTTTTGTTATCTCTCTTAAAACTTGTTCTGCCATTTACACAAGCTCTCCAAATAGGTTATATATTGTTTTCCTCTGTCCCTCTTGCCTTCAATCTGTCCTGTGAGTATCAGATTTTCCAAGCCCTCTTTCCTCATAATGTGCCCTAGAAATTTCAACTCTCTCTTCCTGATGTTAAGTTTCCTTTAGTTTTCATTTTCTCTTAAACTTCATCATTGATCACATGTTCAAACCATGGTATCTTCAGCATCCTTCTGTAGAACCACAGTATTTTATGGATTGGAGGCCAGAAATTCCTTTTGAAAAGTTAAGAGATGTACAAGAGAGCCTGACATTCATCTGACAAATGAAATTGAAAGGAAAGACTGCTTAACAGAATGCATAAAAGATTACAATTCAAAAGTTGTTATATTGGTAGAAGATAGAATTCTTATTTTTGATAATTTTTAAACTACAGAAAATAAGTTCTGAAACAGAAACCAAGTTTAATACAAAAGTTTAAGTCAGAAAAATATTACTATGAAAGAAAACATGAATACATTCACCCCAGCATAACGCTTTCCCTTTGTAAGGATACAGAGGACAATTATCTCCCTTTGGGTAAGATTAATTCACGAGGGTCATATGATGGCCAGTGTCAGTGACATTGGCTTGTGGGAGTGACAAACCTCAGTTGCTGCGTAGACCATAAAGAAAATAAGCCATAAGCTCGCAAATAGAGGAAACCACATGGTCCTGACAAGGAACACAAAAGACATCACCAACCTAGGTGTTTTCCCTTTTGAAAAATATTACAAGATCTTGATTTTATCCCCATTCACACTGCTTGTTTTATTCATATATGTTATAGTTTCTCTGTGTGGGACAAACAGTGACAGGTATATACAATTTCTTGTATAACAGCAGTATACAAAACTCACTTTGAGAACAATGCGTATATTGCATTCATTCCTTTCAGCCAACCTGGTCCCTCTTTCCATTGTATTAAGGTATTAGTATATCACAGATAATACTTATAATGGGGAACTGGACACTGGAAATATTCTCTTTCCAAGCACCTCCATTAACAAGTTACGGCTGCACAAGTACAGCAGCTGCAGCAGTTAGACAGCCTGAGTCTTTAGGGTAGTTTTGAGTAGACATTGTGTAACACATTGTAGAGTCATTACAGCAACTTCCTCAAAGTAAGCATTTTCTCTTGTTATAACAGTGTTCGATTCTGTATGCCCAACATCATATGGATGTGCATGGACAGTGGACACTGACAGCACAACACGTCATCTCTGACTACAAGAGGCTACCATGATAATGCCCAAATAAATTTACGCACTTTCTTGGCTATTGATTAGTTTAATTGCTTACTTAAAGTTACAGATATACATTATGTTTAAATTAAAATTATTACGAGATATTTAAATTGCTAACATTTATTAGCAACTTTCAAATTTATCCAAATTGAAATTATTTGGTAAATGGTTTGAAAATTTTATATAATTAAATAACTAAAGAATGAATCAAGCCAGTCAGTATATTTGCCATCATTTTGTATACATCAATATTTTTTTTTTTGTCAAGAAAGCAACAATTCTCTTCCTTTAGAAACTACAGACCTGACAAAGGCGTAGAAAACAGATTGAAAGTTCAGCATCAAAACGAGTTCAATACTCAAAAGAACTCTTGGAATAATTATGACATTTCTCAAAATTACAGATAGTAACCCTTAGTTAATTTCTGAAATGGTGCTGGATTGTGAGATAATGGTCAATAAGGAGGTCACTAAACACATTACTACTGAGTAGTGAATTTAATGTTCCCTAGTATATTGTACTAAATTAAGTAAATAGCTATGTGTATTTCCAAAGTTATCAAAGTAGAAAAAAAAGTAAAAAGCTGATTTTTCTGATCATTCAATCTTAGTCAATATTCCCATGAGATGAAAGTTAGTGGATTTGATAACACATCAACCTCTCCCTGTTTCAACAAGAAGTATTTAAAAAAACAAACCAAAATAAAATGGATTGGACATTAGATATTATCCATGCATCATCCATCTTCCCTATCTGGCTGAATTAAAAAAAAAAACTTTCTCCTTTTGCATTTATTACAAATTCATTAAACTAATACAGGCATACCACCAATTTCTAAGTAACAATGGTCCAGTACCACTTTTAATCCAGACAAAATTGTGAGCAAGCATTTGAATTTCATGAAACTGCCAGGCTAATTTCGCAGGTCATCCACAGGCAGCATATTTAATAATGGTTTAATATAAGTTTCTAACAGTCAATGTTATTCTAAAGAAACGCATAATGAATGAGTCAGAGGTCAATTACTGAATTGTTATTTTGTGACTTTTGCTGGTCTGGCAAAATGGATAATCCAGCATTGGTTCTGGAACCATAGGTGCCTGTAAAATCAGTGGTGCACAGGTATTTGAAAAAAAAAAAAAAAAAAAAAAAGTAGGTCTTAACTATCTTCTAATTTGCTTATTGCTGGTATCAACTTGAATTTTGAGCAATGTAGTTATTTGGTATTTATTTCTTTGCAAATAAAATCAAAATAAAAGAATCTTTTACCAATATAACAACATTTTGAAAACTGATCAATGGTTTTAATGGAAAGACGTTGCGAGTAATTGGAAATGAAATCGTTAGAATTGCATAGAGAAGAGGTTGGGAAGGGGGTCACCAGGGTGTCTTTAAAGGGAATCATGAACTTACCGGTATAGAGTGACCACCAGAAATCCAAGTCTGAATCTGCGAATTCTTGAAGCAGACAAATTTATCATTTCAAGAGAATCCGAAAAGTAAGATTTAAATTTTTGCAAAATATTCGTTACATTTCCGTAACTCTGATGTTAAGAGTTTTTAGATCTGAAATTGTTTAAATAGCCATTCCCGAGGTGATTTACAGTTTCTTTTTTCTTTACATGTCCAAATATTGGTCAACTACACCTTTAATTTATGCCCTCACAGCCTAAAACTTTACTAAAAACAAGACGCTCAACTCAAACATGTATTTGAAAACAAATTTTTTTTAAATGTATTTTGAAAAATAAATTTTTTTTAATCTATTTTGGAAAATAATTCACTGAAAATATTATTGGGGGTCCAATTTATAAGCAAACAGTATTCAATTTCACACATAGAAATCATTAGTCATAATTTGAAATTTTTACTATTATGCGTTTCCTTTATTAGAAAATTATTTAGAATAACCCTTTTAAAACACCCATGAAAAATCAAACACCTGATGTACACACACAAAAACGTGTGGGTGTGTGTGTGCATTAGATGCTCCAAAAATAATGCCACATATTTATTTTTCCTGAAACTATAACAGGGAGTATGATAATACTATTAGAGAGAGCAGGTTTTCAACTACAAAATATTTTCCTTTTTTTTTTTTTTTTTTTTTTTTTTTACAGCAAACAATATTGTCTGCATATTTTATTGATTAGAGTTTTTCAGTTTTCACACTGGTATAAAATTCAATGTATTTTAATGACACTTTCATTTAAAAAAATTTAAAATAAAATATAATTGACTGACAGACAATTCACTTTGACACAAATAAAAAGCAGTCATTTATCATTCTTCATACAAATCTCAGAGTTTACAGTCTGTTGACAATTTTTGTTGTTTTTCTGAATATATAATCTGGAAGTACCAGAATGTACCTGCAATTTGATAGTACTGTATTTCATTACACAGCATTAACACCCATCATGTAACCAACTAGAGGTGACATATCTACAATTTTGTAAAAGATTTTCAAAAGCATATCGGGTAACCAGGTTAAATTTGGTATCATATGAAAGGTAAATCAATTTACATTCACATAAAAATCAACTTGTAAAACTTGAGTTTTAATGATTTTTTTTTAGATATATCAATTCACATATTCAGATTTTTTTCGACAATTCTGTCAGAACTCCAGAAGTTTAACAGCTGTTTAAAATCTCTTAAAATGGTTGATAGAGTTAGTATCAATACTTCTTGTCATTTGGAAATCTCAGCAAAATGCTACTGTTTTAAAAGGTAATGCCTTAGGGAATTAAAATCAATTTGTTTCGAGGGGAAAAAAAAAGAAAAAAGACTTGCTCAATGTCTAAAGTAGTGGCTGCAAAATGAAATAAAATATTACAGTGTAAACCGGATATAAGATACCCGGATATAAGAGGAACCCGGATATAAGAGAGATTTTCTCTGGTCCCAAATTAGAGCCTGTGTTAATAAAACAAAATAGACCAAACTCGGATATAAGAGAAACCCGGATATAAGATACTTCTTTTCCGGTCCCGACAACTCTCTTATATCCGGGTTACACTGTACTTTAGTTTGGCAACATTTCATTTGGTTGGTGCAAAGATAATTGCGGATTTTGCTAGTTTAAACTTTGATGCTTTTTCTTGGCATAAACTGTAATTTAACTATTCAGAAATTGTGAATTTCCCTTTGTCGATTAATACTAATCATTTTCTTTTCACTATTGTTTATTTTTGGCTGTCAAAGAACTGATGGACAAAAAAATAAAGTAATTTTATTGTACTAGCCAAATATCCATTCTATGAACTGAGAACAGTAAATTGTCATAAAGCTCGTCTTACCTTACTAAAGTTTCTGTATAAACAACATTTTCAGCAAGACATCTATTTTCTAAAGTTCTTTTTGTCATTATGCTAAGTCCACTTAAATTTCCTACTCTGGACACAACTACATAGAACTGGCCATGAGGGGGAAACAGTTGAATAATTTTCTAATGTTTATATTATTAATAATAATAAAAATGGATTCCACAAACTTACTATATTATCACTTGTTTAAATAATTCAGAACAGTTTTAAGAAAATCTAATTAAACAGATTATTCTGACTTAAGATAATTCCGTAAATCTTTTGTCTTGACTAATTTGTAGTAAGGTAAAATATCAGATGACAACGATGCTCATTATGAACGCTGTATGTTTTTCTAACTTATGACTGAAATTTGACAAGGCAGATATAAATTCTTCATATACAAAGAATTTAAAGAGATCTTATCAACAGAAACATTGTCTATATATGCCTTGTTTTAAATTTGAATGAAAAATAAATAACACAAATGAAATATTTATTAAATTATAATATGCTGTTAGAAATTGTTATACAAATTAAATGTTACCACTTGTTTGTTACCCATATATATATATATACTCTTAAGGTGTGCTATATTTATGGGATAAATTGCTCAATTTCAGAGATAGAGCGTGTGTAGATATAAAAGTGAACATTGAAGTCAACACTTAGAGGCGACAGGCTGTCTAGCATGAAACAGCCTGTCGCCTCTAAGTGTTGACTTCAATGTTCACTTTCATTGAAGTCAACACTTAGAGGCGAGTGTTTCATGCTCGACGCAATCAGTGGCCTGACAATTGCGTCTAGCATGAAACAGACTGTGGCCTCTAAGTGTTGACTTCTATGTTCACTTTTATATTTACACACGCTCTATCTCTTAAATTGAGCAATTTATCCCATAAATATATCACACCATAAGACTATATTTCTTCATATATATATATATATATATATATATATATATATATATATATATAAGATTGAGATGAGTGCCTTGAAGATGTGATTAGCAACAATCAATTGAAGGTTTAATTTGGAAATTAATTGGTCCTTTCAAATTAACCCAATCTGTCAACACTGCTGACAACATTTTTTTCTGTGCATCTATAAAAACAGTCTTAGTTTTCCTTATTTTATATAACATTTTTACAAATATTCGGCATAAAAATTTTTCCTTAAGAAAAGAAAAAATTCACATATAAAAATATTAAAATTGATGGAATTATAATGAAAGGTGATCAAAAACATTTACATCAAGAATAGGAAGAAAAAGTTCATTCAGAAAGAGATGAAAAAATAAATAAAAAAATACTTACTCTTGGTAATGTTGGAATAAGTTCCAAAATATAATTTTCCAAATCCTAGAAAGTTAAGAAAAACAAAATCTTTTATTTCACAATCAAAATCAGGCATACAAAGGTCAAGTTAGAAGATTCTAACCTTAAATTTCAGAATTTCTGTCTGAATTTCTGCAATGAAGAGTTATTCATATTTACATTATTTATATTCAGACTATTGTCTTTATCAGTGTTGTTGTCACAATGTTTCAACCATTGGGCTCTCTGACCTTCATCAGGTGTATGTCAATCCAAATAATCTACAGAGAATTTCAAACACAACCTTTTATTTAATCTAAGGGGTTAGATTATTCTCATCTCACTGCACAATTATTGCTCACCCCATTTCTACAGAGTCCAAGTATAGCCAGAGATTGAACTTTAAATTACTATATCACCAAATTCATGAACCAACACTTAAATCCACTAGGCTATTGTCCCATGGGACAATTCTGTGTGGAGAACTTGGAGCTGTAAACCTAACCTGCCTGCTGATGAGTGCTGCTTAAATTCAATCTGAAATTCTTACAGCATAATGTTCAATCCATGTAATGAACGGCAAAATGTTGGAGGATTAAGTGACTTTTTTTCAGTCTGAATTTCTGGGATAAGGAATTATCATTATTTACATCTAAACCAACATCCTTATCTTTGTTGTTATCACATTTTGGCCATTGTGCCTTCCATCCTTTTTCAGGTGTATGTCAATCAGAGTAGAATCCTTTATTTAATCTACGAGCAGCAACAGGCAGACAATAAGAACATTAGATTTAAGGCTCCCAATTCTATAATCAGGATTGTCCCATGGTACGATAAGTTAGTTGATTAAAACATTGGTTCATGAATTTGGTAGCATAGTAATTCTGAGTCCAATCCCTGGGCCAGAATAGTAAATACACAGACTCACATGAAACGGGGCAAACAATAACCGAGCACTATTAAATAAGAAAGAGATAACCCTAGACATGGACAGAAGAATGAGAACAATCTACTTACCCCCACCCCTGACCAGATTAAATAAGGCGTTCTGTTTTAAATTACCTGAAGAACGTCAAAGAGCACAACTTCCAAAACTGTAATAATAACAGAAATTAGACTTACTTACATACAGATATATATATATATATATATATATATATATATATATCCTTAGTCTGTCCTGGACATCGAGTTCTACCTGGATCATATCCTCTTGGAATTATTTTTATACATATATGTATGTGTATATATAATTGCATATGTATGTGTATATTCACCACTAATATTGTATGTATATATATATATATATATATATATATATATATATATATATATATATATATATATATATATATTAAACCCATGTGTATATGGTAATGGTAACAGTAATATTAGCCATTTCCCTATAAGTAAACATTCAGCATTCATTGAGCAAGCAGCCAGTGCTACTGTTGGTTGAAATTTATAAAATCTTTCTTTTAAAACAATTTTTCAGAAAAAGGTCCACTATTATCACACTTTCCAGTACAGATAGGCATTTCCTTCCTAATCTTTTGTTCAAAGTAGTGTGGAATGTCAACATCTTAATTATGTCATTTTTTGTAACGTCAACAAATACTCATTGTCACTTTTGTAATGCTCGTTGTAGTAGAGACTTTGCTATCGCAGATACAACTATAGTAATGCCATTAGACAATACTGAGGTCAGATGCCTTCGAATATCACTTGCACTAATAATACTTGCTCGATAATACTCGCTCAAAAAGTAACCACCGAATAGTGATCTGAATAGTAATCCGTATAGTGAATAGTATAGCGATAGAGGATAGTGTAGAAATGGTGATCACTTAGACGTCACGCTAATTCCCATATATACATTTCCTTTATGATCACATGGTCTACTTATTAGTAATGGGATTGCCTGTGTTTGCTCACTGGTGATCTGTGTTCAAACTCCAGTGTCGGCAGTGAGACTTTATTCCTATATAACAACTTCCTACTTGGCCCCTTATTGAAAATTCCTTTTGACTCTAAGGGTAGCTAGATGCCAGCCTGGTACAGTAAGTATTGCAAAACACTGCCTATCTTGCGATCCAAATCCAAACAGGGATCAGTTAACTATGTGAGAAGAGACCTTGTGGAACGACTCCGTTCTCATAAATCCCTTTCACAAAGGGAAGGGAGGCCTTAAGTAACAAGGTGGCAGACTTGCACATCCCACTCCTTCTGGTAAAATAATTATAAACACCAGAGCTTGGAGTGGCCACACTTTGGAAAACCAGCATGACAAACACTCTGCCTCCAACATCTGACTGCAATCCCACACACACTCTTGTAATTTAACTTTTATTTCCACACCGTCAACATGATATAATGGTTAGAGGGTCAGTTTAGCAAGCATTATTATGCAGTGAATTCACTTCTCACTGATTTTGTAGTAGACTAAAGTAAGCTTAGTAAGTACCTATTTCTAGATTTTTCAACAGATAGCAGTTGTTAGTAGGCTAGTCTCAGTCTATATCTACTGTAGTACATTCACATCCTTATAAGAATTTTGAAAAAAAAAAATCACTATTTGGATAATTTCCTTACAGATATAGAAAAGAGGAGACAACAGAAATGTGATTCTACAGAAGGCTGCTGAGAATACCATGGATGAAGCATGTGATCAGCAAACAAATTTTAAGGAAAATCGAAAAAAAAAGGACATTTTTCACTTGCAATCAGAAAGAAATAGCTGAAATTGTAGGACATATTGAGAGACAAAGGGAAACAGAGAGAAACCTAACAAGCATGTGTAAACAGATGGCAGAACAGGAATTGGGGGGGGGGGATAATAAAAAGATAAACCTTGCTCAGAACGACAAAGGATAGGAAGTTGTGAAGAGGTACGATCGCCCACTTCCTGAAGAGACACAGCATACGGAAGATTCTCAGCTTTGTGCGTTAGTCATTGTTAAATCTAATTAAAACCAATTCTCAGAAATGGACCGAAATAAAAACCTGCAGTCATACCTCCAATATTACTCTTTCATGAGGTCAGTGACTATCATTTCTATAGAAAGTCTTTCAAAGATTAGAATCAAGCCTGTCAAATAAAAAATCTAGATAATGAATCCATTACAAAATGAGAAAAACTTCAATTTTTCAAAAGTCTGTAAAAAAAAAAAAAAAAAAAAAAAAAAGACTACTTCATCACCCAGAAAGATATCAAGCTTTAAGAGGATGGAATAATGAAGTTACCTCAAAAATGTCAAAAGGAATTGGAACAAAACAACATGTGTGCTTGAAGGAATCAATGTACAAATATCTAAATGCTGTCTTTAAAATTCCTTTAAAAATACAGTATTTACATTAGTCGGACTATTGTCCTCATCTTTGTCGCCATATTTGTCACAACGTTTCGGACGTTGTACGCTCCGGCCTTCTTCAGGTGTTTGGAATTTCGAACTGAACCCTTTATTTCAATCGCTGGGGTAGACTGTTCTAGTTCCACGAGCCATGTTTGATGGATGTCAGTTATCAGTTATCTCCTGCTAATTTTCCCTCCGAAAGGCGACAAAGATGTCCTTGAGGACACATGGCACAGTGGATAAAGGCGTTGGTTAGATCCAGTGACAGACCCAAAGAGTGTGAGTTCAATACCCGGTTCAGGCAGTGGAGAACTTTCAGAGGAAAAATTAGCAGGAGATAACTGATAACTGACATCCATCAAACATGGCTCGTGGAACTAGAACAGTCTACCCCAGGGATCGAAATACAGAGTTCAGTTCGAAATTCCAAACACCTGAAGAAGGCCGGAGGGTACAACGTCCGAAACATTGTGACAAATATGGCGACAAAGATGAGGACAATATTCCGACTAATGTAAATACTGTACATAATACCTCATCTCAGAAATATAGACAGACTCCTTTAAAAATGTTACAAACTTTTATTCCAGCCTTAATAAATATAGAAAGCCTGTACATAATAATAATAATAATAAAAGAGAAAAGTAGACAAAAGACATGCACCTCAACAGGATACATAAACTCTAAAGAGGAAATGCTCATAACAGAGATAGAAAAAATACTTCAAATATGGAACGAATACATGAGAGAACGCTTCCCCAATAAATGAGGATAATCTACAATCCACAAAAATATGGGAGGGCCTGAATTATTAAAGTCTGGGGTAAAATCAAGATAAACAAGAACACGGCAAAGATGGGGAGATTCAAAGAGATGGACCCATATCTTTTTCAAGGGGTTATTTGCACGTCAATGAATGTAACGAACTTGACTAGAGTTTGATTTCAGCTCTCCAATTATTCGTTCCGTGGGCCATTTTTCATTACACCAACTACACAATAAATAAAGAAAGAAAAAATAAGAAAAGCTCTCATTCCTCTCACTTCAGAACTCAGTTGTGGAAATAAAAACAGCTATACATCATGACTAAAAAGTTTGCATAAGTGTTCGAGTACATCCAGGACTGCAATCTCTGAACATCTCATTACCACAAGGATATGTTCTGTGTTGAGCCATTTTCATTCAGACTTTCATTTTAAAGTTTTTGGAGATCATTTTTATCAAATCTGTGTCAAACAGAATGGCTGTTGGGTTACAAAGCAATCAGCTTGTAATATAAGTATAGATATGTTAGTATATTATCAATATACGGGCGCATGGCCAAATGGTTAGAACGTTCGCTTTCTGACCATGAGACCTGGGTTTGAATCTCACCACGATTGATTTGTCAGGAAGGAGACTTCATGATACTATCAGTCTGGAGGGGGCGCTCCCAGTGTGTGGCATCTTTAGAAAATGCCTGCAAACTACAACATGAGTTGACCCAAGCCTTATGAGTGAAATCGGGTAGACGGAACACTTGGTGGGGGGGCGTCAATATTTTATTAGCATGAAGTCACAAGTCATTGTGGCCGAGAGCTTGAGTGTGCTAGCCTTGTTCAGATTGTTGATCACACTAGATAACACTCTCTCTCCCAGAAACTGTAACTAAGTTATAACTCAGCATAGTTGCAGTATAAACCACAAGTGGGCTCTGTGGGTGTTGAACAAACACAAACGTGCCTCAGTAAGCATCTGCAATAGGAATGGTCTAGCCACCCTAATAGACAGGTATCCTTGAATACAAGTGGCCAGCTATTATTACATTATCAATACATATATATTTCTTATCCTCAATGTGAAAATTGATCTCCACACTAACTTTTTTTTTAAATCATGGTCAATACCTGTTCTATTTTGTTAATCGAAGCAAAACAAAGAAAGATGAACTGGTTTGCTTTTACTACTCCTTTTTATTAATATTTTTTTCTTTTTCATTTCAAATTGCCATTCATCTTTTCCCCCGTCAATTTTACACTCAATTTAATAAATATGTCCATTTTTATAGCATTATTATTATCACCATCATCATTATTATAACTTTATAGTTAGCTAAAGAACCTACACAATTCTACAGAACATAGAAAGTTTTTTTTTATGTCTATGCTACATAAATATTGCAATTTTTCTAAAAGGAAAATAATTTAATTTGCTTTGGTTGCCTAATGTTTAATGTCACATAAAAATGGAATTAGTGTCAAGTTCAAATTCCATTTGAGGCTATTGTATTTATTTTACACTAACAAACCTACAGGAAAAGCATAAAACCAACTCCATCCAACTAGGAGTAAAATGTTGGGTAGACTGGACCTTTAAGCTTCAAAGTTGTCCTAGCAGCTTAGGACAACTTTGAATTCAAAACTGTAAAAAAACCAACAGGAAACCACTGCAATATTTTACTCAAGAACAGACATTGAATTATTATTATTATTATTATTATTTTTATTATTATTATTAGTAGTAGTAGTAATAATAATAATAATAATAATGGTAGCTGTAGTGATAGCAGTATATTCTTATATTTAATTCATAAGTATACTTCATATAAACTAAGACTTACTATTTCCTTGAGATAACCAAGTCCAGTTACATCGTATAGTGACAAACCAATTCTTGTTTGATGCAACCAAACCTTCCGCATCACATAATTGAAGAACTGCATGATGGAAATTCTTCCATGTGGCTCCTTTTGATAGAGTTTAGCAAATACTGTGGCAGTGAAGAAAGATCTGCAATTGTAGAACAGAAATATTTGGAAATAGTCTCATTAAAAAAAATAAATAAATTACAGCTCGACTTTTAACGTTCTACAAGAGGGTGTTGAAAAGTTCTCAGGCCAACCAAGATGAGATTAAAAAAAAAAATTTATATTTGAGCAGATTTTATGAAATGTACACAACAATCACCACTGAACATATTCAGACGGATTAAGCAATCAATAATAAGATTTGAAAATGAACAAAGAAAGAATAAACGAATGCTAAACACAGGAAAATAGTAAAGAAGAAAAAAAGAGAGAGAACAAGGCAAGGAGCGAAGACAAAAAGAGAGGCTGCGAGAGGGCAAAGAGAGAGGCATAGGGAGAGGGCAAAGAGAGAGGCATAGGGAGAGGGCAAAGAGAGAGGCATAGGGAGAGGGCAAAGAGAGAGGCATTGGGAGAGGGCAAAGAGAGAGGCATAGGGAGAGGGCAAAGAGAGAGGCATTGGGAGAGGGCAAAGAGAGAGGCATAGGGAGAGGGCAAAGAGAGAGGCATAGGGAGAGGGCAAAGAGAGAGGCATAGGGAGAGGGCAAAGAGAGAGGCATTGGGAGAGGGCAAAGAGAGAGGCATAGGGAGAGGGCAAAGAGAGAGGCATAGGGAGAGGGCAAAGAGAGAGGCATAGGAAGAGGGCAAAGAGAGAGGCATTGGGAGAGGGCAAAGAGAGAGGCATTGGGAGAGGGCAAAGAGAGAGGCATAGGGAGAGGGCAAAGAGAGAGGCCGCGAGAGGGCAAAGAGAGAGGCATAGGGAGAGGGCAAAGAGAGAGGCTGCGAGAGGGCAAAGCGAGAGGCATAGGGAGAACAAAGAAAAAAATAGAACTATGTCCAGGACAAAAAATCAGAAAAATGCAGACTGAATTCTTAAGCTTTAGTAAGTTCTGCACTGCCTTAACCGGGTACTGAACTCACACTTGGAAAGGGGAATTAACAGGAGATAACTGATAACTGACAACCATTAAAACATGGCACGTGGAACTAGAACAGTCTACCCCAGTGAGCGAAATAAAGGGTTCAGTTTGACATTCCAACCACCTGAAGAAGGCCGGAGCGTACAACAGCCAAAACGTTGTAATAAATATGGCTACAAAGATGAGGACAATAGTCCAAATAAAGTAAATAATGTACATAATACCTTATCTCAAAAATATAGATAGATATTTACTTTTTCTGAATTTTATTCTTCATTATTATTGATTTTAATTCATTTTCTCACACAAGCTTCAGCCCAGCTCTGTAGAAATTTCCAACTTTACTGTCGATGTGCTTCCCATTTTGGAGGGCCATGAAAGAAAATTTATCAAAAAGAATCATCAAAGAATGAAGCCCTCAGCATCTAAGCATTACAATCTGTTACAATATTTCATGGTAAACAATTTTTTTTTTCCTTTTTAACAGCAAAGAATAAATGCTCAGGATTTCTTACTCTTGAGCATGCAACATACAACTGGCCATGCATAATTATTTCTTTCTGAAGCCAAAATCCAATTTTTTGAAGTGTTTCACTTTGTGATTTGTTTATAGTTCTCGCAAGCACAGGGTGAGCTGGAAACTGGATTCTTGTATATAGAAAAAGTTAAAGAAAAGATATGCAAAAAACAATATTGCATTTTTATTAAATAAGTAATTGTTATTAATCATTAAGTTGTTTTTAAAATAGTGGGATTACTTTGTATGTTAAATAATAAAATATTAAATTTAAAAATAAAAAAATGAATGAAAATTTATTGTCCTAAGCTATGCACCCTAGTAAAACCAACTGTACTTTGTACTCTCTTGCCTATTTGCACTTCTTTAATTTGGTTTTGATTGGTCAATGTATGACTGTTTTAGAGGGCATGACAGACTAATAGAAGTTACAGAATTTTATAGATAATTTTTTGTCTCTCTTCCTCCTACATACACACACTAAAGACTATGACAGTCATATTTGCACTTGGTCCCAGCTAACTCTAACAATAATATATATATATATATATATATATATATATATATATATATATATATGAATAAAAGGGAAGAGGTTATAATAGTTCCAATGAGAGAAAAATGTGTATATTAAAAAGAAGAGAGAAACCACAACTGTTTTTGGTTGTAATTTGGATTTTTTAAAAATATTATGTTTTACTTTCCATAATTTTGCTACACGACCTTCTGGTCTCACGACTGTCATCAGGCAAAGGGTGGAGATTTACACATATTATTAAAAATAATGAATTTTTTTCTTTATGTTTTTCGATGTTAAATATTCTCGATATGAGACATTATCTTTTTTTGTGTTAGTGATCCAAACGTCTTTCTTTCAAGAAAGATGTTTGGATCACTAACACAAAAAAATTTTGTGTAGCAAAATTATGGAAAACAAAACAATATTTTTTTAAAAATCCACATTACAACCAAAAACGTTTGCGGTTTCTCTCTTCTTTTTAATATATATATATATATATATATATATAAACAAAACAAAAAAGAATTCAAATTAAAATAAGGTATTTGCTTTCTTTTAAAACCCATATCTTTTTTCTCTCTCTTCTCTCCCCCTACACACATTAAAGAAGGAAGGTGTCAGTCCTACTTGCACTTGATCCCAGCTTCCGTGGCAACCTTAAGGAAGTCTGTATAGTTGATCATCTGTTCATCAGCAATAACCGGGGGGGTGTGATGTTTGTCAAGGAGAAACCACAGGTGCTGCAAAGAAAAAAGAAAAACAATACTTTTTATGAAACTGTGCAGAAGAAATCTACTTACCTTCAAAAAGGCTGAGGACGTTCACCTGCCAATGCCTCCATGATTTAAAGAAAAACCAAGGCAGACTCATTCTGTTATCTATAACAGAAAATGGTTGAAGGAATAAAACAGATTTGCTGCCTAAGGCTTAGCATAGCTGGCTTCTGATGCATATAAAGTCGGTGACAGTGAACAAGTGTTGAAGGGAAGAAAGCTGATTGCAGGAAGAGTGGATATGCAACTATATGGACATTTGGCTCTGTGACAGTTCATTTTCACTAGAGAAACAAAGTTTTCTTTCCATTATTTCATTTATACTCTTCATAGAAAATCACTTACACAAGCTACTAAAGAAATACAATAGTTACTAAATTTAGTATCTGTCTATATTTCTGATATGAGGTATAATGTACACTATTTACATTATTCAGACTATTGTCCTCATCTTTGTCGGCATATTTATTACGTTTCAGGCCTATCAGTATCAGTCTATATTTCTGAGATGAGGTATTATGTACACTATTTACATTATTCAGACTATTGTCCTCATTTTTGTCGCCATATTTATAACAATGTTTCAGCCGTTGTACACTCCGGCCTTCTTCAGGTAGTTGGAATGTCGAACTGATCACTGACATCCATTAAACTTGGCACGTGGAACTAGAACAGTCTACCCCAGTGAGCGAAATAAAGGGTTCAGTTCGACATTCCAACCACCTGAAGAAGCACCTGAAGAAGGCCGGAGCGTACAACAGCTGAAATGTTGTAATAAATATGGCGACAAAGATGAAGTCAATAGTCCGAATAATGTAAATAGTGTTACTAAATTTAGTTTAATCTGGTGAAAGGCTAAAATAGTGTGGAAAAGACCAAACTCATTACACAAACGAATCTACAAGGCTAATTAGTTAATCATTA
>OZ038512.1:68324489-68349489 GCA_964036315.1 Acanthosepion esculentum
ATATTTTATATTATTAGGATCCACTTGGATTATATACCAATGGATCTATTACCTGTACTATATATATATATGTGTGTGTGTGTGTGTGTGTGTGTGTGTGTGTGTGTGTGGTGAAAATTTCTCAGAGTTAACTTGTAGAAAAGACAATCTTTATAAATAAATGACAATAAGAAAACAGTATTAATTGCTGACGCGTTTCGTCTAATGTGGACTTTTTCAAAGCAAAAAACGAAATGAATTTAATTAAACAAGGAAATAAATAAAAACAAAAAACAGTGTTCTTAGCAACTGGAATGTAGGGAACACTATTTTCATATTGTTAACTGAAAATAACGTCAGTTAATGTCGTGTGGAGAATATTATCATTAATCTATGTTGATGGATTCAACCATTTTCTTTTGATTTTAATATATTTTTGTGTATACATTTGTTTGTGAGAGCAGTAATTTTGTTAGAAAAGGTGAAATAGGGAAAAAGCTTGGGCGTAGATTAATATTTGGGTATTGTTCTATGGCAGCACTCACTAGAATTTTCCTTCTGAGTGAGTTATTTTCTTTTTTTATAAGTATAGAATTTTTAAAATCAAAATTATGATTGAATTTATTCCTATTTATTACTAAGGCATTATTTAAGTTGTTTATTCTAAGGTCTCTTTTGCATTCATAGATATGTTTTTTTATGTTTCTGCTTGTTTCTCCAATATATGGGGAGGAACATTTCTGAAGCAGGCATTTATAAAATAAATTGACAAAACTGTTCCTCCCAATATAAAAAGAAACAATGTGCATGTGCAAAATTAAAAGTATATAATGGCAGCAATTTACCCATTGCACCCTGTGTATAAAACTAAAGTGCTCTCTCTTAATCACAGTAGAGAATTTTTTTTTGCCTCTTATCAGCATGGCTGATGATAAGCACCAGCTACTTCACCAATTAAGCTACAAGA
Organism: Acanthosepion esculentum; assembly: GCA_964036315.1. Taxonomy (NCBI): domain Eukaryota; kingdom Metazoa; phylum Mollusca; class Cephalopoda; order Sepiida; family Sepiidae; genus Acanthosepion; species Acanthosepion esculentum. The sequence continues at coordinate 68,325,436 of OZ038512.1, forward strand.
ACTTGACAAGTGTCAGGATATAAACTCTGGCCAACTGATTATTCTTTATTCCCAGTCTAGTCTATGCTGCAGATTTAAAGCCAGAATAGATTTCATGGAAAAAATTTTCTTTACACAAGTTTGCCAAATACAAGGCTCAAGAGCCATTCATGGTAGTGGGTTGCTGTTAAAATGATTATGATAAATGAGGTGTGTGAGATGAATGAACATGGAGGTGGTAGAAAGATTATAAGGAGAACGGAGGACATAACAATTGACACTTTACTTAAAGGGTAATGTCTGGGAGGAAGCATCTGCCTGAGAGCGGCGTTCGGGGGAAGCATCCGTCTGGGAGCGGCGTTCGGGGGAAGCATCCGCCTGGGAGCGGCGTTCGGGGGAAGCATCCGCCTGGGAGCGGCGTTCGGGGGAAGCATCCGCCTGGGAGCGGCGTTCGGGGGAAGCATCCGCCTGGGAGCGTTGTCTGTGGGGGAAGGAAGCATCCGCGTGGGAGCGGTGTTTGTGGGGGGAGGAAGCATCCACGTGGGAGCGGTGTTTGTGGGGGAAGGAAGCATCCACGTGGGAGCAGTGTTTGAGGAGGCACCACGTGGGAGCGGCGTTTGTGGGGGGAAACATCCATGTGAGAGTCTGTTCCTCAACATAGGTTTTTTTTTAATTTTTTTTTTTTTTTTAGAAAATTCTGCCCGAGTGTAACTTTCTCCTTACATTTGGGATATGGAGGAAATGAGGGTGATTCAACTCTGTAGAAGCAGCATGGTTGGAGGGGGGAGTCCTAGCTCTAAAAGTTTGAACTGGCGGAACTAAAGAATGCGATAGAGCAGTGATAGGTTTGTGATGTTGTATCCGTGGGAAGGCGGTTGCTGAGTGGAGAATATCTCTTTCCCCCACAAGATCGCATAAATGTGTATGAACTCTATAAAGGCTGGAAAGTGAGGATGGGTCAAACCAGCAGGAGTCAAGTACTTGCCTTGGGCAATAGAACAAGCCAACCATTTCTGCAGCATGTTTAACAATGGATCATATATAGGAATTCTACTTGAGGTTTGAAATGAACTTGAGACCTAATAAACTAAGATAAAAGTAATACCCATCAAAAATTAAGAAATGGATAACAGTGGTAAGAATAATATTAGCCGTTTCCTTATAAGGAAACATTCTGTACTACTGTCGGCTAAAACTTATAAAATCTTTCTCTTAACACAATCTTTTCAGAAAAATAGTCTCATCAAGTCCAGTAACATACATCGTCCTTTCCAGTACTGATGGGAGTTTCCTTCCTAACCTTTTATTTGAAGTAGAGTGGAATGTCGACATCTTGATCGTGTCATTATTTACTCTTCTCAAGCCCAGTAGCTGTTATCACTCTTTCCAGTATTGATAGGAGTTTCCTTCCTAACCTTTTATTTGAAGTAGTGTGGAATGTCAACATCTTGATTGTGTCATTATTTTCTCTCCTCAGCCCAGTAGATGTTATCACTCTTTCCAGTACTGATGGGAGTTTCCTTCCTAACCTTTTATGTGAAGTAGAGTGGAATGTCAACATTTTGATTGTGTCATTATTTTTCATGTGATATCCATTTTAGTTATTGCTGTAAGTTCTCAAGTGCTGTTGTTTCTGTTATCTGATGCAGTTCTTTCTTTGTGATTATGTAGCGCCAGATAACAATGCCCAAAGAAGTATGGTCTTCACCAAGACCCACAGGTTTCATTCACTCAAAGCCATTTTAACCATTGATCTTAAAAAGCAGTTGTATTCAGCGGACAGTTTAGATATTTCTGAACAGGTTATAAAATAATAATAAAGCTCAATATTACTATTTTTTTTTAAATAATAGCAATATCATCTTCAATTATTGTTTTTATTTATTGATTTTATATTGCAGCTATTTCAGTCAATTATTAATTTTTTTTTTTCTTAAGCATTTCACCCCAAGCAAGGTGGGGAGCCATTAGTATGCAAGGGGTTTACAGAGAGTTGGAGCGAGAGCAAATAGGAGTGATTGAGGAAAGGATGAAGAGAAGGATAGGGAATAGATCAGGGCATCTGGAGACGTCGATCGACATTACATTTGAATAGTTGCAGATTATAGCTACCAGGGAAACGGGAAGAGGGGAGGGAGTTCCACAGGCGAGAGGTGCGAGACATGAAGCTATTGGAGTAGAAGAGACGGCTACATTTAACAGTTTTGACAGTGAAAGAGTGTGAGCAAGATGCCAGCCTAGTAGAACACTTAAATTCATGGAGTTTGGGAACCAGTGAAAGCAGCTCCTTGGAGCAGTTACCATGAAAGTATTTGTAAAAAAGACAAAGGGAGGCGACAGCATCTCTGTGAGAGAGCGACTGCAGACGAGACACCAGATCAGGGCCAATTACGTGAATTAATGTTTTAAGACTGAAATAAATGCCGGTTGGCATGCTTCTGCATAGTTATTTTAGCTTTGTTTATTTTGTCTCTGATCAGATCAACTGATTTATATTTGTAACACAAGCAATTCCATTTCACTAATTTCTAGTAAGTAGCCTTTGCTATAAATATTTTCATGTTGTTCTGATGAATTTTACAAGACTTTATGAATTTAAGCACAGTACTAGATTGGCAGTTAGGTCTCATCATGTTACAGGTGAAATGGCTAAGTGTAACCATAAGTTCTATGCTAACAGATTCTTCTCTTGCACTTCTCACTTGTGAAACACTCTCCCAGCTTCTTGCTTTCTGGTCAACTTTGATCTCCAAAAATTTAAGAAATTTAATTATCTTGTCTTAATTCCTGTTTTTCTATTGTTCTCTCCCCTTGATAATTTTTTTTTTTTTCATTTTCTCGCACATAGTAATCCCTTGTGTCTTTGATGCCTTGCTTGGGGTGAAATGTTAAAAAAAAGTTTAGCTTTCTTTATTTTGTTAGATCAGATCAACTGATTCCGAACAATACTTGTCACACAAGCAATTCCATTTCACTAATTTCTAGTAAGTAGCTCCTATGTGCCTTTACTATAAGTTTGTTTGTATCTTTGTTTGGGGTTTTATGGCATATCAACCACTATGGGTTATTTAATGCCAGATCCAGTATTTACTAGATATATCAAAAACGTATAGTTGGCAACATCATTGTTTCAAAAACGTATAGTTGGCAACATCACTGTTTCAAAAACGTATAGTTGGCAACATCATTGTTTCGAAAACGTATAGCTGGCAACATCATTGTTTCAAAAACGTATAGCTGGCAACATCATTGTTTAAAAAAAAAATGTATCCCTGGCAACATCATTGTTTCAAAAATGTATCCCTGGCAACATCATTGTTTCAAAAACGTATAGCTGGCAACATCATTGTTTCAAAAATGTATAGCTGGCAACATCATTGTTTCAAAAATGTATAGCTGGCAACATCATTGTTTCAAAAACGTATAGCTGGCAACTGTTTCAAAAATGTATAGCCGGCAACATCATTGTTTCAAAAAAATGTATCCCTAGCAACATCATTGTTTCAAAAACGTATAGCTGGCAACTGTTTCAAAAACATATAGCTGGCAACATCATTGTTTCAAAAAATGTATCCCTGGCAACATCATTGTTTCAAAAATGTATAGCTGGCAACATCATTGTTTCAAAAACGTATAGCTGGCAACTGTTTCAAAAACATATAGCTGGCAACATCATTGTTTCAAAAATGTATCCCTGGCAACATCATTGTTTCAAAAATGTATAGCTGGCAACATCATTGTTTCAAAAACGTATAGCTGGCAACTGTTTCAAAAATGTATAGCCGGCAACATCATTGTTTCAAAAAAATGTATCCCTAGCAACATCATTGTTTCAAAAACATATAGCTGGCAACTGTTTCAAAAACATATAGCTGGCAACATCATTGTTTCAAAAAATGTATCCCTGGCAACATCATTGTTTCAAAAACGTACAGCTGGCAACATCACTGCTTCAAAAACATATAGCTGGCAACATCATTGTTTCAAAAACGTATAGCTGGCAACATCATTGTTTCAAAAACGTATAGCTGGCAACATCATTGTTTCAAAAACGTATAGCTGGCAACATCATTGTTTCCCATCACATTTTAGGGGTAAGGTGTTAGTATATTTAGTGTAGGGTTTGGGAGGGAAAGTTAATTGTAAGTTGTAGTTGTTTTGGGATGGGTTAGATGTGATGGGGCATGACATGACCAGCCGATTGATCGGATCGACGGCCTTTTGGCTGGACGTAGTTTATCGTCATACCCAGGACGCTGATGTAGTTTATCGTCATACCCAGGACGCGGATGTAGTTTATCGTCATACCCAGGACGCTTTACTATAAGTATTTTCATGTTAATTGTTCTGATGAACTTTCTGAGACAGTACTAGATTGGTAGCAAAGTCTGATCATTTTACAGTCAAAATGGCTAGATGTAACCCTAAGTTCTATGCTAACAGTTTCTTCTCTTGCACTTCTTGCTTGTGGAACTCTCTCCCAGATTCTTGCCAACTTTGATCTCCAAAAATTTAAACACAATGCCAATTGTTATCATCTGTCTTAATTCCTGTTTTTCTATAGTTTTCTTTCCTTAATAATTTAAGTAATTCCTTGTGTCTTTAATGCCTTGCTTAGGGTGAAATGATATAATGTTAAAAAAAAAAGAAGGAAAAGTGTTACGGGTCCTTACCTATAACTACAGAATGAACTCTTCCTAACACTATGTATACTACGCCTCTCAAGAGAGAGAGGAATCAAGTCGAGCCGATAGTAGTTCACTCCAAACCAGACTGACAGTCATACTAACACCTTCCACATCTTGTATTATTATTCCGTGTAATATATCTTCGTTATTTCTACTCTTGTGTTCATGTTGTTCTTCCTTGGTCCTAACCTGGACCATAACAATTATTATTATGGGTCCTTACCTATAATTACAGAATGAACTCTTCCTAACACTATGTATACTACGCCTCTCAAGAGAGAGAGACGAATCGAGTTGAGTCGATAGTAGTTTACTCCAAACCAGACTGACAGTCATACTAACACCTTCCACATCTTGTATTATTATTCCGTGTAATATATCTTCGTTATTTCTACTCTTGTGTTCGTGTTGTTCTTCTTTGGTCCTAACCTGGACCATAACAAAAAGTAAAAAAAAAAAAGACCTTCCACTTCCACAAATTATACACCTAAAGAAGGCTGTAGAATGAATCAGCAGATATACTGTAGTAACAGCAGCAAAAAATAAATAAAATTAATTTAACACTTTCAACTTACTGTATTGTTGCCTGGCTGTGCTGGCTCATTTGGGGTATAAATAGGAAATTGTAATTTAATGAAAATATATAACTATAAAGATGCAGACAGCAATTTCTCATTTTAGTCTTGATACTCTGTAGTACAGCCACAGCTAAACAACACAATATAAAAACGAATATGTCTCGCAAATCTCGCCTGTGGAACTCCCTTCCCTATTCCTGTTTCCCTGACAAATACAATCTCCAACTATTTAAGTGTAACGTCAATCGACATCTCCAGTTGCCTTGATCTATCCACTTCCCTTCTCCACATCCTTTCACCTTTCATTCCTATCTGCTCTCGTTCCAAATCTTCTGTAACCCCTTGCGTGCTAGTAGCCTCCAGCCTTGCTTGGGGTGATAAGCTTAAAAAAAAAAAAAAAAAAAAAAAAGTCACAAAACTGATCGTATTGTAAGTTATTATATGCCTCCATTGGTTTGGAAACAAAATTCTAGGCACCAACATTTCATGGTATCTTGAAGACATGTATATACATCGACAACAGGTAAGTTACCTGAAGATATGCAAGTACTTCCACAGCAGGAAAAGTGTAAATCATATGAACAACTTTGGCACTTACATACATAAAGTTTATTCAAATTGAAACAATAAGCCGAGCTGGTCAGTATATTAGCTATCATTTCATTTTGGCAACTTTTTCCTGCATTAAAAAAAATAAATAAATAAATAAAATCTTTTAAACTCAAACACACACACACACACACACACACACACACACACACACACACACACACAAAATAAAAATGTTCAACAGTCAAAAAGTCTTGTAATGGCAATTATTACCTGTAATTCTTCATTGCCCAATAAGTCTCGACTCCTACGTTGCAAAAAAAGAGCTCTGCAAGAGAAAAGAAAAAGGAATATCGAATTATATCCTAATACAGCAGAAAATGGCAAATTAGATGCCGTGTATTTTCTTATCTTTGAATTCTCTTTCTGGGATTTGCGCTAGGATTTAATGCTATTTTGCTCAAGATCAAGTTTAGCTCAAGCTTAAGCCTACTACTGGTAACATGTAACCCAGTACAACCTGCCACATGAACCGGTAGTTGGCATCTAACCCAGCACCTCCACTAGTTTTTCTGCTGTTGAGGAGAGTCACATGTCACCCTACAGGATGAAAAACATGTCAAAGAGCAGATAAGCATCTTATAGGACCTGACGACCAACATATACACACACACACACATTGAAAGAGGTCATGGTTTAGCCATGTCACATGGCTTCAGTCACTGCAAAAATATCATTCAAGAGGATGACAACACAAGAGCTGGTCAAACAACATCAAAGAGTGGACAGATATGACACTGACGGAACATCTGCTAGCCAAACTGATGAGCTGTGATATAGCGAAACAGTCTGTCTGTAGCTGAATATATATATATATATATATAACACATAAATTAATCCCCCCACCCCTCTAAAAATTTCAAGAACATCACTCACTCACTTTTGGTAACAGAACTTAATGAGACACTAACTTACTATCAATTCCTTGATAATAAATAGTATAATTTTTTAAAAAATCTGTCTAAACATAATTCGTCTTAATATTTGCTTATATATAAGAAAATTGCGCCTTGAAGATGACAATTTCAAATTGTTGAAAGTACTTGGCATGTGTCTTCCATCTGGCAACAACTCGAATATAAGGATCTCATTATTCAAGGAATTGATAATAAGTTAATGTCTTATTAAGTTCTGTTAGCGAAGTGATTTCGCCATTAATCACATTAACATTGCTAATTCTTTGTATAAATTGTTTCTTAATAATCTAAAATATAGCTGCACACACTAATATACATATATATACACACACACACACATATATATACATGCACTCACAAGAGTAGGGCTAGGTTGAATAGCAACCTTCCTAGAATAGTCTTGATAAAAGCACTTGTACTTAAACTCATGCATGTTTGAGTTGGTTGACAGGAAGAGCATCTGGCCTTGTAAAGCCTTGCCTCAAATCGTTATTTCCTTTCAGGAAGGACCCACCTTGCTTTGTGCAAGATTAATCCAGGTCCTGCCTCAACAAAACAAAACCCAGAAAATGTAGATGTACTGAAGGTTTCATGGAACCAACATTTGCATATTCCAGACAAATATGGCTGTGACAAAATAAGAAGCAAGTAAAATAAAAAATTTTAAAAAATTTAAAAAATCTTCAAAAATTTAAAATTTCTCGATTCAGCTTCATCAGAAATAGTTTCACAAATAAAATAATGAGGAGTTAGGGTTCATTTTTTTTTAATTCTATGTTGTTTTTTTTGTTCCGATTGGTTGTGTAGATGTCACATGTATATCTGATAGCTTTTGTGTTTATGATTGATTCTTGTAATTTTAACAAATTAAATGATAAACAAGCTGAACATGTACACATCTATATAAATAAAGTGCAGTGTATGTGTGTGTCTGTCCAATTTTTGATAATAAACAACCTATACACAATTAAAAATTGAAAAAGAAAAAAAAAACACATATGAGCAACGTACTGGGCTCTGCTTAAATTTTAATTGTTATAATCAGACAATATCAATTGCAAATGTGACGAAAAGTGAAATTAAATTTAACTCTTTAATAAAGAATTGTTTTTTTTAAACCTTTCGTTCTTTTCGATATTTAAATTTAAATTACTTAAATAAGTAATTTAAATTTAAATATCGAAAAGAACGAAAGGTTTAAAAAAAACAATTCTTTATTAAAGAGTTAAATTTAATTTCACTTTTCGTCACATTTGCAATTGATATTGTCTGATTATAACAATTAAAATTTAAATTTAAATTACTTATTTAAGTAATTTAAATTTAAATATGGAAAAGAACGAAAGGTTTAAAAAAAGCAATTCTTTATTAAAGAGTTAAATTTAATTTCACTTTTCGTCACATTTGCAATTGATATTGTCTGATTATAACAATTAAAATTTAAGCAGAGCCCAGTACGTTGCTCATGTGTGTTTTTTTTTCTTTTTCTAGCACGTTTACTGTGATCTATTCAAAATAACACATAGTTCAGGTTCCCTAACGTCTTTTAAGAGTGACTTTATGTGAAAGGATCATAAAGAACGGTGATTTTAAAAGAAAAGAAAAATTGCAGACTACAAATTGGTTGCATATATGAAGGAAGATTATGCTGAGTTAAGGTGTCAAATAAAGATAAAATAATTCTATTATTTCTAAATTCTTAGAACTTTTACATAGGATGCTAAAGGTAAAAAGCTGATGGCCCCAAAAAACTTCACAGGATCTATCCTAAAGTTCACCCAAAGGGCAGCTGCTAGGCTAGTACAAAATGAAAGATTAAAACAGGTACATTTCATTATTTTAATTGTGGCAGTAAACGCATCTTAAAATTTCATTATAAAATGTTATATTTCTCAATTATTAAAACAATTCTTTTAATCATTCCCCCCCCCAAGCAAGACAATAAAGTCACTAATATGCAAGGGATTTTTTAGAGTAAAAGAAACAGACAGGACAATAAAAGAACAGGTTTGAAAATAGCATTAACCACTAATTAGTTTATAATAGAAATGTTAGGGACAAAGCATCTTTTATGTGCCGTGTCCCTTCAGGACATAAGTGATCATGGCCCTCCACATCTTCCTATCCCTTACAGTTCTTAATAAGTTTTGTCTTTTTGTTATTTCTCCCGAACCCTGTTCTACCATCGATTTACTCAAGCTCACCAAGTATTTTACGCACTGCTTTCCTCTGTCCCTCAATTCGTCATGTGAGTATTAAAATTTCCAAGCCCTCCTTCCTCAGTGCTCCAGAAATTTCGACTGCCTCTTCCTGATGTTAAATATAAGTTTCCTTTTTGTTTCCATTTTCTCTAAAAGCTCATCGTTGCTCATATGTTCAGTCCATGGTATCCTCAGCATCCTTCTGTAGAACCACATTTTTGTTGTTTCAAGTCTCTTCATTATCTTTGAGGAGATTGTCCAGCATTAACTGCCATATAGGAGGACAGATATCATATAACAGTTCAATACTCTTTTCTTTGTTTCTAACGAAATCTTTCTCTTGATACTCTGCTTAGTTTTTAGAATGCATCTTTGGCCATCCCAACACGTCTTCAGATCTCAGTGTCACACTTTCTGTCCTCTGTTAGAACACTTCCCAGAAATTAAAATTTCTGTAATTGTTTTTAGTATCCCAGACTCATAATTTGAATTTTTGGCTAATCTTTTTGCTGATAACCATGCATTCTGTCTTCTTAGAGTTTATACTTGGACCATTACCAATTTGACCATAGGAGATCAACTTGATAAAGTACGGTACCCATTTCAAGAAGACACATCTCTTCCTGGAACTTCTGTAAATCTATATCTGCTAGCTTCAGTTTTATACTAAAACCTGTAAACAAAAGTAATTTTTAAAGAGATTACTAACTTATTACTATAAAGTTAAAAAAATATATTTTATTGTAAACAGAAATAATGACAGATTAAAAAATCTATTCAAAAAATTACTGTTGTTTATAGTTTGGGGTAAAAAAATAAAGCTAGATGTTTCAGGGTGTGGAGGCTGGGTCAGGATGATGAGTAATTGCTCAGAATAACTAGTAGGCATGGAATTCTGACATGGATTGCCTTTGTCTAAGTTTTGGCTCTAAAAGAGGTACAAGAATTTTGAAGTATAGACACTTTCTGCACCCAGATTCCATAGAGAGGTAAGCCCACACATGGTGAAATGCTAAGTCAACAAGTAGGCATGAGTTGCCCTGAAGATCTTCCTCCCATTAACTCATAGAATTGAGGCTACCAAGTCTGTCTCTCTCATATAATAAGACGAACAAGAAAAAGAAACCATCTTTCATTGATACAGTCTATGAGGTGGTGATGGGGTCTGCTGGACTGAAGCTAGGGTGACAGGGAATGCAATACAGATATAGATTAAAAGATGTCTCAACAAACGATGTGCATTCCTTAAATAGGTATTTTGAAACTTGCTTTATTACATTTATTTATATATATATATATATATATATATATATATATATATATATAATTGTATAAACCGAAAATATATATATATTTTTTCTATTTATACGATATTTGTATAGATACAAATATTTATGTAAATGCCGTTTATAATAAATAGTCTTACCTACATTTACCAGCCTGAATGTCCAAGAAATTTCATAGAAAATGTGTGTCCTTCGACAGGAATCAAACCTGTATTCTACACAGAACCGTCATTTGGTCTGACGTGCTATACCATTTAGCAACAGAGGAAACATCTGGTTAGCAAAGTCAAATTACTGTTTTTAAACAACAAATTTACCATGAATTTTCTCAAACGATCATATCTGCTCAAAGTGTATCTTAACGTAAACAAATGACAACATACACTATGAAATGAACTAAGTCCAACCATTATTTTAATATATTTTCTGTTTATATGTTATTTTTATAGATACAAATATTTAAGTAAATGCTCTGTTTATAATAAACAGTATTAACGACATTTACCGGTCTGAATGTCTGAGAAATTTTCATAGAAAATATGCGTCCTCCGACAGGAATCGAACCTGTATCCTACACTTTGACATGGTGTAATAGCAAGCTTGTCTTGCTAGATAAATTATGACTTGACTGAGTAGCAAGTTCAATCCTCACTGGGTACCCCATACTGTCAACCTTGTGCCACAATTAAGCTACGCATATATATATATATATATATATATATATATATATATATATATATATATATCAAAAACAAAACAAGTTTTCTGCCTTTTAACATTGTTGGCTTTTTATTGGAAAAAATGACATCTCCAGCTGCCTTGATCTATCCTCTTCCCTTCTCCACATCCTTTCACCTTTCATTCCCACCTGCTCTCGCTCCAAATCTTCTGTAACCCCCCTTGCTTTGATCAATCCACTATCTTTCTCCACATCCTCTCCTTTACCACTCCTATCTGCTCTTCTTCCAAACCTTCTGTAACCCCCTGCGTACTAGTGGCTTCCAGCCTTGCTTGGGGTGATATGCTTAAAAAAAAAAAAAAAAATATATTCAAATGATTTACCTTGCTTCCTCACGGACTTTCTGTAGAAGGATTTCATCTTCTGATGGAAGCTGCAGGGAAAATAATATAGAAAATAGAATAAAGCATGAAGATGATGTATATACACACATACATGAAAACTGATATCTAAATGGGTATATCTGAAAGACAATAAGATGAAAAGCTATTTTTGTAGTATGATTCATTCCTTCAGAAACTTCCAAAGGCAAATGCAAAGAAATGTATTTGAACACGCTTAAAAAAAATATAATGGATAAAATTCAAATTTAAATCCAAGAAAATTTTAAAATAACAATTGACATCGCATTTAAACTTTCAAAGTTGACTAGAAAGCAAGAAGCTGGGACAGAGTTCCACAAATGAGAAGTGCAAGAGAAGAATATGTTAGCATAGAACTTAGTTACTTCTAGCCATTTCAACTGTAAAATGATGAGACCAAACTGCCAATCTAGCACTGCGCTTAAATTCATAAAGTCAAAGCACCAAAAGGAAAGGTCATCAAAACAATTACAATGAAAATCTTTACAAAAAAAAATGCACAGGGAAAGCTGTTTCTCTGTTATTCATTCCTTGATTTTTTGGGCGTCGATCATTCCCGTGATTTTTGGACGTCGGTCATTCCCGTGGTTTTTGGGCGTCGGTCATTCCCGTGGTTTTTGGGCGTCGGTCATTCCCGTGGTTTTTGGGCGTCGGTTATTCCCGTGATTTTTGGGCGTCGGTCATTCCCGTGATTTTTGGGTGTCAGTCATTCCCGTGACAGTTTTAGACTCAGTTGTAATTAGTTTAATACTATAATTGAAAATGTGGTTGAAGAAAAAAAGAAAGAAAAAGAAGCAGGGAGAAAGAATCTTTTTTATTAATCTGGAGAAAAGAATAGAAAAATATTAAGTGAACAATGTCAGATTAAATAATTTCCAATAACAGAAGGAGGCATTATGAATTATGGGGTAAGCAAACAGTATAGAAAGCTTTGGGACAACATATTTTGGACAGCTTATGAAACAGATAAGAGGCAAGTGGGAGAGGAGGAGAAAATTATGACTAGTCAGACAATTTGACAAATTTAGTAAAAGGAGCTGATATAATGATAGAACCATTCCTTCCAATTATAATGGTGTGCTGGTAAGAAATATCAACTGATTCAATACTGTTGGAAAAAAAATAATTATATACACTGCTAGCCAAAATCTTAAGACCAATTAAAATAAAAATACGTTTTGCATTGTTAGACTCAATCATTTATTTGAGTAGAACTTCAAAAAATGAAAATAAGAAAAGGAAAAATTAAAATTAAAAACTTTAGCATATAATAAGGAAATTTTGAATACTGGTAAATTAGGCTAAATACTAGCTGGTCAAAAGAATCATACTTAAAAGAAGTCCTAAACAGAGAAGGAAATCTCCAACAAGATGTCTTGGTCGTGAGTTGCAAGGCTGTTATTGCAAATAACTTAACAAAATTCACTTTGTCATGGTCAATATAAGCACCTCCAGATCATGATGGAACCTCCTCTACTGTGTAGTGTAGAAAATGTCTCCAGTAGGATATCTTTATGGTGTTAGTAACTTTGAAAGCCATCTGGACCATCCAGGTTAAATTTTTACCATCAGAGAACAAAAACTTCTTCCATGACCCATGTTTGGAACTTCTCAGAAAAGTTTAACCGAGCAGTTTTGTGGTATGGAAGGAGACATGGACTTTGAAAACATTTACGGTTTTTAAAGCCTTTCCCTTGCAGATGCCATCTTATTGTTCTTGAACTGCATTTGGCAGTCCATAAAGGGCTTATATCTGGTTTTGATGATCAGCTGGTGTCTTGCTGAACGACCCATCAAATCCTCCTGCTCGACACCAATAAACTTTCCTTGAGCCAACCACCCACTTGAAATTCTGGTTCCATATTCCTTAGGGTCTTTTAAGAAATTTTCAGCAGCAGTTTTACTATATCCAATCTCACCAGTGATGACACATTGAGAGAGACAATTCTGCCATGTTCAAGCTGTCAACTTTTTAGACTTTGCCAAAAGAAATTTTCAGCAGCAGTTTTACTATATCCAATCTCACCAGTGATGACACATTGAGAGAGACAATTCTGCCATGTTCAAGCTGTCAACTTTTTAGACTTTGCCAAATTTTTGCCTAACATAACACAAGAAATACCAGTGGAAGACACTGACTGTGCTAATGCTTGAAGACAAATCACTAAACTTTGTCACATATTTACCAAACAAAGCTTTATTTAAATATGGCCTTAAACCTTTGACCAGATAGTATTTAGCCTAATTTCCCAGTATTCAAATTTTTGCCTATTAAATGCTAAAAAACTTTTTAATTTTTTTTTTTTTTTCAGTGCTTTACTCAAATAAGTGATTGAGTCAAACAATGCAAAAGGTATATTTTTTCTTTATTTCATTATCCTTAAGATTTTGGCCAGCAGTGTGTATATATATATATATATAGTTTCATTGAACAAACCTGACAAGATATCTTTATTAATATTTTTTTCTTGTAGACATACAAGCATCTTCTTTTCTGGATTTAATGAATGTAAAAACTGTTCATCAGAAGTTTCTTGATTGTGAGCACTTTTGCCAAAACCCTTAGCCCTTTTCAAGGATTCTTTTTTTGTTGTACTACTATAATAAATGGTTTGTCAATGCTGTTGCAGATGGTGGAAAAGTTGCCAAAAGTAGATATAGTCTTAATTTCCAAATATGGCCAGTATGTCGTGGCCATGTTCATAATTAGTGTTATCAAGGGTTGACTTCTGTTTTTCATAATAGGGGCTTCCATCATTTTTAAACACTTTTTGCAGTGGGAGATCCATATCATTTCCTTATTCTTGCCATCATTAAGATGCATAGAATGTATTTTCATTTTACTTTTAAGGTTAAAAAAATTACATCAAAGAAACTTCAAATCTCTAAATTATCTTATTTTCCCACCTATTGGATGCACCCAGATTTTGGCGTGGGATATTTAGGAAAAAAAAAAAAAAGGTAAAAAAAAACATCACAACTAAAAAAATGAAAAAATAGTCTACATTTTATTTTCAGTAATCAAAGAAAAACTACTTCACCAAAATATTAAGACTAAAACCAGAAACTCCTTACAGTTACTTTCTAGTATTCAAAAAAGCTATTAAGAGTAGACGTAGCAGAAACTGAATTAACAAATTATCAGTATATCTGCTTTTAACTACTCCAGAATAAATCACCTTGGGTGGGGTCTTTTTCTGTCTAAAGTACTTGTTCAAACAAATCCAGCTTTTGAATAATGACAATTACCCCACACAGAGAATAGTCTTCAATTAAAAACTAACTTTTTCATGCCCATGAACAACATAAAACAAATGTAAACATGTTTTTATCCCCTTAGTTATTTGCACAATAGAGTTGCACATTGTAAAATAGTCGATTGTTTGGATAGAAATGTTGTATTGTTGGAGATGAAATAAATCAATGGTTAAAAAACAAAAACTTTGAAGATATCAAGAACATGATCATCATTAACAATTGTGAAAAGAAATCTGGGATTTTGAATTAAAAAGAATTCTGATAATGCCAAATTAGATGCCTACTTTTAAAGGTTTTGTTACTAAAAAATTAAGGAACCTTATTAAATGAGAATATTAAACTTTTAGTACCTGGGCATGGTTGCAAAACTTGAAATCAGTACAAAATGATAAGTCATAAATTGCATTTTAAGCCAACATAAAAGTACATATTGTATTTTCATCTTGCTTTGTTTTGTTTTACAGCATATCAACCTCAATAGGTTATTTAATGCCAACAAAATTTTTTTGCTGGTAATATATTTTTTTTCAAAAATCTATTGCTGGTAATATATTTTACCAAAAATATATAGCTGTTTGTATTGCTGGTAATATATTTTTTTTTAAAGTATTACTGGTAATAATTTTTTTCCTTCAAAAATTTATTCCTGGTAATAATTTTTTTCCTTCAAAAATTTATTCCTGGTAATAATTTTTTCCTTCAAAAATTTATTCCTGGTAATATTTTTTTTCCTTCAAAAATTTATTCCTGGTAATATTTTTTTTCCTTCAAAAATTTATTCCTGGTAATATTTTTTTTCCTTCAAAAATTTATTCCTGGTAATAATTTTTTTCCTTCAAAAATTTATTCCTGGTAATATTTTTTTTCCTTCAAAAATTTATTCCTGGTAATAATTTTTTTCCTTCAAAAATTTATTCCTGGTAATAATTTTTTTCCTTCAAAAATTTATTCCTGGTAATAATTTTTTTCCTTCAAAAATTTATTCCTGGTAATAATGTTTTTCCTTCAAAAATTTATTCCTGGTAATAATTTTTTTCCTTCAAAAATTTATTCCTGGTAATAATTTTTTTCCTTCAAAAATTTATTCCTGGTAATAATGTTTTTCCTTCAAAAATTTATTCCTGGTAATAATTTTTTTCCTTCAAAAATTTATTCCTGGTAATAATTTTTTTCCTTCAAAAATTTATTCCTGGTAATAATTTTTTTCCTTCAAAAATTTATTCCTGGTAATAATTTTTTTCCTTCAAAAATTTATTCCTGGTAATAATTTTTTTCCTTCAAAAATTTATTCCTGGTAATAATTTTTTTCCTTCAAAAATTTATTCCTGGTAATAATTTTTTTCCTTCAAAAATTTATTCCTGGTAATAATTTTTTTTTATTTTTTTTTTTTACAAGGTATTTCTGGTATTAAAACCTATTTTTACATTTTCATAGTAATTTGACCCCAGTTTGGGGGTTAACTATTTGCCCATAGCTGGGGCCCTAACAGGTGCTACCACCCCGGATCAGGATGGACCTGAGAACACCAGTAATTAAGAGGTGGTTCCACACTCCTCAAAACCTCCTGATCAGAAGCCTTGCTGTTGGACGTAGTTTATCGTTTTACCCAGCATCTTTTCAGTGTATGTTATCAATAAAATAATGAAAACTGATGATCGTCATGGAAAAATGGGTACTAGATTGATTGATTCGTATTTTTCGGTTTATCAACCCTTTGCCGGTTGTTTAAAGATAGAAAATATTTTTATATTGTAAGAATTTTTTTTAAGATAATAATGGTTTAATGATACACGTCTTAATTAAACCAGAGCTGGGGGGGGGGGAGAAGAGGGGGGATTCATACCTGTCACAAGGGTATTTGCATGCAAGTGAATATAACAAACCCAATGGGAACTGGAACTCGGCCCTCCAATTAACAATTCCAAATCATTATCCATTACACCACTTACACCACCTGGCATACTTATACAGTCAGAAAAAGCACTAAAAAGTTAAGAAATTAAAAAAATTTAATGAACTGATTTTCTCTTGAGCTTGGATTTACATTGTAATTCTCAAGAATGCTAAAGTTTCTTGGTGACCAAAGTTTGAGTTTTGGGGACATATATCTCTATGGTTGTCTCATTCACTTCATTATTAACATGAAGTTGAAAGATTCTATTGAATCAAATATACCTGCTGCTAGGAAAGTTGTTTCAGTGCGTTATGCTAAACAATTTTTCTCACCAGAATCTCGCAACTTTATAAGTCTACCATTCATCTATGCATTGAATATTTCTCTAACATCTGGTCTGGTACTGCTATATATCTAGAAATTTTTTGATAAAACCTAAAGAAGAATCTGCAATGTTATTCTCCTGATCTGACATATTGGCTTTAGTCACTTTCCCCACAACCATAACGTAGCTTTCCCGTGCCTTTTCTTGAGGACACATGGCACAGTAGATAAAGGCATTGGTTAGATCCAGTGACAGGACCCAAAGAGTATGAGTTCAATACCTGGTTAAGGCAGTGGAGAACTTTCAGAGGGAAATTAACAGGAGATAACTGATAACTGACATCCATTAAACATGGCGCGTGGAACTAGAACAGTCTACCCCAGTGAGCGAAATAAAGGGTTCAGTTCAACATTCCAACCTGAAGAAGGCCGAAGCGTACAACGGCCGAAACGTTGTAATAAATATGGCGACAAAGATGAGGACAATAGTCCGAATAATGTAAAAATGAACAAATGCAATGTCAATCATCATTTTCTATTTCCTTAATTCCTGATCTTTTATTGTCCTCTCTTCTTAATAATGATTTTTCTCCAATTCTTTTACTCGCAGTAACTCCTTGCATTTTAGTGGCTTTATTGCCTTATTTGCAGTGCAATGATTTTATATATATATATATATATATATATATATATATATATATATATATATATATATATATATATCTTCCGATTGTCTTTTATTATACAAGACTATATGATAGAAAAAAACAAACAATATTTGACCAAGATTATATAAGAGTTGAGATGGTGAAACAATTTGTTTTTTTGTTTTCCTAATTAAAAAAAATAAATTCCTTCAACAAAGAATTTATTTCAGGGGTACTTTTTGTCAGTGATTATTTTCTTCACAAATAAATTTTACTTTTCTTGTATTTTAACAAGCTTTAAAACATTACTTTCAAAACCATCTAATAATAGTACTTGTTAATCTTTTTGTTTTTACCATTATACCACTTCTAAGTTTGTTTGTTTTTTTTTCTTTCTTCTTCAAATGTCATATCTCTTCAGAATGTAAGCAATCATGGCTTTTCATAGATTCCTCTTCTTTATTATGAAGTGATTTCCTGTTATCTTCTCCACAGTTTGGAACCCAGTTTTCCTTCTTTTAGACTGGTTACTACCCAAGGCTAGAGAGCTCAATCTACCCTACTATTTAACCTATAGCTTGGGTGAGAAGAGACAGATTCCTACCTTTCCCGAGGGTATTTGTGCAAAAGTTAACAACAGACTAACCCGTCATTTGAACTTGACATGTGGATTTCACACTCCCTGATGCTGCTGCTATCCCTTACACGACCCATACATCCTGTATTTATTGATGCATTCAGGGTCAAAGGTCTTTTCTGATTGGGAAGTTAGAAAATCTTTTTAAAATGACATTGTTGAAAAAAAGCTCTTACAACTAGACTTACAACTTACAATCAAATGCCAACATGAAATTGAAAAGCAGAAATATCAAGCTGCCATCAGAGTTCTCAGTCAAGTGGGTGGGTATTTTCCATTTGTATGTGAAATAGACAAAGCAATGATGCCAACAACAATCCTTGTGACACTCATTCAGATCATCGCAGGTGTTCCTTGTGGTTTCCTGCATGATGTCCTTAGCCTGCTTATGAGTCATATCAAGAAGCCTCTTTTACAGCTATGGGTTAAATATCAAGGTTCACTAGGCTCTCTTGCTGCCAACCAGGTTTTTATTAGTTTTTTATCATTTCACTCCAAGCAAAGCAATAAAGCCACTAAGGTGCAAGGTGTGAAAAAGAGAACAGGAATTAAGAAAACGGAAGATAACTAAGTTTACCTTAGTTTGACAGGGTGTCACAATTAGAGGTCACCTGGTGAGGAACAAACACACTACAAAACTTACTTCCTTACAAATCATTCATGGCCAAAAGTTGCACTAACTGCTAGGTCAATGAATGCCAAATGTTTCCTTATAAAGAAAGAACTAATATTACAATTACTATTAATGACAGAAAACTAATGAAATGTTTACATATTTCAATGTCAAATTTCTTTAAAATGTTATTGAAATAATGAAAAATGTCGAATCTGGCTTCTTTTTTTTTTCTTTTTTTAAATGGCGAGATGTTTTCCAATTCCTGCTTATCGGTATTTGATCATCAATTACTTTTTACCATTTTGTATGAAATTTGATGTATAGAATGGTTGTTAGAATGTGAATCAGTTTGTCTTCAGCATAAGATGATAGCGATTCAAAGTGTTGTGTTTCATGACTGTTGCTGAATGAGGCAGCTCTGGTGTCCATTATGTGTGTAGTGCCAAGTGTACTCTAAATCACTGCTTCTCAACCTTTTTCAGCTCAGGGACCATTTTTCTCTTCAAAACAATTCAAAATGGACCACTCCTACTCTTACTTTTAAGCTGTTCAATTTTCACACTAAAATACTCAATGAAAAGACAAAGTAGTCTATTTTCACTTTAAAATTTATTTTAGTAAACAAGGGTAAGCACAAAATATCATAATCAATTTTGATGATGTCATTCAGTCTTAGTCCATTCAGCCAGTGACTACCTTGATCTTGATATTTCTCACACAAGATATCATAATCAATTTTCAGTCTTAGTCTGATAGTTACTCTGCTGTTGAGATCTAATTTATTTCTTTTTCTACTGAAAACATCCACAACAGACAAAAATCCAGATTCAACCATCCGTGTGGTAGGGAAAGAAATGATGCTTGCTTCTGCATGTTGAAAAATATTTCGGTATGAGTCCTTTATTCATATGCAGACAAAGACATCTATTATACTTTTTAATTCTTCAAAGTAGGAATAATTTAGATACATTTTTGTGAAATGGCTACAAATTCTCTGTGGGCCAATTAGAAATGCTATGTGGACCATGTTGAGAATCACTGCTCTAAATTCTTGACTCTGACAGCACTGAGTGCACTCCTCAAAAACAAAATGCTTAATCTACACTTGTAATCAAATGCATCAATACTAACTTGATGCAATGGCTAATGTTTCTGAGCCATAAGACAAGATGGAGCAGACTGTTTCAATGTAATCTTCACTTAGTGGTAATTGCAATTTATGCAGGCAGGTTTTTGGTAGTAGGAATCCGTGCAATCGCTTATCACAGTCATTTAGCTGAAACAAAGCACTGTCAATGAAGTCTCTCAGAAAAGAAAGGGGGGGAAAAAAAAGTAACTGACAACATAACAACGGTTGCCTTATTGTGGCCCACCAACCACTCTGCAAGTTGCTAATTTGTATAACTTTACATCACAAACAATCAAAATCATTGCAAGCTCCAATTTCACATCGCTCAATGAAAAATGACCTTTGCTGTCAAGGGATTTCAAAGTTAATATGATAATCACTACACTGTACAAGCAACTCTTTGCAAAAACACTTGTGGCTGCATTTAGTGGGGAGAGGAGGTCACTAAGCACAGTCTTTAATAGACACAAAGTTCAATCCTCACTGTGTGCCTCTCTTTTGTGGCGATATTACAAAGATAAACCAAACCTTACAGTGAATCACTGTTGACTAAATTTCTTTGTTCAATTCTTCTACTACTCCCTTTCATTGCAAATGTATAAGATTTTACCAGCCCGTATAAAAATCTGAAACATTTCAGATTATTTTTATATATATGTGGGTAAAATAATGTGGGCGGGTTTTCAGATCCAAAATCAGAAATCCGAAATCATAATAGCAAAAAGTCATAACTAAGTCTAAAATCAAAAACATCAAGGATGTAATTCAAAAGAGGTCAAAAATACATATCCACAACTTGAAATGCACAAGTAGAGAGGCAGAAAAAAGGGGGCAAAACTGGCTTCCACCTCCACAAAGAATCCTCCTACCATTTACAGGAGCATTATTTTATTGGGGGTAAGAAAGCAGCTGTGATCGGTCAAGGCTGGAAGGCAAGTATAAAAAATTATCATATTTTGAAGCCCAGTCTTGATTTTAATTTTATTTTTTGACAAACGGCACAGAGAAGACAAATTCTTTTTTGAGGTTAAACTATTTTCCCATCATCACTACAATCTCTAAATAATCTTATTGAAGTTCCTTCTAATAAAATAAAATCATTTTCATTCAAAGAAATAAAACTCAGGCACTCATGGGATGCTCAGTATATAATCCAAGCTGGTAGATTAGGGGCAGTAAGAATCCCAATCAGGGCAGACCAGTTTGATTTTTTTTTTAATGCACCCTTACTCAGGTGAAATATAATGCTGTAATCCTTAACAATTGCCGCTTTATCATAGCTCACAATGCCTCAAAAGCCCACTAATTGCATTGCAAGCTGAAAATTTACATAACTTCACATCGTACCAAATCATGAGACTTGCTTTGATTAAGGAACAAAACACTAGTATAAAAGTTTTTCCTTGTAATTTCTTTTGTCTTCACAGATACATTTACTTATATCTGAATTTTTACACACATAGAAAGATAATGTTGACTCTGCCTGAATTGTTGCTACACTTTTGATGATAGGGTGTCCAATGCCGATCTTCTCACAAAATACATTATTGGTGGTATTGAGACCTTCCTAATGCAGTCACAACTTCACTGGGCTGGTCATGTTGCAAGGATGAGTGATGACAGAACACCTAAGATCCTCATGTATAGCCAGCTTGACAGTAGACAAAGGAATGTTGGATGGCCATGCTCAGGTATAAAGACAAGCTAAAGAGTAACCTCTCAGGTGAGAATGTGCCTCATACTAACTTCGAGTTACCCTGGATAGAAATAACAACTTTTTTTTTTTTTAAATACACATTCACTTAGCTGAAACATAGCAGCCATCCCTGACAACAATTGTTGCTTTACCACGGTCAACAATGCCTCAAAAGCCCTCTAATTGCATTGCAAACTGCTAATTTACATTTACGGGTATGATTATATCCATGATATATTAGCACAGATATTTCATGGACAGAATCGACTGACTTAAAGGAAAAGGAATGACAAGCATGCTTTGTTCTCAGAAACATTTTTATATCGCTAAGACATACACAAAACTATATATATATATATATATATATATATATATATATACACACACACACACACACACATCCCACGTAGAGAATAATATATCATATATATATATATATATATACACACACACACATCCCACGTAGAGAATAATATATCATATATATATATATATATATATATATATATATATATATATATATATATATCTACACAGCAAAGCAGAGTGTAAGGAGAAAGAAAAAAGAAGGGTCTTACATATAATATGGAGATACTTCTGTATCTGGAGAAGCCATGTTTAGGGCTCCAGATTCAAATGGTCTGGATTCATCTATGTCTCAGGCAAGGACATATTCCATGAACAGGAAACAGCCAGTCTTGGGTTTTCCCAAATTGAGGACTGCGAGCTGGAGTTTTATTCTATATCTGGGAAAGATATATTCCCAAAGGGAAATGGCACCATGGACTTCTAAACTGATGGGAAGTCAGATTTAGCCTCAGTCTGAGACCCTTGACCCAGGCTAAAAGAAAGCAACCTCACGTGGTGGCTGCTGAAAACAAACCTGAAATTAATTGCCGCTATGGTCACTGTATACAGTGATGTCACTAAGCAACCATCACGTGACTTATTTCCACCAAAGGGAGATAATCACATTCTGTATCCCTATATCTAATCAAACCAATCACATGCTATTATTTTCGCATCACAGTAACAGATTTTTGCTGGTGACATTAATTAGCCCTGACTATTTTCAACATCATCTCTAGAGAGTCCTCAGTAGGTAACCTACTAATATGACTGTGACAAACTAGATCTAACTATAGTCGAACATCTCATGTCCGAGATCATTGTGTATTTCCTACTCTGGCCAATGGTTAAAGTATACTACCAAATAAAAGTCAGGAATTCAAACATTGACTTTCAAGGCAAAAACGTCCTCCCCACAAGAAGGACCAACGCAACATAAAATTCTTACCTGCCTTCACCATTTAAGTTGATTTGGTCTTGTGTCATATTAATCTGAGTAAATACCAAGACTTACCTTGTGATAAAATTTTGGAATTATACGATATGTGCCAGTGTTGTAACAATTATCCTCTCCTTTCCACTGGTGATAGTATGTTGAAAACAACCTAGTTTCTTCTGCCTCTTTTTCACCTTCACAGACGACGGGTTGGTCTGGAAATTCAAAGAAAAAACAAAAAAAAAGCACATTCAAAAATTAATTTAAAAATGCATATCATAATGTCATTTGCTTAAAAATATATGTGAGAGAGAGACTGGGGATAGAGTTAATTTCATATAATGAGGAAAGAGGGTATGGAGAATTTGACACTGACAAGTGACAGAGTGTAATACCAAGTAACCGATCTAACAAGCTTGTGTAAATGGATGACAAAACAGGGAATGTGAGGGATAAAAAAAAAAAAAAAAAACCTTGCTAACAGCTACAAAAGAAAAGGAAGTTGTAGAGAACCATGATCACCTATGCCCTGAAGAGATATGTATGGTGAAACACACCTAGTCTATAGATAATAGACTCTCCCACCTAACATAAGTAGGAGTCAGTGAGTGTCGACGGGGAGTCGGATACGAAAGTAGTCAGCTACCACAACTAGATTACTCTGCGTAATACTTATTATAACCAGTTCCTAACGTTTTTGTACGCTGAACCATTTTAGGACCGAATTTAGTCCAAATACAGTTTCCACTGCAGAAAGTAACTCTACAACAATATGGCGCATAAGAGATACAGTCATTGCATGCACTGATATTCAATGGCATTTGCTAAACTTTTACGGAAATCAAACAACAGATGTGAGCACAGTTAGGTCATCTACATATTCAAAAGCATAAAATTAAGAGCTTTTGTTCATCTATGGTGGAAATGTATAGATAATGGTGGCAAGAAGTTGAGGAAAACTTGCTTCAACCAATGGTGTTAGCTTTTGTTCCTTCTACTGTTGCAGTTTTGCATGGAAAGAAACAGAAGTTCTTACTGTCAGAATATCGCTGACAAATATCACTGAAGTTATAAAAATAGAGCTAAAACAAAATAGGAGAAATTTCAGCCACAAAATACTTGATTTCAGGAAAAAAACAAAATATTATATCAGAAGGATGCCAATGGAAGTAACCAATGAAAAGACTCTGGTAATTTATTTTCTTATT
>OZ038512.1:68354489-68396989 GCA_964036315.1 Acanthosepion esculentum
ACCTTTTGAACTTCCTGGACCACTAAATGTGTTTTGTTTTTTTTTGTTTTTTTTTAAGCTTTTCACCCCAAGCAAGGCTGGAAGCCACTAACACGCAAGGGGTTACAGAAGGTTTGGAGGAAGAGCAGGTAGGAGTGGTAAAGGAGCGGATGTGGAGAAAGATAGTGGATCGATCAAGGCAAGGGGGTTACAAAAGATTTGGAGTGAGAGCAGATAGAAATGAAAGGGGAAAGGATGTGGAGAAGGGAAGTAGATAGATCAAGGCAACTGGAGATGTCGATTGACGTTACACTTAAATAGTTGGAGATTATATTTGTCAGGGAAACAAGAATAAGGAAGGGAGTTCCACAGGTGAGATGTGCGAGACATGAATTTAGGAAAAAAAAAAAAAAGGTAAATACATTTATATAATAACAAACTTTTATTTTATTAATATGAAATACACCCATTAAAAGTAACAAAGTTATAGTGTAATTATTTAATTAAAACAAATTAAAAATTTGAAGTTTCATAAAAATTGAAATAATGTCTAAATTTTTCTGTGGACCATCAAAAATTCTGCACAGACCACCAGTTTGCAACCACTGAACTAGATGATATTCTTAGACATGAGCAGTAATCTACCCCGTTGATTAAATAAAGGGTTCCGTTCAGAATTCCCTGTAGGTTACCCAGATCGATATACACCTGAGGAAGGCCGGAGGGCACAGCAGCCGAAACGTTGATAATAAAAATAAAGATGAAGACAATAATTTGAATAGAAATAGTGTAAATAATAAATCATCATCGCAGAAAAATCTATACTGAAAATATGCTTATCCTGTTTTTAATAAAATATGAAAAACATAACCTTTGCATGATGATAATAATAAATAATAATAAATTGTCTTCATTTATATCAGATTATTTTTTAAAAAATATACACAGACTTTAAATGAGAGCAGGGACTTACCTATTAAGGTACTTCTCTGCCCAACTCCCTAAATATAAGAGAGATAACCATCTGACCTTGAAAATGGGTGTTTGAGAAAATGAAAGAACACAATCCCAAAATTATAACCAGATTATTGCCTACCATATATACTTTTTTCCATAGTGAGTATATTTCAGTCATCAGTACTTCAGCAGTTTTGAGACACTTGTAAATTTAAACGAGTTTTCATTTCATATGTGTAAGGAAAACTGACTCATTACCCACTTGGACAATGAACAGAGTTGAGAGGTAACTGATACCCACCAGAAAGAAATTCTTTAAAAAAACCATTCAATACAAATCACCCTCTTACGTAACATAGCATTCCTGTGCCTTTTCTATAAATAATTTCATGGCAATTGTTCTGATGAGCTTTCGTCTTTGGTACCTAGACTTTACAAACTGAATCACAGTAGTAGATTGGCAGCAAGGTCTCATTTTACTATTGGAATGGTTAGCTGCAATTGTAATTTCTAGTTTCTTCCCTCACACTTCTCACTTGTGGAACTTTCTTCAGGCTTCTTGCTTTCCAGTCAACTTTGATCTTTAAAAACTTAAATGCAATGTCAGTTGTTATCTTCTGTATTCATAATTCCTGTTTTTTTTTACTGTTTACTCTCCTTAATAATGTTTTCTTTTTCTCATAATCTCTCACATTCAGTAACCACCCATGTCTTAGCGGTTTTATTGCCTTGCTTGAGGGTGAAATGATTAAAAAAAACAAAAAACAATTCAAAATAAAACCTAATGATAGATTTTGTGATTGATTCATTTTTATCAAGGGAAATTGATCCTAAGGATTTATAAATTTACACTACAGTTAATTTTAAAGATTTTAATTAAAGAGTTTCCTAATGGTTATAACATTTGAAAGATATTTTGCAGAAACCATGTGATAATTTAAAACACCTTCTTGTTTGATAAAATACGTAAAGCTATTTCTTGCTTTATTAGAAGTAAACACTTGTTGCTTAAATCTATATTGGGGACATGATAAATAATAAAAACAAAGATTCCCACTCTAAGGTCCGTAAAGGAGATAAGATCAGACTCGTTGTGACTCGTCACAAATAAAAAAAAAAAGTGCTTTATCTATCAACTTTATTAAAATAAAGATGGTGGTGTGACACAGATACACATAAATTTGAATTTTTTTTTTTTTTACATTCGACATTATTTATAAATGCCAGATGGTTGTTATTAATTTCCCTGTTTAAGAAAATACAAAAGCAGGGATAGAAACTCAAACACATGTACCCATGAAAAATAATGTTTATATAATG
The DNA here is from genome assembly GCA_964036315.1 of Acanthosepion esculentum. Lineage (NCBI taxonomy): Eukaryota > Metazoa > Mollusca > Cephalopoda > Sepiida > Sepiidae > Acanthosepion > Acanthosepion esculentum. The sequence goes on from OZ038512.1 coordinate 68,356,746, forward strand.
TTTACTTCTAATAAAGCAAGAAATAGCTTTATAGTAATATGTAATATATATTTGTAAGAAATGACATGAGGAAAAACTTTTTAGTTTAAAAAAAAAAAACAAATATGAATAGATTTCCTTTTTTTCTTAATATTTGTTTCATAATTTGTGGATTTTAATTTTAAATAATAAATTTCATTTCTCTACCTTACTTTCTTTTTAGAAACTTTTGGCAGCAGAAACACATTTGCAAAAAAAAGCATTTAAAAAAAAAAAAACATTGCTAATGTTTGTAAATTAAATTTAATTATTAGTAATTGCAACAATCCAACTGTTGTTATTTTAAATTAATTTTATGAAGTTAAACTTAAAAAAAAAAACTTTTAAAAATAAGTTTTTCACTTTATAAATTTATCTGATTGTTTTTACTTTTTAGGGTGTGCGAAAGTGTAATAGCGCGTTAGCTTTTAATAAAAACTATTAAAAAAATAGATTTTGAAACATTATCAATATTTAAATTTAAATTTTATTTTTTATTATTTTATCGATTGACTGGATGGCTTTATAGTAATATGTAATATATATTTGTAAGAAATGACATGAGGAAAAACTTTTATAGCAACAGGTTTCATTCGTTGAGGAACATGACACTTGCCTCTATAAAGTTCCTCAAGGAACAAAACACACTGGTATAAAAGTTTTTCCTCTTGTCATTTATTCTTTACAGATACATTTATTTACATCAGAATATATATATTTTCTTTTTCTTTTTACACACACTCACACATATATAGGTAGATCAGGGTGATTGAAAAGTAACTCCCTATGAACGAGGAGTCCTGACTCAACACCTTGTGACATTTTTCTTTGGGCTTGGTTAAAGGAGCAAGTCTACTATACCAAATCAAGACTTTGGAGAACTACAAGACGCTATGTCTTCCATACCGCAAGAGTTCCTGGTAAAATCAGTTTGGGCAGCTCGGGAAGATGGTAGTGCCCATATCAGATTTTAAATAAAACCACATGCTAAACGTTTTCCTCTCATATTTGTTTCTTGTAAAAATTATAGTTAATAAGTGAATTACAAGTATTTTAAAATGGGGAGTTACTTTTCAATCCCCCTGTGTGTAGTTGTCTCCAATGCCAATGTTTTGTCAAAATGCATCATTGGTGGAATTAAAACCTTCCTGATGCAGTCACAACTTCACTGGGCTGGTCATGTTGCAAGAATGAGTGAAGACAGATCACCTAAGATCCTCATTTAGCTCATAGCTGTTAGAGGGGGAAGAGATGGATTCATAACTTTCCCAAGGGTATTTCTGCGAAACTGAACACCAATTCCACTTTCAAGGACAATAATCACCACACAGACACACACACAACCATCAAGTAATTAGAGTGTTCATTTTTTAACTGTTTTTCGGGGGGGGGTCTCAACAAAAGAATTATCACCTATGGCAAATTTATGTGTTTTAAAACAACTAAAAAATATTTTAGCCACAGTTAAATTAGACAAATGAAAATTTGTAACCAAAATTTGAAATAATAAACTAAAAAAAAATAAAATAAAAAAATGAGGATGTCTGAAATACAAATAAGAAAAATACTCTCTGTTTTGAGCCAGAAAAATGTTTTTAAATCATCAGATGCGAGTCAATCACCGAGCTAGCCCACCCTTTTTGCAAAGCAGCTTTCGTGATGTTTTTGGTTTTATTATGAATCAGAAAAGTGATAATGAACAATGTTTTTCTATTTCATTATTTATAACGAAAAACATAGCTTACGTTTTTTACGACAAAAAGATTAAGACTTGGAAGGTTGCCTTCTTTTTCTTTAAATAAAGAAAAAGAATTCGCTTCAAACATGCGATATCTGCTAGAAATGGATTACCGGCCAAGTGATCGATTTATTTTACATAATCAAAAACTTTTACAATTTGCTTTTGATAAGTTTTCCCTCCATACGAGCGACTGATTTCAACAGTTCCCGGACGGACATAGAACACATTATGATTATAAGCACTTCTTGTTTTGTGAAATTATTTCTTCCGGCTTGTATTTTCAAGACACGGCAAAAAGGTTTTTTTACATACAGAAAATTTTTTAAATAGTTTGTTTTTTTAAATGGTCTGATTTTACTTAGGCCAAGTTTTGTGTGGGTGCTGAATGTTTTTTTTGGGGGGAGGCATGTATCTCATCATGTCCCAAAATCTGACCAAACAGAATTTATTTTGGAATCCTTTCTTGGGGACTTTTCAGCACCCCGCGCAACAACTAAAGATGAAAACACTAGTTAAGAAGAATAAGTCAAACTTGCTTGTCATCCATACTAAAAAAAATAAAAATAAACATATCCTGCTGATTTTTTCTTCATGCATTAGAAAAGATGCAGGTAATTAATTTCTCCAATTGAATTACACAATCATTCTTTTTTAAATTTACAATAATTAGAATTAGATAATTTAAGAAGTTTAAAGTTTTTTTTTTTAATTTTCGAAACAGAGCTAATTTTATTTTAGCTTTATTTATCATTGCTGTCCATCCCCAAATTTAAAATTTGTATTTAATAAAAAAAATATATCTGCTAAAAAGAATAAAAGATCAAACAGCTTTTTATTAAAAATGAAAGTAAAAAAAATATTTAAGAAGTAAAAAAAATACAATTTGTTTTTCAAATGTTTTAATTTTGTGTAGCTTCCAAACATTCTGTTATCCTGAAATATAGCAGGAAAACCGTAAAAACGTTTCGGATTATTTAATAATTTAATTAATATTTTAGTTTTATGTCGTTATTTTAAAGAAAAATATAGAACCTGTCAATCAAATTGTTAGTTAATATTTTAAAAATCTCCGAACTGATCAGTATCTGTTCTGATAAAATAAAAATCAATTTTTTTTTAAATAATAACTTTTTTTAGAGATAAAATTAAAAATCAATTACAACGAAAATATTACCTATAAATTTTTAATTAATTTTAAAATCTTTGTTTTAAATGTGTACTATCCATGCTTTAAGATCGCCATAAAAACACAGTAGATGTTTTTTAAAAGTTTTTACACATTCATTAAGTAACCGTGTTTTTTTTTTAAATAAAAAAATATAATGGTAATATTTCAAAATTCAATTTTTAGTTTTGGCGCTATACCTTCGCCCCCCCCCCCAAAGACACTGTCAACCACACGATGTTTTTTGTCTTCAGTTCTTTTTTTAGTTTAAAAATAAAAAACAAATATGAATAGATTTCCTTTTTTTCTTAATATTTGTTTCATAATTTGTGGATTTTAATTTTAAATAATAAATTTCATTTCTCTACCTTACTTTCTTTTTAGAAACTTTTGGCAGCAGAAACACATTTGCAAAAAAAAGCATTTTAAAAAAAAACATTGCTAATGTTTGTAAATTAAATTTAATTATTAGTAATTGCAACAATCCAACTGTTGTTATTTTAAATTAATTTTATGAAGTTAAACTTAAAAAAAAAAAACTTTTAAAAATAAGTTTTTCACTTTATAAATTTATTGTTGTTACTTTTTAGGGGGTGCGAAAGTGTAATAGCGCGTTAGCTTTTAATAAAAACTATTAAAAAATAGATTTTGAAACATTATCAATATTTAAATTTAAATTTTATTTTTTATTATTTTATCGATTGACTGGATGGCTTTTTATTGAAATTAAAAAAAATAAATAAATAAATTTAAATTCGCTTGAAAAACATTCTGTAGACTAGAGAGTGTAAATTTTATTTTTTCTTTGTTGCTTTATAACTTCCACGATCTTAGTCAATCAGTTACTTATAAAGTTTATAAGTAACTGATTGACTAAGATCGGGGATGATATAAATTATGGTTTTATTATTTTAGCAAATTAAGAATTTAAAAAATGATTAAAAATTAAGTTGGAAACATTTTTAATTTTAAATGATGATTTAAATATCAATCAACTGTCGTTTAATGACAACGACAGCAATAAATATGGAAGTACAAAAAAAGAAAAGAGTAATTAATAAATAAGTTGATTAATTTACCTGTTGCTTTTTTATTTAACTCTACGCATCTTCTCAATTTATTTCGGAAGTCCATTACCCCGACATCGTCCAGCGACGACTCTTCCTCCTGTTGACCAGTAAGGGTCATGATTAATATAGCATAACAAAAATATAATATGTAATAAACGTTAATAACCGAAATAAATAAGCTCCTTCTAAAGCTCTGATTAACTACCGCTACTCGTCAGGACAGGATTCCTGACGTTTAGCCGTCAAGGAATGATCGGCCGTGGCAACAAGAGAGACGAGTTTCATGTCATGTCACAAGAAAACAAAAACAAGACGACAATGACAACAACAACAGGCAGTTGCCATCTTTGAATTTCGTTTCCTATAAACTTAAATCTGATTGGTTGATTCTGGAAAGAAAAAAAAACAAAGGATGTAGATGGCGCCGCCCTGCTGGGCAAAAAAAAATGAAAACAATCAGGGGGAGGTCACTCAAAGTTACTTCACAACTAAAACAGCAAACCATAATAACGAGACACGTTTTTTTTTCCTATCTTTGAAGTTCGTTTTTTTCTACTATGAAGTTAAGTAACAAAAGCAAACTTTTTAGTTCTTTAAGATTTGACTGATTCTATCATCTAAACACACTTTGTTTATTTGTGTGAATGGTGAGTAAACAAGCGAAGAGATACGTTCGAATATTACGTAACATAAACAACCACTTTTTTTGCAGGTAAAGGATGAGAACATGTTTCTTTTATTAATCCACTCCTGTCTACACACTACACAGCTAATTGTTTTGGATTCGTCATCGTGAGGGAAAAAAAAGAAACCTTTTGGAAAATCGGTGAAACATTTTTCTACCTCATTTGGCCTTGTGTCATACTAAGCAACTGACAATTTCAGTATTTTTTGACTGGCAAGTGCTTCTTGTTCACACAGAAACTACTACTTTCAAGCAAGAAAGAAAATGCGTAAAACTACCACAAGCAAATTGTTACTTGAAAAACTAAAAAAATATTTGAACGTTGTCAGCAAAATTTCTCTACTAAAAAAACTTACGAATTGATTTGGAAATCTTACTGAAACAAATTTAATTTTGTCGAAATTTATTTTTACAAGTTGTCATTACTTTATTTACAAAATCGCTGGGTTATTGCATTTTGGGGATACAAAGCAATTAAGGGAAACAAAAAGAAAAATCTAAAAAATATATAGCCGCTTATTGCTTTTTTTTTTTTTTTTTACAATTCTTTCTACAAAACAAATATGGAGAGAAAAGACTTAAGTAAAACTATGAAAAGCGCCAGCAAAACAAACGACTATTACCAAGAGCCTGCAGTTAATAAAATAGAGGAAAACATGGAATTCGGCGGTGTTCTTGGAACCGCTTTTAATATTGTCGCATTGCCGGCGCTCGTCCTTTTCTTGAACCTCATGTGTAACGAGCACTCTTGTAAATTTGGCCAATTCCCCATCTTCTACAGCGGTTGGGCTTACTTTTTTGATTGGGATGCTGTTTTTATGTTCTTTAGTTGGCTGTTTTTTCAGGCATTTTTAGCTCTTCTTCCTGTTGGAAAAATTCACTACGGTCTTCCATTAAAAGATGGAACCCGTCTGAGATATCGATGCAACGGGTTCATATGTCTGTGTCTCTCAGTGTCAGCTTTTATGGTCGCTATACACTACGAACTGCCGATAGAACACGTTTACAACAAGTTATTCCAAATCATGGTGACATCACTGATTTTCAGCTATCTGATGAGCTTGCTACTGTACATTAGGTCTCTTAATTTACCCTCTTCGAAGTTGGCACCCAGTGGCAGCACTGGTTACATAATCTATGATTTTTTCATGGGCCACGAACTTAATCCCAAAATCGGAAATCTGGATTTAAAATTCTTTTGCGAGATGCGCCCCGGTCTCATTGGTTGGCTGATTATAAACCTTTGCATGGTCATTAAGTCATTTAAAGACAACATTGGTCCTTCCCCGGCCCATCTCCTCGTGACTATATTCCAAGGGCTTTATGTTTTTGATGCCCTGTGGTTTGAGGACGCAATTCTCACGACAATGGATATTACCCATGACGGATTCGGTTTCATGCTATGTTTTGGAGATCTCGTTTGGGTTCCATTTCTTTATACCCTTCAGGGAAAATACCTAATGAACTACGTACACGATACACCATGGTTGATTCTTATTGGTATTTCAATTGTCAACTGTATTGGCTATTTAATCTTCAGACTTTCAAATTCTCAGAAGAACCAGTTTCGACAGGATCCCAAGCATCCCTCGGTTGCACACTTGGAAAGTATTCCCACACCCAGTAAAAACCGTTTACTGGTATCTGGTTGGTGGGGAATGTGTCGGAAGCCTAACTACCTTGGAGATATCATTATGTCAGTCTGCTGGTCATTAACCTGTGGTTTTGGTAGCATTATTCCTTATTTTTATCCAATTTATTTCATTATCCTTCTAGTGCACCGGGAAAAAAGAGACTCCAAACATTGCCAGAAGAAATATGGACCCAGTTGGCAGAAATACTGTGAAAAAGTAAAATACAAAATATTCCCATACATCTATTAGTTTTAAAAATCTCTTTCTATATTGGCCCATTAAGAAAGCAGCTGACAATTTTTAACTGTGCTCATATTTAAAATCTGCCTTTTGTAAAAATTTTAACATCATTGACTCTCTTTGACTTTTTGAAATTGTAAAAAGAATGAACCATTTTATATATATATATATATATATAAATTTTTTTTTCATTTTTTTTATTTTTACAGCAAAAAAAACAAAAAATACCTCAACATAGAGATAGTATTTCAAGCCATTCTGTATACAGCTATCATCACTCTCTAAGTGTCTGTCTCGAAGCATTTTTTAAAATTTATTTTCACTGTCAGTCCTCCTCTTATAGACGCCTTGTTAATGAGAGTGGATTTGTGTTAGTGATTGGTGGGGGCGAATCTTATCCCAGGGGAAGCAGTCTGGGGTTGGAGTTTATTATGGCCAGGACTTCTTGTTTGTGGTTTAATATCAGTTCCTTCTATGTGATGTTTCTTATAAAAAGCCCCAGAGAAGAGGCTGATGATATCTGTGTACAGAACGGCATGAAATAGACTATGTTGAGGTAATTTTTGTTTTTTTTTGCTGTAAAAAATACATATGCTCTATTAAAATAAAAACATTGAGCTGTCTGTGGATCAGTTTTAATAATTAGTATTACTAGGATCCGCCCAGATACCAACGGATCAATTACCTATATTATATATATATATATATATATATATATATATAATTATTTATTTGAATATTACAACATAAATATGTTATAAAATCACGACAAAAGTAGCCATTTTGTTTCAACACTTCTAGTGTCTTATCAAGTGACGATGTAAGACACTAGAAGTGTTGAAACAAAATGGCTACTTTTGTCGTGATTTTATAACATATTTATGTTGTAATATTCAAATAAATAATTATATCTGCTCTACTCTGTATTGAGCACTCTTTAAAGAATATTAATTGTTGGTTATTGGATCTCACTCCGTATATACCAATCCTAAACTTGGGTATATATATATATATATATATATATATATATATATATATATATATATATATAAAGAGCCATTTTTCCTGTTGGCAAAATAAATTTGTTATATTTTTTTCAAATTAACCTTTTACTAATTAGCCAAATGGCTTTAGATATCTGATTACTGCTTATTATATTGTCAAAATAATTGTAACAAAAAACATAAAATGTAATAATTTTTGGGATAAAAATAATACTCACAATTTTAGATGAACTACTGAAATAAGGACTTCATATTATTATAAATTTTAACTGGCAGTAGGAGTGGCTGCAATATTTATTTCCATTTTTAGAGAAAATATGGCATAAGGTGAAAAGGGGCTGGTTTTCATTTGTCCTACATTTAACTTGGCAAGCTAGAGTCACTGACCAAAGCATACTGTAATTTCCATTACACCAAGACAACACATTCTTACTTAGCATTCCGTCTACAGTCACTGTTTCTCTATAATGTCTTAATGAGACTCTATATATATATATATATATATAGATTGTCTGTAGAAGGGTGGGGGGAATAACTAATTTAAAATAAATCTAACCCCAATGTATATTTACAATTATGAAATACCGTCAATATTTCTGAGATGAGGTATTATGTACTCTATTTACATTATTCAGACTATTGTCCTCATCTTTGTCATCATATTTATTACAACATTTCAGCCGTAGTATGCTCCGGACTTCTTCAGGTGGTTGGAATGTCAAACTGAACCCTTTATTTCACTCACTGGAATAGACTGTTCTAGTTCCACATGCCATGTCTAATGGATGTCAGTTATCAGTTATCTCCTGTTAATTTCTGAGATGAGGTATTATGTAAACTATTTACATTATTCGGACTATTGTCCTCATCTTTGTCGCCATATTTATTACAACGTTACGGCCGTTGTACCCTCCGGCCTTCTTCAGGTGGTTGGAATGTCAAATTGAACCCTTTATTTCGCTTGGAGAGGGGAATTAACAGGAGATTATTGATAACTGACTTCCATTAAACATGGCATGTGGAACTACCCCAGTGAGCGAAATAAAGGGTTCAGTTCAATATTCCAACCACCTCAAGAAGGCGGGAGTGTACAACGTCTGAAACGTTGTAATAAATATGGCAACAAAGATGAGGACAATAGTCCGAATAATGTAAATAGTGTATGAAATACCGTGTTAGTAATATACCTCCCATCCTAAATTGAGACAGAAATATCAGTTAGCCAGACAAAATTAATGCAAGACTAAATACAAAAGTTGAAACAAGCATTCTACCAAACACTCCCACAAATGAAACAACAAATACGAAAGCATACCTGAAAAACGAAAAGTGCCCACATCCACTACAGAACTGACATCTCCATCACCTGACAGGAAAAGGGAGGGAGAATTAAACTAAAGAAAGAAGGGACGAAAATAAAGAGGCAAATCCTCTAAGCTAACTTCAAGGGAAGAAACTAAAGAGGAAAAACAAACTTAATCTACCCTCTTTTGAACTGGGTTGCCAATGTTTAGCCCAGATGACCAAAATTTTGATGCCTAACCAACATTGAGATGCCACACCAAGTCAGTTCTTTTTACTCAACATAGACACGAAACACTCGCCCATCTTTCACCAAATTCCAATGAAGAGAGCCAGCACTTTATCATTCTGAGCTTGACTTAAAGCTCATACTTAAAGAACAAGATCAGTTGGGAAGAGGAAAACTTCTCATCCCCATAGAATTCATTCTGGTACATTCTCCATGCCAGGACTTGTATAGTGTCAAGTAAGCAGAACACATAGTGGTCAGTCTTTGTCACCAACAGCACCACATTGTTACAGACAGAACTAGCTTCAAGGATTAAGAACATTCCACACAGCATGCAGACCATTGAAAACTTCTAATGGCCTGTCAATGGACATACGACGTTGCAGAGGAAAAAGGTATGTTTGATGGTTTCCTCCACTCACCGCAGTGAATGCACTCTGGCAAAATTGACAGTCCTGTTGAACAAAGCTTCTTGCTGACCCAGATGGTCCTTTGCATCACAACTTGGTGAATGATGACTCATTGTTAGCACTGGCTACTCAATTGATGAATGCTAAATGTTTTCATATAAGAAAACAGCTAATATTACAATTACCATGAGAAATATGAACAGATACTACACTTGCCATTTACCCAATCTCTACAGTGACAAGATATGGCACAAAGTCAGTTTAAAATGTGTAGCCTGGGCCCATATACATGGGACAAGGCCCAAAATTGTTGAGTCCTCACAACAAACGTTGCACTGGCGTTGATATTCTACTGTTCCTTGCTCTTTGATGCAATGAAGGCGATACCACACTTAGTACTTACTTGCCACCCCATGCTGGCAGGATGTGACACAGGGTCAGTTTAATGTGCATGTGCACCAGGGCCAGGTCTGAAAATAGCCCAACCCCACAACTGTTGCTTTCACTGGCATCAGTATTACAACCAATCCCCCTTTTTTTAGTACAATGAGGGAGGTAGTGCCATGGGCAGCTGTTCCCAGCAATCAGGCACCTCTCAATAATAATTTCACTTGTGCTCTTCCCAAAGACAGAAACACAACCAAGAGATGAAATGTAGTTTTCTACCTGAAGACAGATTCTACACTTTGATCCCAACCTAATAACCAGGGGTTGAAGAAAAGTATCACTCGATTTGCACAGACTGTTCATTCAATGAATGCCGAACACGTCCTCATAAGGAAATGGTTAATATTACCATTATTACACAATGATTTATTTGAAAATATAGAGTTATCTGATGATAATATAGAGTTATCTGATGACCATATGAGTGAACGTATGATCTGGTGATCATATGTTCACTCTCTGGATTAGGCGAGTTCATGCATTCTAATTCAGTAGAAAAAAGAAAAAGTGAAACTGAATGAACAAATTTACTGATATGAGATAAGGAAGAGAACACCCTACTTCTATGGATTAAATAGTGATTTTGGCTAAATCTCCACAGAAACTTGAAGAGGATTGATTTGTTTTTCTTTATTGTTTTGTCAACCCATTGTGGGTTAAAACAGAAACATATTTTGGATTATAAGAAAAATTCTTTGCTAGTAAATATTGTATTAACCATTTTATTTTTTGAATAACAACAATTTTTATAGATACAAGTGCTACTATTTGACCCACAGCTGGAGGGGAAACTAGTGAAAGCATAATAGAGTACTGGTTACCAGGAATTAGTAAACTTGAGTTTCAGCCAAATTGCTTATGATTACTTTGCACTAATTCCCCTTGCGAAAGGCGTGAAGCCATTTATCCCTTCAGTCATGAGTAAACAGCAGGACAGATGACAGTTTGGTAGTCATCATAGCTGGCTCAAAGTCTAGTTTTGCAGTGGAGAGGGTTAAGACGAAACGCCAACTCAATAAAAGCAACAAAGAATTGATACAGAAATAATGCATAAATCACCAATGAACAAAATCCTTACTGTTAAAAAATAGTGTGATTTTGAGGAAGGTGGCTATTAAAACAATAACGAGAAAGGAGAAAGAGGGCTGCTACTACTACTACTACTACTACTATAACAATAATGTGAAAGGAGGAAGAGGGCTATTACTACTACAATAATGTGAAAGGAGGAAGAGGGCTATTACTACTACTACTACAATAATGTGAAAGGTGGAAGAGGGCTATTACTACTACTACTACTATAACAATGTGAAAGGAGGAAGAGGGCTATTACTACTACTATTACTACTACTACTATAACAATAATGTGAAAGGAGGAAGAGGGCTATTACTATTACTACTACTACTATAACAATAATGTGAAAGGAGGAAGAGGGCTATTACTACTACTATTACTACTATAACAATAATGTGAAAGGAGGAAGAGGGCTATTACTACTACTATTACTACTACTACTATAACAATAATGTGAAAGGCGGAAGAGGGCTATTACTACTACTACTACTACAATAACAATAGCATGAAAGGAAGAAGTGGGCTATTACTACTACTACAATAATGTTAAAGGAGGAAGAGGTCTATTACTACTACTACTACTATTACAACATGAAAGGAAGAAGTGGACTATTACTACTACTACAACAACAACAATGTGAAAGCTGGAAAAGAGCTATTACTACTACTACTACTACAATAATGTGAAAAGGGCAAGAGGGCTATTATTACTACAGCAATAACATGTAAAGAGGAAGAGGGCTACTACTGCAACAATAATGTGAAAGGAGGAGAAGGGTTATTACTACTAATAATAATACTACTACTATGACAATAACATGAAAGGAGGAAGAAGGCCATTGCTGCTACTGCTACGACACTAATATGAAAAGAGGAAAAGGTTATAACTATTATAAGAACATGAGAAAAGGAAGATGTTATTATACTACTACTACAACATAGAGAACTACTACTATAACAACAAGAATAATAATAACAATGACTCTAGATTGAAATTGTCAGAATGTGGGACATTCAGGCCACTATTATCCCAGTTATCATTACGACATTGAGTTCTATACAACCGAACTTAAAGTCCAACATCGAAAAGAATTGGAATATAGTCTAGTATCCCATGCACTTCAAAAGTCTACATAGCATGGCAGGTACCTGCAAAAGGTGCTCTCTGTCTGAGCTTTAGTCCTGGGTATGACGATAAACTACATCTGGCAACAAGGCCTCTGATCTCAGGAGATTTGAGATTTTAAGGAGTGTGGAATCACCTCTTAATTGCTACTGTTCCCAGGTCCACCCTGACATGGGGTGGTAGCACCTGTTAGGTCCTAGCTATGGGCAAATAGTGAATCCCAAAACAGAAAACAAAATGCTAAAAAAGTATAAAAAATACATTTTTATAGTTAAAATACCAGCAATACAGTTTTATATATAAAAAAAATTACCAACAATACCTATTTATAGTAAAATTGACAACAATACATTTTTAAAGCAAAATGACCAGAAATACATTTTATTGTAGAATTACCGCAATACACTTTACCTATAGTTGAAGGCATACAATTGCATTCAAAATATATTTAGCTGAAGTCATAAAATTATGTTCAAAATATTTAGATTTCAGTATTAAATAACCCATAGAGGTGTTGATATGCCATAAAACAAAACCAACTAACCTCTATTTGAGGTTATATGATTTGATGGTGAGCATCGATAACGCAAGAAAACAAAAAAGACTGTCTATATTTCTGAGATGAGGTATTATGTACACTATTTACATTATTCAGATTATTGTCCTCATCTTTGTCGCCATATTTATTACGTTTCGGCCCTTCAGTATCTGTCTATATTTCTGAGATGAGGTATTATGTACACTATTTACATTATTCAGATTATTGTCCTCATCTTTGTCGCAATATTTATTACAACATTTCGGCCGTTGTATGCTCCGGCCTTCTTCAGGTGGTTGTAATGTTGAACTGAACCCTTCATTATTTCTTTGAATGATAAAATTCACAGAGAAGTGCTTTGAATATATGAAACATTAAAAAATGACTTCAGTTAATCAAATAAAACAATTGCCAGACATTTCAGCAACACTTGACAAATTGCAAAATGGAGTTGAAACAATTGTTTTACCAGAAAAACATTTTTGTTAATATTGCTTAAATATATGATATTTATATATATATATATATATATTTCTGGAATCTGCAATGTTATCGATCCTGACCTGACATATCAGTTTCAGTCACTTTCCCACCACCATAGCATAGCTTTCCTGTGCCTTTTCTATAAATATTTTCATTATTCTGATAAACTTTCCTTTTTGGTACCTCATCTTTATGAATTTAAGCACAGTGGTGACTGGCCGCTCCTACCCAAGTATACGTGTCTCCTAGAGTGGCTAGCCAATCCACGCTGCAAATGCCTGTTCAGGCACAAAAACCACCTGCGGTTTATACTGCAACTATGCTAAGCAGACCTTAGTTACAGTTTCTAGGAGAGAGTGCATTATCTGGCATGGTTAACAGTCTGAACAAGGCCGATACACTCACACACTCAGTCATGATGGCTTGTGGCTTTGTGCTAGCACAGTACTAGATTAGCAGCTAGTCCTCGTCATTTTTACAGTTGAAATGAGTAGATTAACTGTAATACAACATCAGTTGTCATCTTTTGTTTCCTTAAATTCTGTTTTTTATTATCTCCATGCAATAATGTTCTGAAATTTTTTTCACTTTCTCTTTGTAGCTTTATCACTTTGCTTGGAATGAAATGTTTAAATACAAAACAAAAATAAACTTGCCATTTTATCATTTTTTTTTTTTAAATGTTAAATATTTTAAAAAAATATGGTTTATATTTGGTAATTAATTCAAAGTCTTTAAAAATATCCATTTTCATTAAATAGCGATATGGAAAATTTTAGTCTCTCTCTCTCAATGTATATGTTGTAACCTAGGGAAGGTTTCTGAATAGAATAATCACACGTAGGTTAGTAATGAACGATAATACTTAGGACACAAACAACACATAAGTTTTGCCAGCAGTGCTTAGAAGTAGCAGTCAACTGCTAGAAGTGAGTCAAGTGAATTCAACTATGAATCTCCAACTGCAGACCAACATACAGTATTTACTACTGTATTTATATGAATGGGGACACACCCATTATCGTCCATAGGTATGCTACAACAATATATGAAGGACATGTGCGATGTGTATTCAACAAAAAATCAAAAATTGCTATTTTCGCTGCAATTTATTATATCATATCCAAGTATTTTATAAAAATTAGAGCTGATTACACAATATTTCTAGCTCAATTTAGGTTAATAGTTCGTGACCATGCAATGAGATGAGGTAACATAAACCATAGATTTGTCTGTGGAATATCATTACATTATTGTTATATAATGATAGTGAAATCATTAAGGTTTTTTTGTCAAAAGAATTTTATTTTTGGTCTTATATTAATTTAAAATATTGCTTTTTACAGGCTTTATTTTTGAAATGGAATAAGATTATTCTAAATTTCAGAATTTCGCTATTGCCCATCAAAATGACTGGAAGAAAGCGATCTAAAAACAACAATGGAAAAGAGAGGTAACAAAGTGTTAACAAAATAGCTGCATTTTGTTCAACTGAGGAAACTTAGCATTGCAGCCAAAGTATTCTAAAATGCTGCCAATAACAAAAAAGAAAATAAAAAATACCTAACAACAAATCGAATATAACATCAAAATTTATACTATTTTTCTTTATTTGTGATGTAACTAAATACATAATTGTCAATAATGTTTCTATAAAACTTGATATTTCCTGTAATAAATTCTTAATAAATGTTATTATTGTTATTATTTAAGTGTAAGGTAGTCTTACATTTACAATTCCTTACAGCTAACCATGAAAAGAAATGTTGATAAAAACTGCCTAAGACCTTTAAGTGCATATTGGCACTAAATTATCAAATGTTGAATATGCCCCCTCCTCTGTCAAATGCATCATATATATATATATATATATATATATATATATATATATATATATATAAAGTATTACCAGTTTGTGCCTGGTAGGAATAATTCCTAGGAGGATATTAATCCAGGGAGAGCTCAATGTAGACTACAGAGCATTATAATAATAATCACAAAGAAAACCTTAAAGATTCATTTTGGTTATAATTTATTTCATGAATATTGAAGATATTCACTCTTCAGACCAAAGTCTTATTCCCTCACTAGTAGCACAACCCAGAGTTTCATGCACAATGCAATCTTCCAGTGCTGGGTAGAGACTGAAGATTGCATTGTGCATGAAACTCTGAGTCATGCTACTGGTAAGGGATAACATATATATATTTATTAATATATACTTAATAGCTCTGTTGCATCACATCGAGCATTGTTAACACCAGCTCTCAATGTGTGATATCTTATGTTGATATCTGGTGGACTCTCCTATCATGAACGATAAATGAGAGTCAGCATTGGATGGTGCCTTTCATTTTAGGCTTATGCTTGCTAGCAGGGCTATTGTGGAGAAAATCAGGTGAGGGAAAGACGTATTTCATTTGTGCTTTCTTAAGTGTGATACTAGCCTAGCCTTGCTGCAGGTGAGAAAACCACACTGACAGATGAAATTTGTTAAAGCAGGATTTTGATGGCGTCTCTGCTTCAGATTTTGATGAAGCTGATCACAGTGCTTCAGTCTACTGTCTTCAAAACCCTTTAACTTAATGAAACATGTCTTATGCCACTCCTTTTCGGATGATATATATATATATATATATATATATATATATGGGGGAAATAATATGAGAAAGTGGAAAAGTTTTTTTCTGTGACACGTTTTGTCCTTTATGACTTCATCAGACTAAAGTGATGTTTTATGTTGATGCACCTGAAGGAATGGTGATGTTGAGAATTTTAAATTAAATTTTTTTTTTTTCACGTTTTGGGTACCATATACACTCATGTAACATGCAGTCTTGCATATTGTGCAACCCCCAAATTTTCACTTATAAAAAATGATTTTATTATGTATCTCATGTATCATACAACTTCCTTTTTTGTGAGACCAAATTACAATAGATCAACCTCTTTTCCTCTACCTCTTTATCCCATCTTCTAGTTAAATAAGTTAAAAAAAGTAAAGAGAAATATCGTTAGTAATGCTATACTCGTATAAACGCATACAGCATAGATGGTGGTCTCGATCAGCTAAACATCTTATAAACGTAAGCAATGGAAAAGATGCATATTCACTATGTTCATATTTTATAATATGATACTAATATGTGAATATTGCATGCATTATTATTGGATACGGTTAATTAAAACATCAGTTTTATCAAAATCATGTTTATTTTAAATACAGCTGTACTTTTTGACTACAGTAAATGGATACAGTTTCGTCAATGGTGTAGCCAGGGCCAGCAGTACATACACTAATTTTATCCCCACCCCTTAAAATTATCTTCAAAAGTCACAAGATACATGAGTATATACGGTATATAGTCTAGCCAGTTTGATTTAGCTTCTTTTTTTGTTTATGTATCTATCACTTTTGTTATTAAATGTCCCACAATGTGATAATAGAAGACCTGAATGAGACTGATCATAAATTTGATTTTAAAAAAATGTTACTCTAATTAAAAAGACCAGGCAATATACTAAGATGAAAATGTATAGAAAGTGCTTTAATTGCTAGATCATCCAATGTAAATTTTCATCCCACTTCTTACATTTCACCTTTCTTGGCAGATCTTCTATTATCACAATGTGCGTTATTTAATAACAAAAGTGATGAAAACATAACAAAAAAAACAATCCAAATGAAATTGCCTACCCAAAACATATTTAAAAAAAAAAAAAAATTTAATTCTTAGCATTCCCTTTTCTTTGTGCATGTGTTTAGTTGCATTAACGTAAACGTCACTTTACTTTGATGAAGTCCTAAAGGAGAAAACACATCATACGAAAACATTTTGCACTTTGTCATTTTTCCCCTTATATATATATATATATATATATATATATATATATATATATATATATATTTTAAGACATTTTTATGTTTATACATTCTTTTTATAGATACAAATATTTTAGTAAATGCTCTGTTTTATAATAAATATAATAATATAATAAAGGCCAGTAAATGTTATTAATACTGTTTATTATAAAACATAGCATTTACTTAAATAATAAATAAAATAATTGTCGGACTTTGTCCATTTCATAATGTGTGACGTCATTTGTTCACATTTGTATACGCCTTGAGCAGATATGAATGTACGTGAGAGATTCATGGAAGATTGAAGTTTAAAAGCAGTAAAATCGACCTTGCCAATCAAACGGTTCTCTGCGACTCGATTAAGGCACGTCAGGCTGAATGACGGTTCCGTATAGGATACAGGTTTGATTCCTGTTGGAGAACGAATATTTCCTATGAAAATCTCTTGGACATTCAGGCTGGTAAATGTTATTAATACTGTTTATTATAAAACAGAGCATTTACTTATATATTTGTATCTATAAAAAGAATGTATAAACCTAAAAATTCAAAAAATAATTGTCTGACCTTGTCCATTTCATTAGACTCTCCCGTCGAATTCGACGTATGAGGGTCAGACAGATCAGTTCCTAGAAACTGAAAGCCTGACACTGACATATGAGATTTGATTATAGTGGTGAAGGCTTTGTGCAGGGCCATCCACACTTTTTGGAGGGACGAATACAGGGACCTGGTGCAGCGAATGCCACAAGGTCCCCAAACGACCCTCCGCAGGTTTTGAATTCAGAGTTGTCCTTCTCCTAGACCAGTTGCCATCCAAGGCTATAGAACCCAGTCTGTCCTGCTATTTACCCATAGTTGGAGGGAGAAGAAGAGGATTCACACCTTTCCCAAGGGTATTAGCACGTAAGTGAATGTAATGGATTTGACTAAAATTCGAACTCGGCTCTCCGATTCCTCAATCCAAGCCGTTATCCATTACTCCACCGTGCCTCTCTCTCTCTCTCTCTCTCTCTCTCTCTATCTCTCTCTCTCTATATATATATATATATATATATATATATATATATATATATCTCCAAGTATCGGATTGGTGTATATGGAATAAATTCCAATAACCAAAAAATGCTATTCTTAAAAGAGTGCTCAATATATATATATATATATATATATATATATATATATATATATATATATATATATGCAAGTTTCATTAAAAATGACAGAAAAGGTACTACGGTTAAGTTTTTTATTTAATTTTTCTTGTGTACGAACAAGAGCTTTCTTTGCTGGACAAAGGGTGTGTAAGAACTGTCCAAATGTTTTATTTTTCCAAGCGCTTTCGGCTATATCTTTAGCCATTATCAAGGATGATTTGATTTTTCAGACTTAGGTGAGTGTGTGCATTATGTATATGTCTTAGTGTGTAGTAGTGGTGTTTTAATTTCCAAATACGGTTAGCACGTTGTGGCTTTGTTCATAGTTAATATTGTTAAGGGTAGGCTTTTTCTTTTTTATTATTAAAGCCTCCATTATTTTTAACCTTTTTTTACAGGTGGAAGCAATTAATATATTTGTGTTTTCTACTAGTATATTTCTAATGGAGTCTGGTAAATTTTTATATATATATATATATATATATATATATATATATTAAAATAATAGGAAAGAACAGTGAGATTTATAATTCAGAGTTCTTAGCATTTATTTTTATTTTAAAAAAAAAAAGAATTTCTAAAAAGTTGTTCTTAGCATTACTTGATAATGGAACGGAACTTTGTATTTTAAGTTTAATTTTTATGATTGAATTTAAATTGAAGTTTCAGTTTTGAAACGGGAATTTCAGTGTTAAGATGATAAAATATTTTAAAAACAACAATTATATATATATATATATATATATATATATATATATATATATGAGAAACTTTATTATGCTCACTTATCATAATAAAGTTCCTCAAAGAACAAAATATGTTAGCACAAAAAACTTTCCTTGTCTTTTCTTTTATTTGTTTATTCACATGTGCAGGAGACACAGGAAATGTCAAGTACAGTGTAACCCTGATATAAGAGAGTTGTCGGGACCGTAGAAGAAGTCTCTTATATCCGGGTTTGGTCTATTATATATACATTAACACAGGCTCTAATTTGGGACCAGAAAAAATTCTCTTATATCTGGGTTTCTCTTATATCTGGGTTTCTTATATCCGGGTTACACTGTAATTTAACAAGTGGACTGATTGATATCATTTTTCCAAAATTCCCTAAACTTCCTGTTTATACCTAGTATATACACACATGTAAATATACATATTTTTACATGTGTAAATATACATATTTTTCCACTTTTGTGATGGCAAAATTAACTGAAAGGCATTTTGGATGTGCGTGTAACATAGCGGAATCAATGTGGCATGTTCAAATTTTGACCAGCTTTGTGTTCACTTTTACACAGATACCCTTGGGAAAGGCATGAAACCATCACTTCTTTCAGATCATGGGTCACATAGCAAGGCAGAATGAGGTCCCTAGCCTTGGTTGGTAACTAATCTAGGAGAAGGACAACTGAATTCAAAATCAGGTAGGTGTGGGACTGACAACTCTGCCTTGTAAAAATATACTTGCTATAGAAATCATAGCAACAACTAGAGTGGTGAAACTGTAGCCCAATATCGCACTATTCATTTGTTGGCACTAAGGAGGAATGTCCTGGGTATGACGATAAACTATGTCCAGCAGCAAGGCCTCTGATCAAGAGGTTTTGAGGAGTGTGTAACCACCTCTTAATTGCTGGTGTTCCCAGGTCCACCCTGACTCGGGATGGTAGCACCTGTTAGGGTCCCAACTATGGGCAAATAGTTAACCTGGAAACTGGGGTAAGAACACTATGAAAATGTAAAAATGGGTTTTAATACCAGAAATACTTTGTAAAAAAATTATCATCAGCAATAAATTTTTGAAGAAAAAAAACTATTACCAGCAATACATTTTTGAAAAAAAAATATTATGAACAATACATTTTTAAAAAAAAATATTACCAGCAATACATTTTTTTAAAAAAATATTACCAGCTATACATTTTCTGGGGAAAAAAATTATTACCAGCTATACCTTATTTTGAAAAAAATTATTACCAGCAATACATTTTTGAAGGAAAAAATTATTACCAGAAATAGATTTTTGACAAAATAAAATATTACTAGCAATAAAAATTTTGTCAGCATTTAATAATCCATTGAGGTTGATATGCCGTAAAACAAAACAAGCCAAACTAAGGAGGAGGAAACAGCATTTTCTTTTAGAAAATTCACATAATGTGAAACCTGGTTCCAGTTCCAACACTTCATATTTTCTGGACCTTTTTCTTGTATTTTTTAAAGTTGGTCTTGTTCTTTGGCATTAAAATTACTTTTAATTTTTGCTCACTGCACAGATGATCTTAGGACATTACGCATTTTGAAAAAATTAAATCAATGAAAAAAAAAGATGAGGCTAGTAATTACCTTCATAGAAAAACAGGTACATCCTAAACGTAAGTGCCATCTGAAGATTTACTGCAGCCTCTCAACAATAGCTGACATGCACCTGTCTTTCCATGATAAAATAGAATTGACAAAACTTGAAAACTAAGTGAAACCTTTTCTTTTTAATCATTTCACACCAAGCAAGGCGATAATGCCACTAGTACACAGGGGCTTACAGGGAGTGTAAGTGAAGATGAAGATTTAGGAAAGGACAAAAAAATGAACATGGTTCAAGAAAATGGCAATTGACATTGCATTTAAATTTTTGAACATTATAGTTATCATATTAAAAAAGATTGAATTTGTGCTGGCAATATTCTTCTGTACATGCAACCATCTTCAAAAATTCAGAAATACTGTTTAGTTTCGCATTTCTAGATGATTTTTTTTTTAATATAAAACTCAATCTTTTTTTAAAATGGTACTGTTTACTTTATAGAATTTGTGTTTAAAATATTTTGTATATTATTTTTTTTTAATCATTTCACCCCAAGCAAGGCAATAAAGCCACTAAGATCCAAGAGGAGGGAAAGAAAATGAAAAAGATTAGAAGGAACTGGAAATCCAGTCCTAAAAAGGAAACTAAACTTCTACTCTTGTTCAAAAAACTGGGGAGGTGTATGAACCGGACAATGAAACAATTTTTAATATACTTCTAAAGTAGAAGTGTAAATTCAAACAAGTTGTTTTAAATTCAACTGACCAAGTCTGCCTGTTTAATTTTCTATTGTATTTTTCCAATTTTCAAATAAATAAATCAACCATTCACCCTTACATGGAATACTGCTACCATAAATGGTCTAGTGCCCCTGCTGTTCGTCTTAAGGTCCTTGACAAAATCCAGAGACGGATATGCAATGTGATTGGCCCTGATCTGGCACCTCTGTCTTTTCTACAAATACTTTCACGGTAACTTCCCCGACAAGCTACTTTCGCTAGTTCCCAGACTGCATGAATTTAAACATGCTACTAGGCTGGCATCTCGGTCCCACCCTTTCACTGTTGAAATGGTTAAATGTAGCCGTCTCTTCTACTCCAACAGCTTCATGTCTCGCACTTACCGTCTGTGGAATTCCCTTCCTATTACTTGTTTCCCTGATAGCTATAATCTCCAATTATTCAAATGTAATGTCAACTGACATCTCCAGATGCCTTGATCTATTCCCTGTCCTTCTCTTCATCCTTTCCTCTATCACATCTCTTTATTCTTGCTCCCATTCTCTGTAACCCCTTGCATGTTAGTGGCATCCCACCTTGCTTGGGGTGAAATGCTCAAAAAAAGTCCAGTCAAATCCAAATTGTGGATAACCTGTCCAAAGTTCATATTTTTGTTCTGTTTTTATTTGAGTACTTTCAACTGCCTCAGTCATTATCAAGAACTAAATGTTGTCAGTATAACAGACAAGATTCTGTTGGTTACATCCTGCCATATTTTGGAATGCTAGCAGTCCAATACATTTCCTATATATGTATCATATAAGAGATGTCAGATATCAAACAGCTTCGCAGAGCTTGACTAGACCAGAAACAAATCTGAAGTTTCCATGCATGCAATATTATCTGTTATTAAGTAGGGCTGACTGAGCTCTTTAGCCTTGGTTTACAGTAGTCTAGAAGGTAAACTCTGAAGTTTCAAACCCAGGCAAATGGATCTAGTTTGTTGGGGAATACATGGTCATCTAATGTAAGGAAAACCCTAATAGAAAACCAACCCTTCATGAGGCTAATCACCCCACACTATAGAACAGTTTGATTACAGAAACTTCACCAGAGACCTCATATACCATGAGGTACTAAGCAGATAGCATATTAAGGAATATGGGCACCTTATATGATGCTCATCCTGTAGATTTCTGCCCTGATATGAACACTACACCAGACCAATACATACTTCCTGCTTATTACATATTTGTCAGATGCAGCCACACGTTCGCAGTATATTTAAACTGTTGGCTGTACAGGGTGAGATGGGTAAATTGTTGCCATTTTATATTTTTAATTTCATGCATGCATGTTGTTTGTTTTTTGTTTTTGTCAATTGCACAGTATAGTAGGGTCTATGAGAAAAGAACGTGATGCAATTCACTTTGCCAGAAATTTGGAAACACTATGCTGTACTGCTTGGCATTCACACCGGAAGCCCCAACACAAACATTTCAGAGTGTTTGGGTGTCAATCTGAGGACAGTACAGAGAAGTCAGAAAGAGTTGGATGAGTCTAATGGTGATTATGAAGGTACGGCAGCCCGGAAAACTCACTCTGATCATTCTGATAAGAAAAGAACTTCCATCATTCAATATCTGTGGGCCAATATACCACCCACAACAATACCTCTGTTGACCCAAAACGTTTGTGTGAAACCCTCATATAGGATGTCCTCTTTGGTGCCATTGAGCTTGTTCAAGATGCAGCATTTCTTGAAGGCTTTGACAATGATAATGGTATCCAACTCTTCCCAGGTATCAACGATCCACTCACAGATGACTTAAAGATTGTTTTTCTCATTCTGCCTCTTGATGTGTGGGTGTGATTTATCTCCCTTTGTTGCAATACACCAGTAAACAAATCCAATTTGACCCGATTTTGAGGCCTACAAATAATGGAATTGAGTTCTAAACTAAAAGAAATAAGATGCAAGTAAGTTTTGGGACATGATTTTAGATAAATTTTTTGCTTAATTTTATTTTTGTTATTGGATTCATCCCCTCGCCATTCATTTCATAATAAATTTTTATTTATTTTTATAAGAAAATTGAAAAGGAAAAACAAAAAAGAGGCAATTGTATATATTGAAATTTTTATGCTGTGAGAGTTTTAGTTGGATCCCTGTGAATATGTGGTATTGTGGTATATGTTGGACTGAATGGAGAAAGACGGCTTCTTGTAGTGATTGAGTCAATTGTAAGAATGAATGGATCATGAATCAGATTAGTTTGGTTTCAGATAATCAATGACGACCAACATTCACCTCTCCTCGAAACAAATAAATCCAATTTGACCCGATTTTGAGACCTGGAAAAAACGGTATTGAGTTCTAAACAAAAAGAAATAAGATGCAGCAAGTTTTTGGACATGATTTTGGATGAAAACACCTGCATCTTATACAAACAGGATTATGGTTTATTGATTATAATTGATTATACTGAATAAATTGCTTGATAAGTTGGTTCACTGTCATGCTAGATAATTTTTCTTGCCAGTATCTATATTACACGTTTATAAGTTTATCATTCATCCATGTATTGAATATTTCCGCCATATTTAGTCCGTTGTTTATGCTACATATTTAGAGATTCTTGATAAAATCCAAAGAATCTGCAATGTTATCAGTCCTGACCTGGTATCTTGGCTTCAGTCACTTTCCCACCACTGTACCTTTTCCATAAACATTTTCACAGTAAGTGTTCTGTTGAGCCTTCCTCTTTTATAGCTCAACTTTATGAATTTAAGCTCAGTACTAGATTGGCAGCTAGGTCTCATCAATTTAGAGTTGAAATTACTAGATCTAACCGTAAGTTCTATGCTAACAGTTTCTTCTCTCACACTACTCACTGTGGAACTCTCTTCTGGCTTCTTGCTTTCCAGTTAACTGTGATCTTCAAAAATTTAAATGCAATGTCAATCATTATCTTATGTCTCCTTGAATCCCTGTTCTTTTATTGGCTTCTCTTCTTTAATAATGTTTTTTTTTCAGACTCTTTCACGCTCAATAACCACTTGTGTCTTAGTGCCTTTATTGCCTTGCTTGGGGTGAAATGATTAACGAAAATAATAATGCTAAAAATAACCAAAAACACATTCAGATAACATTTCCAATGATAAACAAAAGAAAAAGAAAAAAAAAAAACACCAGAAAATTCTGATGTAATATATTTCAGTTTTATTTATTCAATACATAACATTCAAAATATTGTACATAAAATCAAGAAAAGACAATATAAACAATACATAGATATCAATGTGTAAATTATAAAATATTTTTTAAACAACGCAATAAAAACATAATACTGTTAAATAATGAAATAATTTAATAATAAAATAATCCTTTCAAATGAACATTTACTGTCACTTTGGTATGTATAGCCTGCGGGTGACTATTTTTTAGTCTTTTTAGAATGAAAGAACGAAAACTTGTATAACATTGTAAATGAAAGAAGTCACTGTTATAATTCTATCTACAAATAGTCCATACAGGCATGTGTGTATGTATGTCCATGTGTATGAGAATGAAAAAAAAATATAGGAAGTTTTGCAAGCAGAATGTAAAAAGGTGTCTGAAAATTAGCATATTTCTTTTCAAAGCAGGATATGAGAGATTTACCATCAACTCGTTTTAGCAGACTTGACTAAGCTTTGTATGATTCCATCAGAAAGAAGGAAATTATATAAAAAGGCTCCAAGATTAAGATAGAGGTTTTATATGTATAGATCTGGCATTCTCACATTGTGAGAAAAAAATATCCAACAAAGCCTTGTGATACAGTGTGGTATGGCTGAAGCACCACAGGACCATACCTTACCCTACGATTAACATTTGGATGAAGGCTTTGTTTGAGGCACTGCTGTTGTTGTTGTTGGTGGTTTTTTAGCAGGAAGTGTATGAACATACATATTTTCATCAAGAATAAAGCCAGAAAAAAACCTCAAACATAAATTAAGCTCAGTACTAGATTGGCAGCTAGGTCTCATCAATTTAGAGTTGAAATTACTAGATCTAACCGTAAGTTCTATGCTAACAGTTTCTTCTCTCACACTACTCACAAGGTAAATTTCAAATAATTAGGAATAATTATAAATACATCTGGATGTATTAACCCACAATATTTGACAATGTAAGCATAGAAGTTTAATCAATTTTCGAGTAATGATATTTATCTCCCTTGGATCTAAGATGAAAATTATTTATGTATGTTAAATAAAACCCAGAGAGAATTACGCTATTTGTTTTTAAAGAGGAAATGAAATTTCAAATTCTATACAATGGTTTTTAAGTGAACCAAGTTTAAATTTAAATTGAAACTTTCAGTTTTCTCCAATACGATTGTATAGTTGTATAGATTTTAAAAAAATATATCTTTAATACATTTAATATTCTTATGAACATTGGGTTTATTTTTATTACAATGCACCATAATGTTTATCAGCAAAGAAAATTGAATCAGCAAACTAAACCTGAATCAGCAAATCAATCCCTCAACTGGTCCCTAATTAATCATATATTGACAATTTAACAATCAAAATTTTAATTAACGATCAACCAGTCTGCATAGCATGTACAAACTTCCTCAGTTATTTTACAGAATCAATATATTTGACTTTTCTTAGGTGTGTACAAAAGTTTCCAGCAAAAACAGAATTTTTTTTAATCGTGTATTCAGTCTCACAATGTGAGAGATAGAGATGTGGTTCCCCTGATGAATACTATGGACATAAAATGTGAGCAATGAGGAAGTCTTAAAGAAAACGGGGACAACAAAGAAACTGATACTTACAAACAGATATAATGATTTTCCAAGTGTAGCTTAGATGTGGCACAAGGCTGAAAGTAGGAGGCACCCAGTGAGGATTGAACTCACTACTCAGTAGTAATAGTTCTAGTGAGACAAGCCTGCTAACCATTACACTGCCACGAGGTGCCCCACTTATAATCAGATATAGCTGAAATTTCTGGAACAAATAATGGGGAAAGTTTGGAGAATTTAACCCTCACAGGACATATTGAAGGCAAGAGAAACTGAGATGAAAGTAAATTTTATAAAAGACGGGAAGTCGTGGAGAGCTATGATCACTTATGTCATGAAAGTCATCGACAGCTTTATCTCTTATCCAAGAATTTAATTTCTTCTTTGCCGATTGCTTCCTTTATGATGGACATGATGACTAAATTCACCACCTCCATGGAGATTCAGGACTATCAGCTTCAAGTTTCACCAAAACCTGCTCCCATCATCCATTCCCTATCGCTGTTTGGATTTGGAAGTTTTGGTTGAAGGTGAAACAATATCAGAGTAGAAGAAAGTGCCAATGGTGTGAATTTGTTTAAGGTGACAACTTGCCAGGAAATGACCCACACACTTGATTTCATGACCTTCCTCTACGAAACATAGAATGAGGCATGCAGAATCGATAATTCTCATCCGTTGGTTCAACCATTTAAATCTGTTGTAATTGTCATCTTCTTGTTCCACCTTTGGGGTTGGTAGTGCTTAATCTGGGTCTTCATCTTCGACCTTACCAAGGGTGGCCCTACCAGGAGTTTAGAACTCCTGATGGTATTGCTCTCGGAGTCATTGAACCATGCAAGCCTCTCCACCACAACAAGGAGCAACCATGAAAAGTATCATGAAAGCACATAGCACTTAAAGAAGATTGAATCTTTAGTTTTCAAAAAAGAATGAACTAGGTACTTTACACAAACCTGATATTTTCTTAGATTTCTAAACAAGATACAAAATATCCCCATCTTCTCTGTAAGGGATATGTTTCAAGGCACCCCTCCCAAAGTGAATACCTGAAGCTTTAGCTAGTATACTTAACGATAATTTCAATTAGAGTACTTTACTTTTATCTTGATTTTTTTTTCTTTTTAGAACAAATTACTCAGACAGTCAATCTATGGTAGCAAGTAAACAGCATTGATCAGAAATACCATGTTTGATGGCATATAAGGCACACTTTTTTATTAAAAATATCTTTTAAAATTCCCCTGTGTCTTATATACCATATGTAGGTTTAAAATTCACAATAGTCAGCTGAAATTAGCTAGCTGACAACTATTAGCTTAGACTTTAGAGTAGCTTTCATATACCTATTGTCATTATTTAAAAGGCTAGTATGCAGATTAAAAATGTTATCATTGATAATATTCATTATATTAATTTCATCATGTTTAATATTAGTACTTTGTTTCACTAAAATTATATGCAATAAATTCGAATTATATATTTGTGAAATATATTTGTATATTTGTTTCATTAATGTTTTTCTTGCGATAACTTCCGGTTGCATTGGTATAAATACAATCAGAATTTTTATATCCTAATTATTCCACTAAGACGTTTACAAGACGCAGGTTGTACAGATGATATAAAGGAAAATTTTTGACTGAATTTTAATGGTAACTGTACTGTTTTGCTCAATTGTAATAATTGCTTGATTTTTATTTTGTTTTCTTACCTTTGGATATAATAAAGTTTTTATAGGCTCATGTTCTTTTTTTCCTATTATTTTTCATTTAATTGTAATCATGGCTTGTTTAACCAAAATAATACCTCATAAATATAGACTAGGCTGTACTATTTACTAATAATTTTACTAATTACTAATTTTTTTCTTGATTTGCCCTGCTGAAATTGGGGTGTGTCTTATATGCTGTCAAATACGGTAATTGTGAATATGTTCTGGATAAGTCTTGAACTCATATTCCCTTTGAAGCTTGGACAAGCTTTGTTTTGCAGCAGTAAGCAATTGTTAATTTTAGATTCATTTTTATTATTTACTGGACTTTATTTTATATCATAGACAAATAATAAAATACACATTTTATATTTAAATATTATTTCATATGATCGATATGAATCAATAATATCATTATTATTATTATTATTCTGTATTTATTTTTGAAAGAAATATTATGACAATCAAATGATGTGTTTCACATTCTATACCTAGAAAAAATTCAAGAAAAGATCTTTTTGATAAGTTTGGCCAAGTATTGATACAGGTACACCAATTTTCTGGCATCCTTGATTCCAGAACCATGTTAGATTATCCATTTTGCCAGACCAAGAGAAGTCACATAATAGTAATTCAATAGTACACATTTAAGTCACTAATTAAGTTCTCATATCTGTATAACATCATTAACTGTTAGAAACATAAATTCAACTATTATTGAATGTAAATTATAAGTGAATTAAATGCTTTTATTTTTTAATAAAGTTACAGTTTTAAAACTTTATTGAAAAATAAAAACACTAAATCTGTCAATCAAATCTGTAATGTAGCTTTCTTTAGTTCATTTGGTAATTATGAGCCAAGGTCCTCAAGTACACACCAATGTCCAGGTTTCCAAGTCTAAGAACAGTTTCAGGTATTCTTCTATCTGTATTTCCACATTTTTTTAGTTTCTGTGGTCATTCATGCCCAGCTAGTAACCCTTCATAAAATTCATCTCTACCTTTGTATATGCTGGCCATCTATTAATTTCCATATGGAGGAATGTTGCGTGCCAAATTTGTATTTTAATCAACAGTGGGCTGCCCCAATGTTATTGTGCAGTCTTCCCCATTTAATGCACTCAAGATTTATTGCTTAAAAATACAGCAATTGTGGCTAAAAATGTTCTAAGCGTAGCTTAGATGTGGCACACAGCTGAAAGTATAGGGCACCCAGTGAGGATTGAACTAACTACTCAGTCATAATTGTTCTTGCAAGACAAGCTTGCTAACCATTACATTACACCAAGGTACCCCCCATTTAATGTACTCTGACAAAGTCTCCAAAAATAGAATATATGTGGAATGTATTTTGGCAAAACGGCTGTGCCAAAATGCCAGCATCCAAATAGCTGCCCCAAAAGGTACCAAACCCAGAATAATGGCACAATGGTTTAGGTAATGAATATACTAAGAGGTTCGCTTGTTACTGTGCAAGATGATGAACATTTAATAACCTGACCAAAGTTAGTTGTGGGTCAAAAGAGGCCAAGCTAGATGTCTTAGTCTAGTAGTATGTAGACTTAGTAATATATAGCACCACCAAAATATATAGTTTCTTGTAATTCTACACTTCCTATACAAATCTGGATAAATAGCATTTCAGTATTACAGTAATAATAATGATATGTTACAGTTTTATATATATATATATATATATATATATATATATATATATATATATCCAGAGGAATTTGTGCAGTAACAAGAAAATTATTAACAATTTCACGGGATGTCTCATACTTATTTCCACCACTATATATATATATATATATATATATATATATATATATATATACATACATACATACAGTTGTATTTAGTTCCATCACTGATATTGAGCACTTTCCACTAAGTACTACTCATATAAAAAAAAAAATATATATATATATATATATATATATATATATATATATATATATATATATATATAGTTTATTGGGGCAACAGCTTTTATTTAAATATATATTGTTAAATATAACACACAATAGATGTCTATTATGTTTGATCATGAGCTATTCTGAACTTTGTATGGTTGCTTTAATTTCAGGTGAAAATAAAAATAAAAATTGTCTCACATTCAGATATTTTTTATTAAGCTGTTACTTGATCTAAGTTTTCAGTCCACATGAGCCATCTTCAATTTTTTTTATATGGACATTTAAACAAAGATATTCACCATCAAAGATGATATTCTGTTATGTTGGTACAACGTCGTAGAACCGCATCATGAATTTATGACCTGCGTCTGCTATTCCGTGACTGTTGTTGTTGCATAGCAATCGCCTATGTCAACATAACAGAATATCATCTTTGATGGTGAATATCTTTGTTTAAATGTCCATATAACATCACTGAAGTTGGCTCATTCATTATCTGTTATATTTAACAATATATGTTTATATATATATATATATATAATGTAATGAACTCTCCCGTCGGTTTCAACGTATGAGGATCTGACAATTTAACCAATTGATTCAGTCATGAATTTTGTTCGATAATCTTAAGTGGCACTTAAGTCCCACCAGTGATTTGCAAAGGAGGCCACACATGGAGCAAGAATGAGGATTGTGGAATGAGGTCACTGTTAGATTGGCTGACCTTTTAGATCTTGAATATATATATATATATATATATATATTAAACAATTCCTAAGATGGTACAATGAGTAAAAAAATTTTCAAAATTGTTTCAGTATGCACAAATCTTACCTAACATTTTCATTTAACTCTCTACTCTGTTCAAACACCAATGGCTTGATGATGAGAGGGAATATTTTTAGTGTACATTGGGTTCATTAGTCGATTGATTGTACTTTATGATTGGATCCCCCCACCACCACCACACACACATATATATTGGGATGTGGCAGGGGAACTGGCAGTTGAAGAACAGCCTTCAACATTGGCTTTTTTTTAATTTATTTTCTTTCTTAATATGTCTCTCAGAAGAAGCGGGGGGGGGGCGCAAGGTTGAATATAAACTGTCTCAGATGACTCAATAAAATCTGTCGAATCTTTTACATACCCAGGAAGCGAGATAAATTCTACTGAAAAGGATGTGAAAATTTGCATAGCTAAAGCCTGGGCCGTCTTGAATAAAATGGATATAATCTGGCATTCTGATCTACCAGACAACTTCAAGCGGAGTTTCTTTTCGAACCACTGTAGAGGCAGTCTTAATATATGGTTCCACTGCCTGGATATAAACTAAAACCCTAGAATCTAAACTTGATGGAACCTACACTCAGATGCTGAGAGCTATACTTAGCATCTCTTGGAGACAGCATCCAACTAAATCACAGCTGTATGGACCTATCCCTGATATTTCTACAATCTTCTGTGAACAAAGAATGCACTGCCCTGGACATGTAGCCATGGAGCAAGACAAGTTGGTTGCCCAGCAACCACTTACATTGACCAGCTATGTTATGACACAGAATGCTATGCTAATGACCTTCCGACCTTGATGCAGCACCATGATGGTTGGTGTGATAGTGATTTTCTAAGCACAGATTAGATGTGGCACAAGGCCGAAAGTATGGGGCACCCAGTGAGGATCAAACTCACTACTCAGTCATAATTGATCTAGCAAGACAAGCTTTCTAACCATTATGCCATGTTGAGGTGCCCTATGGTTGGTGATAGACTCATGAATGTCCGAACTAACTTGACTGAATAAAAATTACAAGGGCAAAGCATTAAAACATCCAGAAATGAAGCTGACAAGTTCTAGTTTTCACTAAGCATGGCTATGATTGAATTCAAATCTTTAAATTACACATCCAAAGACAAAAATTAAAAAAAACAAAAACATTTTATATAATAAAATATTTTTGTTTTTTTTTAAGTTCATGTATTTTATAGCAGTTTATGTTAATGTATGTGAAAATATCTTTTTTCCATTTTCTTTTTATAAATATTTAAAAAAAAAAAAAAAAAAAAAGTTATGAGGGTCTTTACCAATTGACCAAGAGTGGCAGTGATTGAGTTCACTAAAATTTGGATGAGATAAAATGAAAAAAAAAAAATGATATGCTTAATTTTTCCAATAGCTGCTGGGACAACAAATCATTTTTTTTTATTACCACAATGTTTTAGCCAATCTATTTCCCGACTGTCTTCAGGTGTTCTATCCCTATGGAAGATTACTTCTGTAATTCTGATTATAACAGTTCAATAATTGTTTTGACTATTACTCTAATACCTTTCGTTGGTTTTATTTGTTACCTTAGTCTTTTCTTCTGTCTTTCTCAAGAATACAATTTATATAGGAAAATTGAAGATTTAACTTTTTATCATATTGTGGTTGACCATCATTCTGATAATGTCTGTAACTGCGCAAAACAGATTTCCATATCAACCTATGCAGGAATGTTTTTATAATGGGAGGGATAGAGACAATCCCACTCACACAAACTAGATTATTTTTTCCAGTGGCATAAGTGGGCTTTTTGACTGCAGAAGTTGCCAGAAAGGAAGTAGAGTTTACAAAAACTCTTCTTTAGAGTTGCTTGTTTCCTAGAATATTTGCCAAGCAAGGCTCATTTTGACCTGTTATTTATATATAGAAAGATAAAAGAGTAGTTTCATGACTTTCTCAAAGGTATTAGTGCAAAATGACCATGACTAAAACTTGTACTTTGTTTGCTAAGTGCATTTTTTTGCCACTATTATGCCACTGCAATTTTCTTCAAGTAGAGTTTGTCAATTGTGTAAAGTAGAAAAAAATGATGTCCAATATACATGTATTTTGCACTAATGCCTTTGGGAAAAGCATGAATTAGTCTCTTCTGTCTTTGTTTTTTTTTTTTTATAAAGTCTTTTTTTCCATTCCATCATTTTTATTCATATCCTTTAAATCCATCTCTAGCAAAGTCTCTCCAGCTTTACTTTCCAAAATGAGAAAAAACTGGAATTGCTTTCTTCATTGCTTTAACTTTTGTAAGCATTTCCCATACCTATCTGGGTTCAGCAGAGGTAGTGCCAAATATTTTGAAGCTTTTATTTTTTTATTTTTAGAACAAATCAGGACAATGCATATTCCACCTGGATTAAAAGAATTCTTTTATACCATATGTACATTTGAAACATTAAATATGGCCATGAAAACTTGAAAGTTACTCACAAATTTAAGAAGTTATGTTTCCTTTCTTAAATTTCATTACAACTGTGCTCTGCTACCAGTGTAAAACCGATAGATCACAGATTCAAGACACAGTTTGAATAGACAATAACTACTGGTAATAATGGAGAATTCAGTTTTATATCAACTTTGTGCTAAGGGCAGATAAACAAATATGCTTTTTGGTCAAAGGCCAAAACTCATAATTCAGAGCAATGCATTATTACTGATTATAATGAAAGATTCTGTTTTTATATCTCTCTTTGTGCCAAGGGCAGATAACCAAACATGTCTCTTGTCAAGAACTATAACTCATCCTAACAAACTGATTAAACCAATCCATTGTGCTAAAGCAATCAAGTGATTCTATTTTATACATATAGTGGCAAATCCAGTCTTTTCTTTATTAAGCAAAGAAATCTACACCATGTTGATTTTCACACTTGTAGTTCTTTTTCCCCAAATGTGTATGCAAGATCTTTCAAGTTTCTTCCCACTCTCCAGCATTGTTCCAATCAATAATTTGAACTTTTTCCCAAAGTGAGTAACTTGATCCATGCCCCCCCATGCCCCCCAAGAAGACCTTGGAACAAATTGGCTGAAATTTGGGGGGCAGCAATAAAATCAATTAAAAGAACAAGAATGATTCATCTCAAAAGTATAGAATGTATGTTTGGGTTTTAAATATAAGTTCTATCAAATAAAAACACAAAATAAATAATTACCCTACACGCAAGCCACCAATCTGCTACTGGGTGGCATACCACTAGCGGTCCATTGGTGTGTTCATCTCAGCAATGTTACCACTGGCGGACTGCTAGAGGCCCACTGGTGGCTGCCAGCAAAGGACTGCTGACATTGCCATTGGCAGCCCGCCAGCAGGCTATCTAGCGGCTTGCATGTAGGGTAGTTCTAAAGGTGCAGGATATGCATACCAATCTCTGGTAAATATGTTGTTTTTTTTTGCTTTCCCTGCCTTTAAACTCCAAAGAGAAAAGACAAAAAGAGAACAATTCAGGTGAATTTTTAAATTAAAGACAAAAAAAAAGATTTGAAATTAGCTGGCAAGGCTCACATGTTGTATGACACAAGAGCAACTGAGTCTGAGTCTGTAGAGGGGCAGGTTTTCAAGGTCTCATTTTTTTCTTTATTCGCCTCCCCTATACACTATGTTGTTGATCACATATTTTTGGAAAAAAAATTTTGCCAGATATTTTCAGTTCTTATTTCAAAAATTTATATTTGCAATTCTTTATTTACATTATTTACATTGTTCAGACTGTTGTCCTCATCTTTATTGCCATATTCACAATGTTTTTTACACTCTGACCTTCTTCAGGTGACTGGAATTTCAAACTGAACCCTTTATTTCATCCACCAGGGCAAATTGTTTCTAATTCCACATGCCATGCCTCTTCCAGATGTTTCAGTCATCTCCCTTTAACTCAACTCTCCAAGTTTTTGTTCACCACTGCAGTAGCCATGTACTGAACTCACAACTCTTTGAGTAAAAAATCACTGTATCCAACCAATACTTTTATCCACTGAGGCATGTGTCCTTGAGGACAAGGAACTCGAACAATCTACCCCAGTGGATGAAATAAAGAGTTCAGTTAGAAATCACCTGAAGAAGACTGGAGTGTATAACAGCCGAAATGTCATGACTATGACAATAAAGATGAGGACAACATTCCGGCCAATGTAAATAATTACAATACCTCATCTCAGAAATATAGACAGATATTGCAATTCTTTATTCTATTTTCTTTGGTAAGTTTCAGTTCTTTAAAAAAATTCATATTTTTTAATGACTGTATTAGGTGACTCTAGAAAGACTAAAAATGTAGTTGAAATAATTTTAAAATATGTATTCAGAATATGAGGTCAGGTAAATTTTTATTTTTTTGGATAATTTTTTTTTTTTTTCAATAGTAATAAAAGAACAAAAAATAAAGACATTTACACTTAAAACAACACTGAGATCTTTCACAGATATTTAAAACTGCAATGACAAAAAAAAAATGTTTAAGCTGATCCCTAGAGGACGGAGGAAGCATACAGTTAGGGTTAGGGTTAAGGAGTTGAAAATGGTGTTTGATCACCAAGGCAAGGGTAATATAAAAATAAATAAATAGAAGCCTGCATTGATTGAATGTAAGTCAATGATTAAAAGTCACCATAGTGAAAAAAAGAAAAAAAAAAAAACAAAGATGTTTTTATACATAAGTTTTGTATAAATTATTAATTAAAATATGGTATTATACATACCCAGGAACTGTTTTATGTTAACATTTTTGAAAAAGAAATAAATCAAAGATTTATTCCAAAATATCATCATTAGAAACAGATGTTCAAGAAAATATATCTTATGAAAATACAAATGTGTGTTTAAAGTCATCTAGACATGTTCATGAATGAAGAAAACCAAAACCAGAACTAACAGCTTGGAAATAATGTAACATTATGAACCTTAATGATAAAAATTAATGGTATTTGCAAGACAACATTGTTTACCAGTAATATACCTACAACTTTAAAAACTTAGCTGTGAAAAAAACCCAAAAAAACCCCAGTCTTTAAGTCTTCCCAAATCAAAGATAACTGACTTAACTACAGCTCAATTTAAGTCAATAAAATTGTTCAGTTATGAAACTAATATTGTCCAAATCCTATACATCCCTTTATCAATGATGTGTGAGGTTTTGGTCATATGACATTCATGCTTATAAAATTAAAACCAAATCAACAAAATATAATTGGTACATTTCGTGACATTAGAGTCAGGTCAGACTTAGGCCCACTACAGGTAATACGAGACCGTGTACGACCTGCCACATGGACAAGTGGTTGACATCTAAACCAGCTTACCCACTAGCTTTTCTGCTGATGAGAAGGGTGACATGTCATCCCATAGCATGATAAACAAGACCTGTTAAAGGGGGGAGGAATTATTTATAGGAACCAATGGCCAACATGTGTATGTGTGTATATATATATATATATATATATATATATATATATATATATATATATATAATGGACTCTCCCGACGAGGTTTCGATGACCACCTACTAATTATCTGCATGTCTATGATGGGGATAACTTTTGAGGCCGGCTCAAGAGTTGCACAAAAGACCACAAATTGTACAGGAGAAAGTATTGCATGCAAGTGCAGCAGGAATACTGTTAGCTGTTTTATTTCACTTTTGTGTTTCACACAGTCGAATGATGCTTACTGTTTGATGATTATATATATATATATATATATATATATATATATATAAAAGGGTAGGATTGGGTTTCAAGCTTTGATTGGCAAACTTCCTAGAAATAGTGTCTCATTAAAAACACTCAATGAATTTGGAGTACCATGAGTTTCTAAGTTGGGTGTCTTATGACAAATACATGTTGTGTCAGAAATAGTTCTCACATTTTAACTGTCACCTGTGTGGTGCTTATGAACTTGGGCAAGTGGCAATCGTGTCTTCATCTAGCTAATATCTTACCATTTTCTTTTCAGGTACCATCATGGCATAGAGTGGTGCACACTGTGATTTTGCTGTTAAAACATTTTTTAAGACTGGTGAATCTGTAATTGCAACACAGCCTTTTGTGATCATTTTGTGTTATGTCAGAATTACGCTGTTCCAGATGGAAAATCGATATTGTTATAAGTTGAAAATTTCGGGGCCACAGGTTTGATGATTAAAAGAAAGCCGCCTGGAAGACGTTGAAGTGCTCAAACTTCCAGGTGATGGAAAACTTTAGAAATTGTCTACAAGTATATATGGCAAATAGAGGCCACCATTTGGAAGATGTCATTTTTAAGAGCAAATGAATAAAAACTGCAGCTCTTTGTTTAAACAAAAGTGAAATAATTTTTTTAATAGCAGTTACTTTGGTCTTTTTGTCAACCTTCAAAATATGGGAGGTATTTCTGCCACACCTTATACTTTGTGAAGAAGCACCCACCTTGCTTTGTGTAATATTAAACCCGGTACTGCCTTAACAACAACAAAAATAGTTCACGGCTATGTATGTAGGTTTATTTGTTGTCCTATTGTTGGAAAAACATACTATCTGGAATATTCAGCATAGAACTCTTTTTAAATCAAACATTTGGATTTAACCTATTTGGGGGTATCCTCCTAATGTCTATATGAGAAAACTTGGGGTTAGATTTAAAACTATACATGATATCAGAAAGAAATCTTTGATTTGATTTGAGGACATCTTCCTAATGTCTATATGACAAAACTTGGGGTTAGATTTATAACTATACTTGATATCAGAAAGTCATCTTTGATTTGATTTGAGCACATTTCCCTAATGTCTATATGACAAGACTTGGGGTTAGATTTATAACTATGAATGATAACTTTGATTTGAAAAATTATGACTATTTTTTATATACGGTTATAGAGGATTACTTTTATAGGGTTTTCAATCTAAGTGTCCCCCAAAATTCATTGTTTTCTCCTCTGTATATCCTACTTCAATCATGGAGATATGTTTAAGGTTTGAATCCAAATTTATTAGGAAAATAGACTTTTGAACATCTTTCTAATATTGTCACGCAATTTAAGAAACATTCAATAAAAAATACACAAAATACTTGATTTTCTTTGTTTTCACTTCTTTTGCCAATGGTTCATTCATTGATGAATATGCCCTGATGTATATAAATATTTACCTTTAAGATTAGATTAGGTATTTTTGCAATAATATTTTTATGTTAGGTTATTTAGTAACTTACCTACAATTACAAAATACTAGTAACTTATAAAATATTACAACAATTCCTAACCCTTGGAAACCATATTTCCAGAGAACAACATGAATATGAAAGATTTGTTTCTACAGATGGTAAGATATATGAAATCTTGCACTACTTTTCCCATTCGGAAGTGAATACTTATTTTTTGTAAGAAAAATTTTACCTTGCAAAAAAAAAAAAAAAATATTGCTGACACATGATAGGGTTTGTATAAATCCATATTTTGTAAATTTTGTAACAGTAAATTTTACGTAACTTTGGCTAACAAACTCACCAAAGAAATTACAAAAAATGGCCTTAAAATAGAAAAACAAATACTGTGATAACATTTTTAAACTTTTCAATAGATTAATTAAATTTAAAAATTAAATTTTTTTCAGTTTTTCAAGTGAGAGTTAATAGTTTATTTCCACTGGGATTATTTATATTAGCATATAAAATGATCACATGTAAGCATGCATTATATATATATATATATATATATATATATATATATATATATATATATATATATATTATTATTATTGTCATCCACAGACAGACTGTTTCGCTGTATCACAGCTCTATACAAATACAGCTGACAAGGAAGATTTAATTAAATTTTTTATTAAGTTTTTCCAGCATCCTTATGTCTTTCTGTTTTGTAGGAGTAAGGGAATACAAAAATATTCCATCATTTTTATTATCCCAACCACTTCTATAGAAATATTCAATGGTGTTTTGTCTTCGGTGGCGTTATATTTTCCTCATGTTTTGATTGTTAGGTTGAAATTTATTTTTGTGTTGTTTTGAATAGGAGCATTCATTCCGAGCCTTCACATGTTGTGCATGGCAGGAATTCACATAAGCATCTTTCTGTTTTTAAAAAAACTTTTAACAGTTGGCCATATTTAATGAAAGATGTTTGAAAGAAAGGTTGCAGTTCAATATATATATATATATATATATATATATATATATATATATTGTGTATTTAGGCAGCAATCCTTCATTTATACACGTTTCATTAAAGATGACAGACAAGGTACTGTGATTAAATATTTTGTTTAATTTTTCTTGTGTTTGAACAAGTATTTTCTTTTCTGGACACAGAGTGTGTAGAAACTGTCCAAATGTTCTGTAATTCTGAGCGCTTTCAACTATACTTTTAGCCATTACCAACGATGATTTGATTTTTGATTTTTAATCGGGTGTCTGGGTTGTGTGTATGTTTCTAGAGTTATAGGGATGTTTTACTTTCCGAATGCAGTTAGCACATTGTGGCTGTGTTCATAGTTAATATTAGTGAGTGTTGACTTTTTTGTTTTTATTATTAAGGCTTCCATTACTTTTAATCTTTTTTTACATGTCGATGAGGTTATTATGTTTGTATTTTCTACTAGTATGTTTCGAATGGAGTCTGGTAGGTTTGTGTGTGTGTTTAAATGGGTTCTAATGGAACTGTGGTCGGATAGGTGTAACGTAAGGCGTCTGGATAGGCATGTAGTAGTGTGACCGATGTAATTATTTATGAATTCGGTTTGACCAGGAACACTGTTCCTTAAGGGGCATATATATATATATGGTAAATAAGTGGAATTAAAAGTTCAGAGACTTATTTCCCAATTCCAAGTTTCACAGAAATGACACTGCCCTTCACAGATAATTCAAATGATTTATCTTACTCCTGAAAAGTGGAATAATTTCTACAAAACTTGAAATCAGTAGATGAGTTTTTGAACATTTATTTCATTTTATCTGCTATTAATGTTATATTTCTTAATACCAAGCACTATATATATATATATATATATATATATATATATATATAAGGTGTAATTAAGCATCAATTTTTGTTTATACAAATCTGATTAAAAAAACACCTAAAATTCTTCCTTATGGAATAAATGGCACTTTTGCCTTAGGTTTTTCAGGTTCTATAAGTCTCTAAGTAACAATATATATATATATATATATATATATATATATATATATATATAATATCCAATGTTGCTCTTATGCATATTCACTAATATATACTTATAGCTCTGTTACATAACACTGAGCACTGTATTTATAACACCTGAGGAAGAAATATATTTATATGTGCATATATATATTTTTTATCATATATATATATATATATATATAAGGTGTATTTAAGCATCAAGAATTTGATTAAAAAAACATCTAGAATTCATCCGTATGGAATACATGCATTTTTGCCTTAGGTTCTTCATGTTCTATAAGCCTCTAAGTATATATATATATATATATATATATATATATACACACACACACACACACACACTTTATTTTAGGATATTACATCAAACTTGTAAAAAACGCTACACAAATGCAATCATGTTTCGATGCGTATTAACACATTTCATCAGCCGTTAGTAAATAACTGGTGATTAGACAATTTATTGAGATTTAAAAACAAGATACACCCTCTTTTCACGAGAAAAGTAAGAAACAGTTTTGATGTAATATCCTAAAATAAAGAATATTGCTCTACATTTGTATTGAACCTTCTTTTAAATTGAATGTTTTGAACGTCTGTATTAGACTATTCATTCTCA
>OZ038512.1:68404489-68521989 GCA_964036315.1 Acanthosepion esculentum
TTATTTTGTATATTTTCTTTAGTTCTAAGGTTTGGTGTTCTAAATATAGTTTAACCGAATGAGGCTATGAGATTTTATTTAACCGTTTTAGTCATGATATGGTTATAGGTAATGTAGTAGGAATTTGCTTTTGTGTTTGCATTTGGAAATGAACTCTGATTTTTTTTTTTAGTTGTCTTCTGGAAAAGCTAAAATGGCTATTTTCTCCTTGAGGCAAAAGTTACATTGTTTTGAGTTATTGTAAACTGGTGCTATATATTTTATTTTCTATGTTATTTTTTATTTGTTTTTTTTTAGTTGCCATATATGATTTGAAAGGATTGTGCAGTTAGCATATTTTTGTTAACTGGTCTGAAGAGAAGGATGTAAAAGTCAACAAAATAAATTATAACCAAATGGATTTTTAAGGATTCTGTATTCACTATATGTATGTAAAAGTAAACATTGAAGTCAACACTCAAAGGCGACAGGCTGTTTCATGCTAGATGCAATCATCAGACAGCATTCATCAGGTGGTCTGATGATTGCGTCCAGCATGAAACAGCCTGTGAGTGTTGACTTCAATATTCACTTTTATATTTATATTTACATACGCTCTATCTCTGATATTGAGCACTTTATCCCATAAATATAGCACACCTTAAAACTATATGTCTTCATATATATATATATATATATATATATATATATATATTTAGTTTACGAAAAACTAGGTAATCCATATGGGTAGACCCAAGGAGGATAAAATCCAGGGAGCTCAAAATAAAAACAGACCACTTTTAAATATTAGCTCCTTATAAATTACCTAGTTTTTCATAAACTAAATATTAGCTCCTTATAAATGGTGAAATAATTTATTACATGGAACCTTAAAGTGGTCTGTTTTTATTTTTATTTTTATTTAAAATATATATATATATATATAGATAGATAGATAGATAGATAAAAAAAGAAAGAATGAATGAATGAAATAGATAGATAAATAGATAGAGAGAGAGAGGAGCAAATAGATAGATAAATAGATAGATAGATAGATAGATATTATTGATTGATTTTTTTTTACAACTTATCAACTTTTTGCAGGTTATTTAAAGCCAGAAAACATTTATTTTAGATTGTAAGAATTTTTTGAAGATAATGATTTGCTCATGCAAGTCCTACTACTTAACCCATAGCAGGAGGGAGAAGACGTGGATTTATAACTTTCCCAGTGGTGTATGTGCATAAGTGAATATAATGAACCCATGAGCTGGAACTTGGCTCTCCAATTTCCAATTCTGAGCAAATTATCTATTACACCATCCACCCATCCAAGCTTACAGCACTTGATATCCCCAAGTGCTTATGTTAGTTATTATCCTATTCATCATTCATTTGTTTGTTTTGTATATTTTCTTTATACAATCTAGGTACAGGATCAGACTCAATCTTGCTTAACTCTGATGATCAAGTCTTTCAACATGATATAGTCGTAAGCCTATGTCATATATTGATATATTTTACTATATAATTTATATCATAGATGCATAGATATAGAATTTATTAAATAAATTTATTGTAACAATGGATAATTTATTATAATAACAGAGAAAAAGCTCCAAAAACCTGAAGATTTTCCTCATGAAAAAAGTTTTATTTATTTGTTGGGGAGCATTTTGGTTTTTAGAATACCAGATCAGAGGTTGTTCATCTGCAAAATAATACTTTAAACTGCCTTTAATAATTATTTCTTTTTTGAAACTTAAGAAAATTTTTCTATTCACAAATCCAAGTACAAACATTTTACAATCAGACAGGATTGATTTTTCTGCTTTAAGATTTTTGAGTTGAAAATTCTATATATTGGAGAGATTAAACAAAAAACAAAAATGAATACTGAGTGACTATTGGATCATAGATTTGTTTTTCTAATGGGGGGAAAATCCTTCAAGATTATAAAGAAGAAGAATAATATCGTCATTTAAGGTTAGAAAATTAAATATTTTCATCTTTGTTAGTTTAATCGATGCTCCAGCTAACACATTTTCCATCTCTCTTCAAGTGTATATTATAATAAGGTACACATTTGGGACCAAATACTTTTGGAATTTCAGAAGGGTGGTACAGTTACTAAATATTAAGTAGATAATTAAGTAGACTTTTAGGGAATGATAATGTCTTTGCAGTGAACATTGTAAATTTGTCCAGTGTTAAATGAAACGTCCATGATTCTCATTGGGAAGAAGCTGATGTTGGTGGGTCCCAAATCCACTTCTGAGCATTATTTGGAAGTTGGCTACCAAGCTACAGCTCATCTGTTCTCATCACAAGGATGAAGCAGTTGATCACTTGATAGGTTGTCATCAAGTGACTAAGGAGTCCCATCTGCCCCAGTTTTGAAATCAGAGTGATCATTCTCCTAGACAGACAACCAACCAAGGCTAACAAGCTCTGTTTAGCTGGATTCAAATTCCAATTGAGTTCATTACATTCACTTATACACAAATACTTCATCTCTTCTCTCCCCAGCTATGGATTAAATAGCTGAGCACACTGTGTTCTCTAGCAATGGTTGGCAACCAATCTAGCAGCGGAATTCAAAACTGTAACAATTATCCATGATCTCCGACCCTCAGTAAAAAGGATGGCAAAAACTGATTGATTCGTTTTTTTATGGCTTATCAACCCTTTGTGGGTTATTTAAAGCCGAAACATATTTTTGATTGTAATTTTTTTTTTTTTGTGAGTAAATATTACATTAAGAATTTTTTGAGAATAACAATAATTTTTCCACATACAAGTCCTACTATTTAACCCATAGCCGGGGGGAGGGGATAGATTCATAACTTGCCAAAGAGTATTTGCATGTAAGTGAATGTAAAAAAAAAAAACCTGACAAGAATTTGAACACAGCTCTCTGATTTCTCACTCCAAGCTGTTATTTATTACACCAATCGCACATCCACACATGGGAAGAAGCAAACAAATGAAATATGATAAAGATAGGGCATGATGGGGGGGGGGGGAGTAAATTAAGAGTATAAATAAAATCCTATTTGTACAATAGTCAATGAAATGAGATGAAAATAAACCATTAATTTAATGACTGTTGTTTTTATTAATTTAAACAAAAAAAAAAAAACATTAAAAACCAAATATTTTTTCCTAATGGACATTCAGCACTTTCACTTTCCAGAATTTAGGATGAGACATCTTGTCCCTGTATACGCATATATGCATGTGGATACACAGAAAAGACAATACAGACATTCTTACTTGCAGATGATGGATTTCATTCTGAGCTGTATTCAGCCTTTCGGAAAACACTGCAGGAAATTGCAGGCTGTTCTGTTTAAATCAGTCATATTGATTTATTGATCGATGCAAGAACAATGCAAAGATTACTCCAAGACTAATAGCAGAACAAACATATAAAAACAAAATTCCAAACAAAAGGAATTCTTCCGATATTTTTATCAGGTTCAAACTAGAAAATAAGCTCAAAGATGTTAAATTGAGAGAGAGGCTTAAATTCTTATGAATGAAAAATTCTTCAATATAAATAACTTATTCATTGCTTACAAAAATGTTCTAACATGTGTGGAGGTGGTAGTGTAGCAGTTATCAGTGCAAAAAGTGGAACAGGAAAGCCAAGTTCACATTAAAATTTAATTTTGTTTTGTTTACTGTATGCTAATATATATATATGCCTATCACACTGAAAATACCCAGTTCTTGATAATGACTGAGACAGTCAAAAGTAAACAGAACAAAACATGAAC
Organism: Acanthosepion esculentum; assembly: GCA_964036315.1. NCBI lineage: Eukaryota > Metazoa > Mollusca > Cephalopoda > Sepiida > Sepiidae > Acanthosepion > Acanthosepion esculentum. The sequence continues at coordinate 68,408,251 of OZ038512.1, forward strand.
ACTGCACAGTTTATCCACAATTTGCATCATGATGTCCAACATCTTGCTTGAAAATAAACAAAATTTGTTTGCGTGTTTGTGCACATATATATAAAATATTACTAACACTAACTTTTTCAGCTACCACGGTTTCTACCAATGAAGGTTTCCTCAGGTAGTGAAAAGCTTTTTTCACATTTTTAAAAATATAACTGTTTCCTGGAGAAGAAAAACCTTGTCTATAAAAACAGTTTTATTGTGTGTGTGTGTATATATATATATATATATATATATATATATATTAAAAAATATACATAATACCCTACATTGGTTGTGCAACCAACATAAGGTTTTATGTATATTTTTTTAATATATTAAATAGCTCCGTTATTTAACATTGAGCACTGTTTTTCTTACACTATAGGGTGTGTGTGTGTATATATATATATATATATATATATATTTGTATACAAATGCTTGCTTGTGCATCTACCTATATTTAACCATTTGATCATATATATATATATATATATTTGTATACAAATGCTTGCTTGTGCATCTACCTATATTTAACCATTTGATCATATATATATATATATATATATATATATATATATTTGTATACAAATGCTTGCTTGTGCATCTACCTATATTTAACCATTTGATCATATATATATATATATATATATATATATATATATATATTTGTATACAAATGCTTGCTTGTGCATCTACCTATATTTAACCATTTGATCATATATATATACATATATACACACACACACACACACACAGGGTGAAAAATAAATGAATGCAAGTTTTAAAACCATTAAAATGCAAAATAAGCAATTGTGAAAACAAAATATATTTTGAATCAAATTGGTATGAAATGGGGTTTATGAAATTGCAACAAACTTTCTCCATTTTGTTGTATAACCAAGGTTTCACGTTTGATCAAATTATTGACAGACTATCCATAACTTGAGGTGTGTGCTCAGCTTCTAAGGAATGTTTCCCCACTTGAAGGAACGTCTTTGAAGTTTCAAACATTTCTATACAGTATCATCTGAAACCCACATAGACAAACTAGAATTATTATTATTCACTTACATACATAAAAAGCAATATTTAAGGTTTTTCAGTTGGGCTATTAATGAACATCTTATCTCTCCTCTAATTTGGAACACTAACAAATTATGCTAAATCTTTAACAAAAGTGAAACGTTAGATTGATAAATGTTACCTACTTGTTCATTATCTTAATCTCATGTAACATTTTTATTTAACTCTAATGAAAATATAAATAACACTATTTAAGGGTTCATCTATATAAGATAGTAGTGAATGTGTTAAATTGAATTTTACTTATCAAAATAAAGTATAAGTAGTCTTTTTTATATATATATATATATATATATATAATTATTTATTTGAATATTACAACATAAATATGTTATAAAATCACGACAAAAATAGCCATTTTGTTTCAACACTTCTGGTGTCTTATCAAGTGATGATATAGAATATAGAATAAATGGTTTTAAAAGTTTCAAATTAATTAACGATCCTTAGCTAGGAGTAAACGCTGTTACATAAGCTAGAATGACCAATCAAAATACAAGTATAGGGTGATTCGAAAAATTTGACAACTAAGCAAGGTTATCATAGATATTAAAAGATTTATAAAATTTGAAATTAAAATTAAAAGTAAAAAATTAAAAATTACCTATTTAGAAATCTAAATCAAATCTCTATTAAGTTTTAAATTGTAGAATTACCGAGGAGAAAAAATATAAAAATAAAAATAAAAGATATATATTTTGATTGGTCATTCTAGCTTATGTAACAGCGTTTACTCCTAGCTAAGGATCATTAATTAATTTGAAACTTTTAAAACCATTTATTCTATATTCTACATCATCACTTGATAAGACACCAGAAGTGTTGAAACAAAATGGCTATTTTTGTCGTGATTTTATAACATATTTATGTTGTAATATTCAAATAAATAATTATATCTGCTCTACTCTGTATTGAGCACTCTTTAAAGAATAGTAATTGTTGGTTATTGGAATTCACTCCGTATATACCAATCCTAAACTTGGGTATATATATATATATATATATATATATATATATATATATATGCAAATTTCATTGAATATGACAGAAAAGGTCCTTTGATTTCATTTTTTATACAATTTCTTTCTTTTCAATTTTTTCTTTTCGGATGATAAATTATATAAAAACTGCCTGAATGTTCTTTTTATCTGAGCGTTTTCGGCTAGACATTTAGCCATTTTCAAGGATTAAATATTTTAACTGTTAAATAAGAAATAGTTTGTTGTATGTATGTTTCCATTTTTCAAAATACGGTCAAGATATTATGTCCATGTTCAAAGTTAATATTATTAAGTGTTGGTTTTTTTGTTTTTATTAATAAGGCTTCCATTATTTTTAGCCTTTTTTTGCATGTAGATGATGCTATTATATTTGTGTTATCAACAAGTATGTTACAAATAGGGTCCAGTAGGTCTCCATGAGTATTTAAATGAGATCTAATTGAGCTATGGTCAGAAAGGTGTAGAGTGAGTCTTCGTATCAAACTTGTTGTAGTATGGCCTATATAATTATTTACGAATTTTGATTGATCAGGAATACAATTCCTTAATGGACATTTAAATTCGTAAATAATATTTGTCCTATTTAATTTTGTTCTAAGAGGTGAATTATTATTTTTAAGTATAAGGTTAGAGGTTTTAACTTTTTTGTAATAAATAATTAATCTAATTTTTTTGCAATTGTCAAATGGTGTTGTGCATTTTTTTACATTTTGAAAATGAAAATATTATATAAATAGATACATACAACAATCTATTTCTTGTTAACAGTTAATATATTTCAACCTTGAAAATGGCTCAATGTTTCAAAGGCGGAAATTTTTACAAAAATTAATAAATGGGGGGGGGGGGTGAGACCCAACAGCACAATATGAGGACTGACGAGCATATTGGCAGAAACTTTACGATAAATAAAACAAAGAGAAAATTAATAAAATATAAAATAAAAATACTTCATTTAAGTTTAGACAATAAAAAAAAAATTCAAAATTCAATTGTTAAATTTCAATTTAATTATTTGTTATCTTTGCTAGCATTCAGAAAATAAAAAAAGAAAAGATGTATATATTACAAAACTTATCAGTAAGAAATAGAAACATGTACTAATTCATACCATGAATGGTATAAGATTATTTGGGATTCAGTCTTAATCTTTTAATCCTGATCAGTGTAAGTAAAGTGAAGAAATAGACAAGTACAGGGATTAATGTGTTTGGTTAATCCAGGTGAGCAAGTTTAAACAGGATTATCATTATTTGCTAACAAAATTATTTCAGTGCCTAACGATGAGTTAAGGGTTAGTGGGCTCGTCTGGTTAAACATTACAACTGAGTAGTAAGTTTCAATACTTACAGGGAGCCACAGACTTGTGGCCTTGTGCTAAGCTTAGTAAATAAGAGCAAACAAAAGTATTTTTGAATATATCTATAAAGATATAAAGTTAAGAATTTGTGAAAAAAAAACAGTGAATTCTAATGGTAAAATTAGCCGTTTCCATACAGGAAACATTTGGTATTCATTGACCATACAGAGTTATTCTCAATTGAAATTTATAAAATCTTTTTCTTAAAACAGTTTTTCAGGAAACTAGATCTCTCAAGTCCACTAAATGTTATAGTGTCAGGTTATTTCCTACTAATTTCCAAAACTGTTACTAGGGAGTGCTCTCCAACACTATAAATTAATTATTTATAACACTATACTCTGTGATAAAATTTTATCTCTCTCTTCTTACTTTTCCATTTATACAACAATGTAAATCCCTAGCAGAAGATTGCATTTTTCCCACCATAGAAAAATCCATGAACAATACACACACTTTGGACCAAATATTTCCCACATTCATTTGTTACACACATTATTGTCTCTGTCACTTGTAAACCTTTCTTTGTTAATACATATATATATATATATATATATATATATATATGCATGTTTCATTAAAAATGACAGACAAGATACTACAATTGAGCTTTTTATTTAATTTTTCTTGTGTTCGAACAAGAGCTTTCTTTACAGGACAAAGGGTGTGTAAGAACTGTCCAAATGTTTTATGTTTCCGAGCGCTTTCAGCTATACCTTTAGCCATTATCAAGGATGATTTGATTTTTCAGCTTAATTGAGTGTGTGAATTATGTGTATGTCTTAGTGTGTAGTAGGGATGTTTTAATTTCCGAATACGGTTAGCACATTTTGGCCTTGTTCGTAGTTAATATTGTTAAGAGTTGGATTTTTCTTTTTTATTATTAAAATAAAAAAGTTGTTAAGAGTTGGCTTTTTTTTTTTTATTATCCTTCATAATGGCTAATGGTATAGCCGAAATCACTCGGAAACATAAAATATTTGGACAGTTCTTACACACCCTTTGTCCTATAAAGAAAGCTCTTGTTCGAACACAAGAAAAATTAAATAAAAAGCTCAATCGTAGTACCTTGTCTGTTGTTTTTAATGAAACATGCATAAACGAGGGATTGCTGCCTAAATATACAATATATATATATTGGTTCTTTACATTTCTCTACATATCTTTTAGTGGACTCATACTCCGAGTCTGCCATATTTGTTACGGGCATTTCAAGTGACACACGTGTTTATCTCACAACACGTACACTGGCCCACAACAAACCGTTTTTTGTTTTTTTTTAATTAATGTTCATCCAATACAAGACCCAAGAGCCACTCAAGGTAGAGGGTTACTGTGTGGTGTTGTATGAGTGTAAGAAAGGGCAAGAAGTGACGTTCATGGGGCTATGCAGGAAAGATAATGGTAAACTCTAGACTTGAAGTCAAGATTGTTGTGATCAAGAAAAGACTTTAGAAAGAAGCAGAAACCCAATCCTAAACACGAAAGAAGGGATAAACTTCTACCCCTGTTCAAAAGACTAGGGAGGAGTGTGAACCGGACGATAGGCAAATTTTTTTGGTATTGTGGAAAGTTAACAGCTTGACTGTATTTGTTTTTCTCTTCTAATTACATCTGCTACTCATTTTTGTTGTTGGAGGTGTTCACATGATGTGGCTTTTGTTATTTGGCATACAAGGAACCCCTCCTATTGAAAGAATAATATATCAATATCTATTATTCTTAGTCAGTTCCGTGTTTTCCAATTGTGTTTTTTTGTGTGTGATTTTCTACTTATTTAGTAGATACTGATTATTTTTAATTTTTTTAAATCTTGCTATAGTATTTTTGATACAGTATTTACATTAGTCGGACTATTGTCCTCATCTTTGTCGCCATATTTGTCACAACGTTTCAGCCGTTGTACGCTCCGGCCTTCTTCAGGTGGTTGGAATTTCGAACCGAACCCTTTATTTCGATCACTGGGGTAGACTGTTCTAGTTCCACGAGCCATGTTAAAATAAAGGGTTCGGTTCGAAATTCCAACCACCTGAAGAAGGCCGGAGCGTACAACGGCTGAAATGTTGACAAATATGGCGACAAAGATGAGGACAATAGTCTGACTAATGTAAATACTGTACATAATACCTCATCTCAGAAATATAGACAGTATTTTTGATGTTTCTAAAAAGTACTGTAATTCCCCATGTATAATATGCATTTTTTTTCTAAAAAAGTAATAAGCAAAATCGGAGGGGGGGAGGGATCGTATTATGCACAGCTACAAAAAAATCTTTAAAAAAATTCCTGTAAAATAAAATAAGAATTATCATAAAACTAAAATAGAATAATATTATTCTATGTTTAAAACCATTTTTTAAAACAAGAGTAGGAAACGCTGGCCATAATGAAATTGGAGAGGTACAATTTATAGGGTTTGATTACTGTTATATTCCATGCTAATAGGAATATATACTTGGAAGAACACAGTGGATAAAATAAGTAAAGGTTTATGGAAAAAAACAGTACAATAAGAATAAAGGTCATCGCAAGTCAATCCAGTAGTGAGTGCTACTATTGGAAGGTCAGTAGTTCTTGTGTAAATCCGAGTTGTACTCAACAGATCCCAGTTAGTATATCTAGCTACCCCCCCCCCACATGAGGGTTGCATGTGGCATAAACCCGGGTTTAACGTGAGTTTTCCAAGCCCGTAGGCTCGGCCAAAAATATTCCCTATTGGAACCCGTAACAACGGGTTCAGGAACAGTCTACCTCCCTGAATAAGACTCTGCCCTTTGGCAGAGCCTCATCCGAGTTCCTCTCTGCCCAAAGGCAGAGAGTTCGACTGAATAGCTGGAACAGGTTGCAGCTAGGCTCTGTAATCCATTGACTTACAGATACTTATAGGCAGTTACTACATATAGTGTAGTCACACATGGGAGTGACAACTTATTCCATTACATCAATTACCAAAAAAAGGGGTGCGTATTATGTGTGAGTAGAAGCATTTCCCCACACTTTCAGCACAATTTTAGGTGTGCGTATTATGGATGAAGGTGTATTATACATGGGGAATTATGGTATGTCTGATGTTGGGAGGTGTCTGTAATTTTTTTATAGCAATTAAGTCTAAAAGAAATCAATCAAAGTGATAAAAAACTTAATACTATCAATTGATTAACTCATTATCAATTTTCTCCATTTTTTTTGTTAGTAGCAATTTTGTTATTTTAATAAATTTTCTTAAATAATTTTATCTGATAATTGCATTCAATAATTTTGAAAAATTATAAATTATTAGAAACATGTTTGCAATATGAAATCATATAAAAAAAAAATAAAAGACTTAATATTTTTTACTTATTTTTATTTATATATTTTATCAAAATTTTTCCCATTTATCTTTTGAAGGAATTTTCTCAGAATTTCTCTAGTCTGGAGGGACTGGATTTTTTTTTTATTACTCATGAACAAGTCAGTTTGTGAATACAAAAAGAAATATTTATAAAATTTGTCAAGTGTTAAAAAAAGGAAGGAAAATTTTTAAATGTTGGATTAAAAAAATCATATTAGTTTGCTTTATAAAGACGTATGTAGTCTGACCAAGTTGAAATGAGCATTTACATTATTTACATTCAGACTAATATCCTTATCTTCCTTGTTATCATCACAACGTTTCAAATGTCAAGCCTTCTTCAGGTGTCTATCAATCAAGGCAACCTTCAGGAAATTTCAAACTGAATCATTTTTTTAAATTTATAGTAGATTGTCCTCACTCTGTTGTCCGTGTCTACGGAAATCTGATCTTGGTCCTTTTTAGTACTGCTCAGTGATTGCAAGAGCTGTTACCCTGGAGTACTACCTGGCCCAGGGATTGTACTCACAATTAATATACCACCAGATTTTAATCCACTAGATTAACACATTGGTTCATGAATTTTGTGGCATAGTAATTGTGAGTTCAATCCCTGGGCTTGGTAGAAATGAAGCTAGAAATAACTGAGCAATACTAAAAAAAAACACACACACACACACACACAAAATATTCCTAAATATGGACAGAGGGACAAGAACAATCTACCTCTGTAAATTAAATAAAGATAAAGATCCAAATTCCCTAAAGGTTACCCAGATCTGCAGATACCTGAAGAAGACTGGAGGGCACAATGATTGAAACATTATAATAGTAACAAGAAAGATGAGGACATTAGTTGTATTTTTTTTTTAAATTATTGTTCACCCAATACAAGGCCCAAGAGCCACTCAAGTTAGAGGGTTACTGAATGACATTGTCGCAAGGAAGGTGGAAGAGGTTATATTATAAGGATATGTAGGATAAATATCGGTTGACCCGAGACTTGAAGAGGTTAAGATTGTCATGGCCCAAGAAACATCCTCTTCAGAGTTTGTTCCACAGAGCATGGAAAAAGCAGAGTGAAACTTCTTACTTACAAAAGGAAAACAAAGAATGAGAATGATTTGACTCTGTGTACGTGGCATGGCAGGTCTTAGATGTGAAGGTCTGAACTGGTGGAACTAAAGGGTGTAGTTTGTATGAACTAGTAATGGTGATACAGTAGGGAGAGGCCAACAGGGTTTCATTTTGTGAGAAAGCAATTCTGACTGTAAATAATGCTAACTTCTCATCCTAGAAATCCAGATAGAAACGAATATTTTAAGTTTATATAATTCTTTTCGTTTAGAAAATGTTTATGAATTTTTTCTTTCATACAATTCTTATAACAAACTTAATATTAAAAATTCAACAAACTTGGACCTTTGTTCCTGCAAAAAACATGAAGTGTCAAAAGGGCAGTTTTTTCATTGGCACTGCTGTTATTTTAACTACCTTCACTCCTCAGCAAATTTTATTCTTTTAAAAAGTTGATGCTAGTACTAATTGGGTAGATTTATTTTGAGAAATATGTATCAGATTGTAAATATGTGTATAGGTTACTTAATGGAGTAGATAGCATAATTATTTATTTATTTATTTATTGTTAGTAGGCCATCGAATTATTTTAGTTGGTAAATGACAGAACGGGGAAGGAAATCTAAATAAATTAGTATGAGTTAATTTGTAGTGAATGGTTTTGTGAATTAAAGCAAATAGCGGATAGAAATTATGTACGTGTGTCAATACATGTGTATGTGCGTAGTTACATTTATGTGTGGATGTGGGAACGTACATTCAGGTGTTTTTTTTTGTGTGTGTGATTTTGTTTGAATAAGAGTATAAGGTAAGCGTTACAGATTGACCTGATAGTTAGAATAGCGAATTTCTTTTTAGAAAGTGCTAGTATAGGATAGATTTGAGTTGGGTACACGTGTAGGTTTAGTTAAAGATTTAGTATCACTATGGGATTAGTATTTAATATGTAAAACATGGGCTTAAACAATGCAATAAAGATACCAGCTCACATCGTTATGGATTCTGGAAGTAGTAAATGTAAACCGGACGAAGTAAAAAGACAACACTATATAGTAGAGGAGGGTGAAAAGCCCTGTTTTCATTGGTTGACGCTATGTCAATAAGAACGGTCGAAGTCCGGCCTTGCTAGTTTCTTATGATTACTGACGCTTTCAAGGAGGCGGACTGACTCATCTAGAGTCAGGGTTGCTGTTGGAGCCGATATGATGTGAAATCCGAAATCGGCGATGAGAACAGTGCATCACTGAAGACCACCTTTGATGCGTCTAAAATGTATGATTTAACAAAAAAATAACTGATTAGAATTGTAATAAAACCTAAACATATCAAAGTGAATTCATAATTTTTCTTTGTTCTTGGGAACTGACAACAAAAATAATAAACACTACTTTTTATTAGATTGTTTATTGGAAGAGTTGACAAAATATTGGGCCAATAATTTTGAACTTTATAAAATGGTAAATAATATTGGGCCAATCATTTTGAACTTTATAAAATGGTAAATAATATTGGGCCAATCATTTTGAACTTTATAAAATGGTAAATAATATTGGGCCAATCATTTTGAACTTTATAAAATGGTAAATAATATTGGGCCAATCATTTTGAACTTTATAAAATGGTAAATAATATTGGGCCAATCATTTTGAACTTTATAAAATGGTAAATAATATTGGGCCAATCATTTTGAACTTTATAAAATGGTAAATAATATTGGGCCAATCATTTTGAACTTTATAAAATGGTAAATAATAAGGATTTACTTGTAGTTGGTTCACATATTTTAATAATTTAGTAAATGTTTATATATGAATAAAAATTGTTTTCAGATTTGTTTCTTTATATATTGGAAAATGATAAATTTTGCATTGCATTAGTTTTTAGAATGTTGTAAATATAAAAATATTCTTGTAAATAAATAATCTAATAAATAATGTTTAATATTTTTGTTGTAAATTCTCAAGAAACAAAAAAAAAATGGTTAAATTCCCTTTTATCATATGTTTAGGTTTTATTACAATTCTAATCATAGCTTTTTAAAACAACAAACATTTCTGAGGATAGAAGGTAGTTAAAATAATAATAGCAGTGTCATTGGAAAAACTGTCCTTTTGACACTCTATTTTTTTGTGAGCATGAAGGTCCAAGTTTGCCAAAAATTCATATATTTTCAAGTAGTAAATATATGTCCATGAAGCTACATTAAAAAAAAAAAAAATCACATCCATTCAGTTTTTCCACCATTTTATAAATAATGAACTGATTAACACACTAAATCATTGTTAATTTTGTGTTCTGCCAATGTAAGTTGATTTTAATTATTATTAGTACTATATGTACTAATAATATCTATTATTATAATGAAAAAAGTATTTTCTTCCTCTACTGTAAAACAAAGATAGTCACTTGTCAATGTGACAAAAATCAGAGAATAAAATTTACAAAAATTATCAAAATTAATGTTTGACTGAAATTCAGTATCCTGAGTAAGACGATAATCTACATCCATCAGCAAGGCCTCTGATCAGGAGGTTTTGAGGAGCTTGGAACCACCCATTGAGGTTGATATGCTGTAAAACAAATCAAACCTTTGACTGAAATTCATTATTTTTAAGACTTTGTTGCATTTCTAAAATATTGAACTTGCTTTCTGACCATATTATATAATTATATTTTCTATACTTTTAATCAATTAGTATAATCAAACTAACCCATTACTTCTGCGCTATCATCTAAAATATTTCTAATTTGTGAGGAATAAAGGGAATCTTGTGCATTTAATCAGTGGAGGAGGTTAGTTTTGTTCTTTGTACATTTGTATTTATAGAAATTAGTCAATAATTGCTATCGCTGTACGATGCTTCTTAATAATAGGTATAGTTGCTAATTAACAAATTACTGGATATTGTTAGTAATATCCAGTAATTAGTTAATTAGCAACTAATTTGCTAAAAATGTTCTCCATAATTATTATTTAATAGTGATTTAGGTCTGCCCCCAGTCATGAACCGCACTTGCATGGCTGCCAGGCCTGTTATAAAAAAAGATCTTTTTGAAGTTCAGGAGAATTCAACACTCACAGGACAAGGCAAGAGAAGTGGGCAGAAACAGCAAATAAACTACCAGTTTGTATAAATGGATGGCAGAACAGAGACAAAAAGGTTTAAAAAATTAGAGCAACAAAAGGCAGGAAATTGTAGAGAGCAATAATCGCCCACATCCTGAAAGAACTTGGCACATAAAAAAGATGATTTCATTTTGTAAATATTATCTGCATAACTACAAGAAAAGAGAAGGTTCTTAATTAACATAATTAAGTATATCTTTGTAAATATGTGGCTTAAATTCAAACCTCAACAAAAAGACACCAAATACTTGTTTTAAATTTAAACTCAAAGATGCTATTTTGACTGCATATAAATCATCAGCTTGTATTTTCATTTAATATTACAATGCATGGGTGGCTGAAAAGTGGATGGCATGGAAAATATAAATGGCAAGAAGAGCTCAAATTCTGATAGAAACATTTCACCCAAATTCATGTATAAAATAGCAGAGCAGACTAGGTACTCTAGCCTTGGTAGACAAACTCATCTAAGTGAAAGGCAACTCTGAATTCAAAACTCTGAAGGCAATACAAAAACTTTCCACTATCCTTCCCAACATTCATGGTAATAAATGTCTTTAAATAAATTGTCGGACAATGTCCAATTCTAAAATATATGACGTCATTTGTTTACATTTGATACGCTAGAGCAGATATGAATAGAAGAGATTCATGGAAGATTTAAGTTTAAAGATAGTAAAATCGACCTTGCTAACCAGACGCTCATCTGTGGCCGAAAGGTTAAGGCACATCACGCGAAATGATGGTTCCGTATAGGATACAGGTTCGATTCCTGTCGGAGAGCGAAAATTTTCTATGAAAATTTCTCGGACATTCAGGCCGGTAAATGTTATTTAATACTGTTTATTATAAAACAGAGCATTTGCTTAAATACATGTATCTATAAAAAGAACGTTAAACATAATATAAATGTCTTTAAATAAATTGTCGGGCTATGTCCAATTCTAAAATATATTCATGGTAATATACAGTTTTGAAAGACATTGTGGAGAGCCTTGATCACTCACACCCTTTAAAGACATGGTAAATGACTTTATTTTTTCTATTAGAAGACTAGGTAAAACTACAGGTAATCAATGATGCCTGGGTAAACAAGTTTTGATCAACACTGACAATGGGTATAACAGCTTTCTGCTGTTACTCCCAAAGCAGATAAGGTAATTAGGAGAAGGCAAATAGCCTGAATACTCACACAGCCCCACCACCGTTAATCACAAAATTCAAATAGGAAAACCCTGAAATCTTCACATATATTCATAGTATTAAGAATTTAAATCCTAATCTGAATGCGAGATTTCAGTGGGGCATTGATCTTCGTTGCTGGGGACAGAAATGATGACAGGCAGACGGAGGACAGAAATATCAAATCAGCAAGAGTTGCTCTCAAATATCTCAAGTTTATCGTGTGTGACTCTTATATTAAACAAGTCCATTACACCTGATATGAATCAGACATTTACCAATTAAATACTGATTGATCACATACACTACCGAGTAATCTATCAGAGAGAATGAATTATGTGATAATTATCATGTGAATAATTAATTATTAATCATCATGATTTGCCTAATCATCATAAAAGTGACATTTTCTTTTACTAAGCCCCTTTATTCAAGTTTCCACAGTCAGTTGTAGAAATAGTTTGGTACAATTTAATACAACCATATACACTATATATATATATATATATATATATATATATATATATATATATATATATAAAGAAATATACTCTTAAGGTGCACTATATTTATGGTATAAAGTGCTCAATATCAGAGATAGTACGTGTGTAAATATAAAAGTGAACATGGAAGTCAACACTTAGAGGCGACAGGCTGTTTCATGCTAGATGCAATCCTGGCCTGACGATTGCGTCTAGCATGAAACAGCATGTCGCCTCTAAGTGTTGACTTCAATGTTCACTTTTATATATATATGTGTGTGTGTGTGTGTGTATACATGCATAGATACCAAATGAGCTGATAAATAAAGAACAATTACATAACTTAACATTACATAACTTAATCAAGTTTTATAAAATTCAACCAACAAGATCTGTATGTTTACTGTTTTTATTGTAATTTTACAAGTAAGCTGTTGTACATTGGGATGAAAATTGTGGATACGCTCATGTTTTGTTGTAATTTTTTATCGATAATTTTTTTTTTGATAATCATTGAGACGATGGAAAGTACTAGAACTAAATATAAACTTAAAACAGTTTATTCACACTTTTGAATCCAATATACAACACCTTATTCAAAAATAGAGAACTTATTGGTTGAATTTAACTAAACTTTATATATATATATATATAGGATTACAATACAAGATTTGTCAATTGATATTATCTTCAGAACCACGACTCTAGAGTTTCGTAGATGGACCCTCCAGTAATCGCTCATCCTCTTGTCTGGGGGAGATCCACAACAAAAGATTTAATAAATAATCAACAATTATATATGTGTGTATCTCGTGAAGAGTGGAGAGGATGATTACTATAAGGTCCATCTACAAAACTCTAGAATCTGGATGCTGAACATAAAATAAAATCAGCTAAATTAAATAATAAATTTCATATTTGTATACCTACTTCAATTTAATAAATAATGAACAATTATGCATATATATATATATATATATATATATATATATATACACACAACAAAACATATCATAAATAATGAAAAAATTATATATATTGTGTATATTTTGGCAACATATTTTCATTCAAACAGGTTTGGTTAAATAATTTAGACATATGTTGATTAGTTTTCATTTTTTGGTAGACTTAGAAAATTGAGTACAAAAAATAACAAAATTTTCTTTCGAATAGTTTTTATTTTCCCAAGTATTTTCAATATCATCTGAGACCATCTTCAGGGAATTAAGTTGTCTGTGAGGATGTATATGTTTCTGTGAATTTAAAACATTTCAACTGTTTGTTTTTTGGTTTTTTTTTTCCTATTTGAAAGAAAATTTTGCTAATTTATCTTAATTTTTTAAATCTACCAAAAAAATGAATGTGTGAACTTGAAAAGATCACAACGAAAACTAATCGACATGTTTAAATCATTTAACAAATTAACAAAACCTGTTTGAATATATATATATATATATATATATATATATGATAAAAATATAGTTTTAAGATATGCTATATTTATGGGTTAAAGTGTATGTAAATATAAAAGTCGACATCGAGGTCAACATTCAGCAGCAACAGTCTGTTGGTGTTGACCTCAATGCCCACTTATATATATATATATATATATATATATATATATATATATATATATATATGAATGATAGGATGGAATGGGATAAAGAAGAAATAAAAGAAGTTTATAAATCAAACATGTTTCAACTTTTATTAAAACTTCATCAGAGAATGAGATAGGGAGAAAAAGAAATTCTGGTATTTTTGTTTTTATTTTGTTTGGTCAAACAGGCTTCACTTGCATTTAAATTGTTAAGCAGCATTAGTGTAAGTTACACTACTTAACAAATCAAATGCTCATGAATCCTGTTTAACCAACAAAAATCAAATGACACAAAAATAAAAATAGTAGAATTTCTTTTTTTTCCTCTATATCTCAATCACTGATGAAGCTTTAATAAAAATGAAACGTTAGATGTATAAACATTTCCTATCTCTTCTTTATCTTATTATTCTGTCCATATTTGATACCAATTTATATATAATCTGGTGCAATTTAAAACAACACATAGAGAGACAGACATCATATATATATATATATATAACTATATATATATATACACACACAAAATAATTTCATAAATAATGAGCAATTATGAGAGTGTGTGTGTGTGTATATATATATATATATATATGATAAAGATATAGTTTTAAGATACGCTATATTGATGGGTTAAAGTGCTCAATATCAGGGAAAGAGCAGATGTAAATATAAAAGTGGACATCAATGTCAACAACATCAAAAAAAAAAAATCTTCTGATGACAGTTTGATTGGAAAAATATGTTGAAAAAGCTTTTCCAAATTATCATATATTTATCATTCAGGTGGATTCTTATCCAAATTTAAATCATAAATACTCACACCAAATGAGCTGATAAATAATGAACAATTGAATTTTGCCTTGACTGGCTGTCAAATGGTTGGGAGTTACTTGAAGCCAATCAAATTCAGCATTTGAGAAAACACATGAAAATAAGATATTCGAATGATTGAATGAAGAAACAGATGAACGAGCAGAAAAGCAAATAATAAACAATAGCCTATTCCCTGTAACACATCCCTATAAACGAACCAAAGGGTGCTAGCTGTCAGAATTCCAGACCGACTTCCATCTCCAAGTTGTAACCATAGAAGTCTTCATCATATTCATAATCATTATTATCCGATTCCTGTTCTTCATCATTTGAGGTCCCACTTTCCTCAGTGTCACCTTCAGACACCTGGCTATTCATCTGCAAAGCACTTGAATAAGTTTCGTCATATTTATCATAACTTTCCAACATACTCAAAATGCTTGATGAAAGTAGTCCAGAAGTTACCATGGAAATGTGATCAATAGGAGGAGGTGTGTGGGCTAGGGCCATGGGGAGGGTTTCAGAAACTTCATAAACTGTGGTGGTGTAAGGGGCCTCATTGTTCAAAACGAAAATGCTATGACTCGTTGATACTTGTAATTGGTAGCCATACAGCTGTGCATTGTGGTCAGAGAACGAGCCCGGAACAGGAATTCTTCGGAGCGATGTGATCCATTTGCAACGGGTTTCGTCAAGAACAAGCGCAGGCTTGCCTGGTAGGTAAACGAAGACCGTTTCCTCTCGGATGCACATGATGTAGGGTCGCGCAAAGTCATCATAACTGATGTCAGGGGGCGGAATATCCCAGCTAGAAAACTGTTTGGTTTTTGCATCAAACATTGCAAATCCGACAGACTTCTTGATGCAAAACTCCTCTGATGGTCCAGTACGATGACGATACCAGAGAAAGATATATTGGTTGCTTTTAACCACAGCTCTTGCCAGGCTGATAATTCTGGAACCAGGAATGTGATAGCAGGTGTAAAGATGTGTTTGAAGATTACACAAGAACAGGTGACCAGTACCTTCCTTATTGCCAATCACAAAACAGTTGTTGTTGCAATAAACTATGGCAGGGGGTACAGTTCGATAGTTTGTCAAAGTCGTTCTGTAGCTAGGATTATAATAGTCTACCGTCCTAAACGAATATAGAGAAGTTTTTTGAGTTTGAAGGTCCACTGCAAGAACGTTTATTTTCAGCATATCAGTTGGATAAGGAAAGCTGGAACACAGATATATATATAAAAAGTTATTGTTTGCAAGCACATTACATAATGTCTGACGCGGAGGAATTAGTTGAAGAAGACGCTCTTTTGCAATAGGCATGAAATACCATTTCTGTTCAGAGATGTTGTAAACTAGTAATTTAAAAAATTTCATCCCTTGATTCCATACCACGGCGAGTAGAACTTGCTGGGCGAGGTCAAAAGCGTGCGAGGAATTTTCTGTACAGATGGCACTCGCTTCCATTAGTTTATTATTACCTTGAATTTCGTCTATCGATCCGTGATAAGAATGCCACAAACTAGCCATTCCCGTCCGGGCAAGGTCCCGCCCGAGGTAAGAGGCTTCGTTTGTAAAATCACAAACCCAGACTTTTATACACATATTCAGTTCATCGTAAAACTGTTTTCGATTGTCTGAATCATATTCTACCCACCTTTGAATTAATTTCTTCAAATCTTTGTGTCGTGTGTGTTGCACAACTGCGGGATTTTCTAATAAAACCAACAAGCAAGGTACAGAAAGTTCCAAAATATCGTCGTGAAAAATTAAATAGTCATGAAATCGGGCCTCTATAATTTTTTGACAGTATTCCTTTACCTCGTATAGGCAGTGGTCTTCAGCCAGGAACCGAACCCGGAGGCAGTTGTTTAAATCAAGATTGCCGAGGTCCAGGTAGAACTGGCGACAAAAGTCTTTTACGTCGTCCAACAAAAGAAAATCTGCAATGCGGAGAACGTCTTCGACATTTTCCAGGGTTAGTGCAATAGTCCCCGTGTAGATATAGTCGAGGACACTGGCGAAAACTCCGTCATTCTGTAAAGAGAGGGATTCTGAGAGATCCACTTCCCTTGTCGTTTTCTCTTTCATGTCGCAAGTAAACATAGACAAGAAATACGGACTCCATAGAGACAGTATCGCCTTATGAGAGGCAAATCGCTCTCCCCGAAGTTTTAGGGTAACATCACATAGTTCACCAGTTTCCCTCTGCCGCAGCAAAGGCCGGATAATAAATTCATGTATGTTTTTCGAAAAATGTTTTCGAGTTGCCTTCATATAATGAGACATAATCTGCCCCGACCCGACACGATTATTTTTTTTTTTTGTTCTTTTTCTTCTATTGTGCTATATACAGATGTAATGTAAATTACAGGTGTCTGCACGTAGACATATCCTATGTATATATATATTTTTTATGGTGAATAGAATTCCAGATCCACCGTAGTTATAAAACCATTTGTTGTCAAACATTCAACAAGGAATCCATTTTCTCGTTCATTCATTTTTCATCCAGCCAGTTACGGGCCGATATATAATCGAATTCCTCATAAGTTTCCTATAAATAGTTGACCAACGTATCGTATGCAGCATGCTACACGGTTGCCGGATCATAAAAATACTGCAAATTTTCGTCCCAGTCGGGCGTTAAGTAATAATATTACTTTCTTACTGAATGTCATTATTTTCGGATAATAGTGTGTGTGTAATAATAAAACAACCAGTCTGGACGACATCTTTAATGAGCTCCGAGCGGAGAAGAAACACAACTAAGGGCAGATAACTGCAACATATCAGCTGCTTTTTCACAATGGATTTTTATTTTTTTAGATAAGATAACCACAATTTAAAATTTTTATTTTGTTAAAATTAATTACCGTAACGACAAGGATTAAAAAGTAAATTTTAAGTGATAAATAAAAAAAGCTTAAATGATGCATCATCGCAGTTGCTCAAAATAAATATTGTATATATTTTAGAGGACATCCAGTGTGTGTGTGTTAATTAGTTGCTCAAAATAAAGTGTGTACTGTACTGTACTGTACTGTACTGTACTGTATATACATTTTTTGATCATTCAGTCTGTGTGCATGTGCACGGGCTTCTCAGTTACTCAAAATCAAATTTAAACACTCTTAGGATATATGTGTGTGTGTGCATGTGTCTCAGTTGCTCAAATTAAAGTGTGTATACATTTTCTTTTAAATCTAGTGTAAGTGTGTGGCTGAGTATGTGTGCACATGTGTCTCAGTTGCTTAAAATAATGTATATGTGTGCATGGAATAGATAGATATATAGATAGATAGATAGATGAAGAGACTGGGATAGATAGATAGATAGATAGATAGATAGATAGATAGATGAAGAGACTGGGATAGATAGATAGTTAGATAGATGTATACTGATCTGCAGAGAATTCTGAACTGTGCCCTTTATTTAACCTAGGGGGCTGGACTGTTCTCGTTCAACTGTTCACGTCTAGGGATATTGTCATGTTCTTATTTGTATTTAGTAATGCCCAGTTATTGCTCACCCGTTTCCACTGAGTAAAATGTACTGCTGGTAATAATTTAAAAAAAAAATTATTGCTGGTATTAAAACTTATTTTTATATTTTCATAGTGTTTTGACCCCTTTTGGGTGATGTAACTATTTGCCCATAGTTGGGACCCTGACAGGTGCTACCACCCCGAGTCAGGGTGGACCTGGGAACATCAGCAATTAAAAGGTGGTTCCATGCTCCTCAAATCCTCCTAATCAAAGGACTTGCTGTCGGATGTTTATCGTCTTAACCAGGTCACCTTAATTTAATATATAAATTATATAATAATTATATATAAAGGAAGCATATACATTTACTATTTCTATAATACAATTCTAAAATTATCTATTAGTAAAAAATAAAATAAGTTTTTTTTCTTCGAATGGTTATGGGGGTCCACCAAAAAAATTAAGAGTAAAAGTGGTCTATAGGTAAATAAAGGCGGAATACCAATAGGTTAATCCACTTGTATCTGGGAAAATTATTGTTATTCTCAGAAAACTGTTAATGAAATATTCCCAAATATGTTTTGGCTTTAAATAATCCACAAAGGGTTGATAAGCCGTAAAAAATAAATCAATCAATTAATTAACATTGTTTGAAATCTTGAATTTCAAATGTGGTAGATAATTTATTTAAACTTTATATATATGCGTGGGTGACCAGGCAATGATGAACAATGACAGGGTCCATCTTCAGGAACACACTGACCAAGTCAACTCAAGCTGCAAGAAATACGATATGAAGATCAGTGTCATTTAGACTGTGGTCATGACCGACAGCAAGAGACCAGAAAAACTGGACATTAACATCAATGGGACCCAGCTAAAGCAAACCAGTGAATTCAGATATTTGGGCAGCATATTTACTGAAAACGGCAAACTAGACAGAGAATTCGAGACCAGATGTCAGAAAGCCAATGCAGTCAGTTACGAACTTGCTCTTCTTCTAAAACATCGTAGCATTTCCATGGGCACCAAGGCAAATCTCATCAGTGCCATTTTCCTACAAATGTTAACAATGGCCCCTAACAAAAACCCTTGAGAGGAAACTGATCACTTGTGAGATGAAATGCCTGAGAAAAGCAGTGAACAAGACCAGGCGAGACAAGATCAGGAATGAGGCAATAAGTGATATGGTAGGAGCAATACCAATCATACAACACATCGAACGACAGAGAATCAAGTGGTTTGGACCCCTCACTCATATGCCTATCTACCAACCAGCCCTACGAGTATACATCCTCAGGTACTCTGGCAGGAGAGCAAGAGGCAGACCAAGAAGACGCTGTAGCGACTCAGTGGTAGACACTCTCAGAACCCATGAGATATCTCTCCTCCAGGCCACTCACCTTGCCACTGACAGATGCTGTACCTCCCCCGCAACACCTATCAGTACAAGCAGAAGGAAAAACTAAAACTAAACTAAACATATATGGAAGCACAGTGGAGTAATGGATTGTGGCTCGGTTTGAGGAATCGGAGAACCAAGTTCGAATTCCAGTTGAGTTCATTATTTTCACTTACGCACTAATACCCTTGGGAAAGGTATGAATCCATCTCTTCTTCCCCCACAGCTATGGGTAAATAGTAAGACAGACTGAGTCCTATAGCTTTGGAAGATGAATGCTCCAGGAGAAGGACAAATCTGTATTCAAAACCTGTGGAAGTTCATTTGGGGACCTTTTGGAATATTGTGCACCAGTTCTCTGTATTTGGCTCTTCCACATCGTAGGTCAAAATTACTTCAGCTCCTTTCGTGCTGTGATTTGTCTTTGTCTTTCAATTAGCTAGGTTCACCTCTTTTCTTTCAAAAGGTATTTCTACCTTATCCTAAATCTGTATTACCTTTTCAAAGTTTTCTTCATTTTTCAAAGATTACTTTTAATTTTTTTCAAATTCAAAGTAATCTTTGAAAAATGTATATCCATTATAAACAATCTCAAAATAATTACAACCACATTCAAAACTATTATGGATAAGATCAAAAGCAAAAATACCCATAACAATAATAATTCTGAAGCAGGAATATATAAAATAAATTGCCAGAATTGTTCCTCACAATACATAGGAGAAACTTGCAGAAATTTTAAAAAATATATCTATGAACACAAAAGGGACATTATACACAACAATTTATCAAATGGTTCAGTAATACATAACCACAACTTTGTTCTAAAACATGGCACACTTATTAAAAGAGAAACTAACTTATTTAGAAGGAAAATTCTTGAGAGTGCTGCTATCAAATCTTATCAAAATATAAATCTGTGCTGCAAATTTTTTTCAATATCTCCATTCCTGAAAGAACTACTTCCTCAAGCCAAGATACACGACTACAAAAATATTAAAAATTTAAAAGAATCAGTTAGGCCTATAACCTCTTGTCATTCAAAATAAATAACACATAAATTGATTCCAATACCAATTTGCAAAAAATTGCTAAGAAAAATTTTTTTTTCAAAAACTTCACTTACTCACTTTGGTTTATTAGACATTGAATTGTATCACTTTGCATCATCCATAGCTTGCCTGATGATTTCAGCTAACCTGATGGATATTTATGACTAACTTTCTTGTTATATTATCCTGTTTTATTTTTTTAAATTTTCAAAAACTTCCCATACTCACGTTGGTTTATTAGACATTGAATTGTTTCACTTTGCATCATCCATAGCTTGCCTGATGATTTCAGCTAACCTGATGGATATTTACGACTAACTTTCTTGTTATATTATCCTGTTTTATTTTTTTAAATTTTCAAAAACTTCACTTACTCACTTTGGTTTATTAGACATTAAATTGTATCACTTTGCATCATCCATAGCTTGCCTGATGATTTCAGCTAACCTGATGGATATTTATGACTAACTTTCTTGTTATATTATCCTGTTTTATTTTTTAAAATTTACAAAAACTTCCCTTACTCACTTTGGTTTATTAGACATTGAATTGTATCACTTTGCATCATCCATGGCTTGCCTGATGATTTCAGCTAACCTGATGGATATTTATGACTAACTTTCTTGTTATATTATCCTGTTTTATTTTTTAAAATTTTCAAAAACTTCCCTTACTAACTTTGGTTTATTAGACATTGAATTGTATCACTTTGCATCATCCATAGCTTGCCAGATGATTTCAGCTAACCTGATGGATATTTATGACTAACTTTCTTGTTATATTATCCTGTTTTATTTTTAAAAATTTTCAAAAACTTCCCTTACTCATTTTGGTTTATTAGACATTGAATTGTATCACTTTGCATCATCCATAGCTTGCCTGATGATTTCAGCTAACCTGATGGATATTTACGACTAACTTTCTTGTTATATTATCCTGTTTTATTTTTTAAAATTTTCAAAAACTTCCCTTACTAACTTTGGTTTATTAGACATTGAATTGTATCACTTTGCATCATCCATAGCTTGCCTGATGATTTCAGCTAACCTGATGGATATTTATGACTAACTTTCTTGTTATATTATCCTGTTTTATTTTTTTAAATTTTCAAAAACTTACCTTACTCACTTTGGTTTATTAGACATTGAATTGTATCACTTTGCATCATCCATAGCTTGCCTGATGATTTCAGCTAACCTGATGGATATTTATGACTAACTTTCTTGTTATATTATCCTGTTTTATTTTTTAAAATTTTCAAAAACTTCCCATACTCACGTTGGTTTATTAGACATTGAATTGTTTCACTTTGCATCATCCATAGCTTGCCTGATGATTTCAGCTAACCTGATGGATATTTACGACTAACTTTCTTGTTATATTATCCTGTTTTATTTTTTTAAATTTTCAAAAACTTCACTTACTCACTTTGGTTTATTAGACATTAAATTGTATCACTTTGCATCATCCATAGCTTGCCTGATGATTTCAGCTAACCTGATGGATATTTATGACTAACTTTCTTGTTATATTATCCTGTTTTATTTTTTAAAATTTACAAAAACTTCCCTTACTCACTTTGGTTTATTAGACATTGAATTGTATCACTTTGCATCATCCATGGCTTGCCTGATGATTTCAGCTAACCTGATGGATATTTATGACTAACTTTCTTGTTATATTATCCTGTTTTATTTTTTAAAATTTTCAAAAACTTCCCTTACTAACTTTGGTTTATTAGACATTGAATTGTATCACTTTGCATCATCCATAGCTTGCCAGATGATTTCAGCTAACCTGATGGATATTTATGACTAACTTTCTTGTTATATTATCCTGTTTTATTTTTAAAAATTTTCAAAAACTTCCCTTACTCATTTTGGTTTATTAGACATTGAATTGTATCACTTTGCATCATCCATAGCTTGCCTGATGATTTCAGCTAACCTGATGGATATTTACGACTAACTTTCTTGTTATATTATCCTGTTTTATTTTTTAAAATTTTCAAAAACTTCCCTTACTAACTTTGGTTTATTAGACATTGAATTGTATCACTTTGCATCATCCATAGCTTGCCTGATGATTTCAGCTAACCTGATGGATATTTATGACTAACTTTCTTGTTATATTATCCTGTTTTATTTTTTTAAATTTTCAAAAACTTACCTTACTCACTTTGGTTTATTAGACATTGAATTGTATCACTTTGCATCATCCATAGCTTGCCTGATGATTTCAGCTAACCTGATGGATATTTATGACTAACTTTCTTGTTATATTATCCTGTTTTATTTTTTAAAATTTTCAAAAACTTCCCTTACTTACTTTGGTTTATTAGACATTGAATTGTATCACTTTGCATCATCCATAGCTTGCCTGATGATTTCAGCTAACCTGATGGATATTTACGACTAACTTTCTTGTTATATTATCCTGTTTTATTTTTTTAAATTTTCAAAAACTTCCCTTACTCACTTTGGTTTATTAGACATTGAATTGTATCACTTTGCATCATCCATAGCTTGCCTGATGATTTCAGCTCACCTGATGGATATTTATGACTAACTTTCTTGTTATATTATCCTGCTTTATTTTTTAAAATTTTCAAAAACTTCCCTTACTCACTTTGGTTTATTAGACATTGAATTGTATCACTTTGCATCATCCATAGCTTGCCTGATGATTTCAGCTAACCTGATGGATATTTACGACTAACTTTCTTGTTATATTATCCTGTTTTATTTTTTGAATAAAGTGCACAAAAGGAAATTTCTATGAAAGCCCATCCTGTAAACAATTGTATTTGTTTTATTGCTTTAATATGTTTTGTAATAAATTTCTGTTCTTTTAAATTTCACATAGTAGTTGTTGAGAAACTTGTTTGTTCCTTTTTTAACATTTGGGAAAAGAGAGTTGGCATTCTTTCTTCTTCCATGCCTTCCCAGGAAAAATAAATTCTTTTAATATTTATAAAAGCAACTAATCTGTAATTTCATATATAATCCAATAATCCTCTATTATCCTAAGTAGGTTTATAGTTTTTAATCCCGTGACCCCTAGAGTCATAGGGGCACCATGTGTAATGTAGCCGCAGTAGAAGTGGTGTTTCTTGGGCAAGATAGCCTGACAGAACCAGTTTTGAATTCAGAGTTTTTCCTTCTCCTAGAGACTGGTTGCCATCCAAGGCTATAGAACCCAGCCTGTCCTATTTACCCATAGCTGGGTGGAGAAGAAGATTCATACCTTTCCCAAGAGTATTAGCATGTAAGTGAATGTAATGGACTCAACCAGAATTCAAACTCAGCTCTCCAATTCCTCAATCTGAGTTGCTATCAATTACTCCACCATGCCTCCCTCAAGCAAGATTATATATTATTAATGATATCAATACAGACCTTTTATTTTATCTGGATTATGAAGGTAATAATTTTTCTGTAGTATTTTTGAAAAAAACTTTCAAAATCCGAATAAATTAAGATTTGGGAAAAAAACAAAAATTAGAAAGATTCAAATTATTGCGGGGATATGATCAAAACCTATTCTACTAATTAACCAACTTAAAAAAAATGAAAACCTCTTTTTATTGAAAATTATTAAGATACAATATCCCTACTGTGTGAATGCCAATGTAAAATTTAATTAACTTATAATTTATGGAGCAAGATAAAAGTTTACACAGCATTTAAAACCTATTTTGAATTATTAACCTGAAAAGTTTCAGCTTTTAAGTGTGTAGAGTTACAATTAGTAATGTTAGAGTTTTCAAGAAACACACATTCACTGTCCTGGGTAAGACGATAAACTACATCCGGCATCCTGGGTAAGACGATAAACTACATCCAACAGCAAGGCTTCTGATCAGGAGGTTTGGAGGAGCGTGAAACCACCTCTTAATTGCTGGTGTTCACGGGTCCTCCCTGACCTGGGGTGGTAGCACCTGTTAGGGTGCCAGCTATGGGCAAATAGTTGACACCCAAACTTGTGTAAAAATAGGTTTTAATACCAGAAATACTTTGTAATGAAAAAAAAATATTACCAGCAATAATTTTTGAAGGAAAAATTATTATCAGCAATACTTAAAAAAAAAAAGTACCAGCAATACAAACAGTTATACATTCTTTGAAAAAATATTACCAGATATAGATTTCTTCAAGGAAAAATATTCCCAGAAATAGATTTTTGAAGAAAAACATATTACCAGCAATAAAAATTGTTGGCATTAAATAACCCATTGAGGTTGATATGCCGTAAAACAAACCAAACCAAACACACATTGAAAATGAGCCAAAACTTTTTCTGTTAAATATTGTGTTTATTTTGTGTTTACTACTACATTCAAAGACTATATATGAATGAAGGACAATGTGTCAAGTAGCCAATCTGCATGATAGTAACAGTTTGAGTTGAAATAGTAAAAGGAGTCATTAAGAAATCTTTCCATGTCTATTTCTTGTCCTTATGAAAACTGTCTTCATAGGATGAAACTGGACTCAAAAAAGAGAAACATTTTTTTTAATTTAAAGAAAAAGGAAAAAGAGAAACAGAAAATGTTTAACAAAAAAAAAATGTTTCAAAGTTAGGATGTTTGTCTCTGTTGGTAGTTGCATAATTAAAAGAAAAAATTTGTAATTCCAACAAATGATTTATTTTACTATGGAAATATTTCAGCTAGCAGTTGCCAGTATTGGTCACTCCTTAATTTGAGTAAAACAGTACAAAGAAGTTTGAAATGCTTAAGAATTTAAATCAAGGAAAACAAACTGAGTTGATGATGTTTACAAAATAATAGCAAGTCAAAGCATTTTTTTTCCATATCATACTTTACTTTTTGCTGAACAAATGGTAATAGCAACTCAAAAAAATGCCTGCAATAGGGTAGATGCAGTACAAATCATTCGGTTTGGACATCTCTGCTCCAAAGAAAAATATGATATGGGAGAAAAAAAAAAAAAATTTTTATGCTTCGACTTGATATTGTAAACGTCATCAACTCAGTTTGTTTTCCTTAATTTGAATTCTTAAGCATTTCGAACTTCTTTGTACTGTTTTACTCAAACTAAAGAGTGACTAAGACTGGCAACTGCTAGCGAAATATTTTTATAAAAAATAAATCATTCGTTGGAATTACAAATTTTTTCTTTTAATTATGCAACTACCAACAGAGACAAGCATCCTAACTTTGAAACATTTTTTTTTTGTTAAACATTTTCTGTTTCTTTTTTCCTTTTTCTTTGTGGATATGTTGGATATTTTTACAAGGCTAAATTTTCATCCCCACTCCAACCTTCTAGATTTCCATTCAACTTTGACTGCATTTTGACAAATGTATGTGCAGCTGATTAGTCAAAATATTAGCATTTTGATCCTGAGACATAGGTTTGAATCTCACCATTGTTGGTTTGCCAAGAATGGGATTTTTGATATCAGCCTAGGGAGATGATCCCTATGCATAGCATTGTTGGGGAGTACCTTAAAACCATATCACAGCTTTACCCAAGACTTGTGAGTTAAATTGATGAGTCTGCTTATAGAAAATAGAGAAAGTGTTTTTGTGGGGGAATGATTTTTGTTGATTAGTATTCATTAGATCAGTGGTTCCCAACCTTTTTTACATGGCAGCACACCTATCACAAAAAATAAATATTTTCCACTCATAAAGCCTTTTTGCAATAAAATAATAAAAAGCAAAGAATATTATATAAGAAGAATTTTTATTCCCATAATTCAACATATCCTGTATTCAATATCGGGTATAAAATAATAATGGTGAATGTCCTTGGGACAGTTGTGCCTGGTGCTTCTTGACTACCGCTGCAATATTTGGGCAACTGTGAGAGAGACACACCCTTAACTCTTCTTCAATATTTTTAAGTCTTTCATGTTTTTTATTTTTAATGTTGTTTAGGTAAGAAAATCCCAGTTCACATAGGTACAAAGTTGAGAATTGCAGTAAGATTTTCATGGCTTTTTTACTTAGAGTTGGATACTTTTCCATAACAGAAATCCAAAAGGCGTCCAATGGCAGTTGTGCGTACTTCAAGTTGAGACCACGATCACTGGAAAGGCTTGCTAATTCTCCCTCTTCACATAACTCAAAATTGAAAAGGTTGATGACTGATAAATCTAGAAATTCGGCGATTTTGAATTGAGCGGTGTCATCATGATTAAGAAATTGAATGTCTTTATTAAACAAAATGAAATTAAATGGCTTCTAGGTATTATCTCTTCGCGGCACACCAGTAATCATTCCCTGGCACACTAATGTGCCGCGGCACAGTGATTGGGAACCACTGCATTAGATGTTCTTCAAGCCATGAAATTTGCCAGAATCAAAAAATATTGGTTCTTTTTATCATTTTAGAAGTGGGGTCCTGTTTATAATGGTGCATTCCATGTCATCACTGGTTTCAGCCCTTCAGATGCCATCACCACTTCATAGATAGAATCAATGAAAGACGGTTTCTTTTCTTATTCGTTTTATTAGAGAAGAAGGACAGATGTGATAGCATTGATTCTAGTAGGCAACAGGAGGAAGAACATCAAGAAAACACATGCCTGCTCATTGGCTAAGTGCCCCTCCACATGCAGATCTTAAGGTGTCTATCCAATCTGGGTGGGGGAAGTGTATCGATGCTTCAAAATTCTTGCAGCCCACTGCTGACTTGGTTTTATTTCGATCCTATATCCCAAACCTAAACAAAGACAATCCATCTCTGTCAGAATGCAATGCCCATGAGATATCCTGACCAATTGCCAACTGTAGAGGACCGGCGGGTGAATATGAGGATGAAAACCTCTGGACTAAGACTTCCTGCAGGCTGGTCCCGCTACATAGTAATGTTGGACTTAGATGGAGTCCAAAGTAGATGAATAAACAAACAAGACCGATATATATGTACAAAACAAATATATATTACTAACGAACAGGTTAAAACACGAGTTACAAATACATTTAAGACATGAATAAATTGTTACAGTGTCGTATGGAAAGTTGTGTGTGTTGAATGTGGAATGTCCGTAACGGGGTGTATTTTGTTTTAGCGTGTTCCCAGAATATGGGAAACGCTGGTTGTGTATAAGAGTTCACATATTGGAAATTTTAAGAGAAAGTTTTATATACCTCGCCTCACGTGCAAGGTTTCGGCCCGTGGCCGAAATCGACATAGTTACTCGCACGTGCGCGTAAGCAGAGAAAAAGAAAGAGAGAAGGGTTAGCCAGTATTTATACACGTGGGAGAGAGACCCCTGTTGAAGGGTTAGGAAACGAGGAGATAACCCGATGCAACCATCCTGACTTAGCCTCTAATTAACAATAATATAACTGCAGTGTCAAATCGATCGCTGATTTCTTATTAAGCATTATCAGTACTTTATTTTTATTTACAAATATCAAATTTCAAACAGTTATCAATGATATATACACATTTCCATGGTTATGCTATATTGAAATGGGAGGATATGTTTATCTCCCCGACACATTCTAACAGATTACAGATTACAGGGGGTTCTTGACTTACAATAGAGTTCTGTTCCTCTGATGCATTGTAACACGATTTTCTGTTTGGAATGTACATATTGTGGGATGGTAGTATGTCTGTGTAAATATTAGTCACCATTATGTTGCAGGAATCAACACTTTCGGTCGGTAATAGTTACGGGCTCCTGGAACATTTATCGCACAAACAATATTGCTGAGATGAGGTATTATGTACAGTATTTACATTAGTCGGACTAGTGTCCTCATCTTTGTCGCCATTTTTGTCACCAGTGACAGACCCAAAGAGTGTGAGTTCAATACTCGGTTCAGGCAGTGGAGAACTTTCAGAGGGAAAATTAGCAGGAGATAACTGATAACTGACATCCATCAAACATCGCTCGTGGAACTAGAACAGTCTACCCCAGTGATCAAAATAAAGGGTTCGGTTCGAAATTCCAACCACCTGAAGAAGGCCGGAGCGTACAACGGCCGAAACGTTGTGACAAAAATGGCGACAAAGATGAGGACAATAGTCCGACTAATGTAAATACTGTAAAAAACAATGCATGTATTAACAAAAGGAATTACAGGTGTTGACAATTGTAATGAATAGAAAAACATTAAAAGCAGTTACAATAAGAATGTGCTTGTTTATGTGTGTATGTGTGTAACAAGTGTGTGTGATAGACACACGTGTATATATACGTGTGTGAGAGAGAACAAAAATCAAGAGAGAGAAAACCATCAAAATGAACATGTCTCAGTGGGGGACACTTTGCCCACATGCAACGAGATCTGAAAACAAGAGTTTGTCGGAGTTAGCTCCTCCTTAATTCCTTAATTGTTCACTAGGGGGTCACTCTTCCTACACTATAAATACTGGGTGACTTCTCGCCTCATCCTCGTTTTCACTTTGCATTTCAGCGGACACATTACAAAATGTAATCTCGCATAGAAATCCGCGTTTCGCCCACTTATGGGAAAACGCCATTAAACACACATACACGTACGTACGAACACTCACCAAAGAACAAGCACTTTTTTTTTGTCCACACACAAACACAAATGTTAATGTCTTTGTCACTTATAAATTTGTTGTTTAATGCATATATTTGTTGACATATATATAACGGTCTTGTTTGTTTTCTTCACATCATGCAATAATGAAAATTTAAATTTCATTTCTCTGATAGATGTCACGATCTGTTAATTTCAATTTCTATTTTTTTTAACACTTCAGAGAATAAAGTGATCTTAAAAAATATGCATTTAAAAAAAAAAAAATCTTTGAAAAAAATAGAGTTGTCTCCCCCTGACTTGCTTACGTAGCTTTCACGATTATTTTCAAAGTCGACGCAATAAACATTGCATTACTCTTCTCGGCGACAAAGGTGAGTAAAATGATCGTTTGGGATAACAATTGTGTTAGTTGGACTCAATTTGAGTTCGCCATGGCTCTTGTAGTTGGACCTTCTTCTAGCAGGAAATAAACAACACTTAAACTCACACGGCCCTCTACAAATTGGTGACTTCCCGACGTTATTTTTCAACTCCTGCTAACAGAAACAAGACTGTATATATGTACAAACTCACATTTACATACACTTTTCAAACGAGAGCCAGTCAGGAAAAACATTGAAAAACTCCTAATACGCACACCGAACACTATTGACCAAAAAACAACTTTTATGCAGCAACTAAAATTTGTGATTAGACCAGATGAAAGTGCAAAATCACAATTTTAATTCACTAAAAGTTTGTAACGGAGTGGATGTTGTAGGCATGTTGTTAATATAGTAGCTATCATATTATTATATGTATTTCAGAAGTATTTGATAGAGCAACCCTTTTTACCTTTTTTATACTGAAAACAAAATGAATAAAAAACATACAACGATAACAATAAGACTTGAGACACGTGTTGACATTAACAACAAAAATGTGTATTTTTTATTTTTGTGATGTGAATTACAGATATTGGTATGGTGTGTGCTAAAAATGTTCTCAGTGTTACTGATCTTTTGTTTCTTTAAAAGTTTGTACTTATGTAGCGGACCGTGCGGGGGTGTGAAGATGTGAAGAGATATCAGAAGGTTAAAATTTTCTGCTGGCTGGTCCAGCTACATGAGAATGTCGGACATTAAGTCCAAAGAAGACAAACAAGACCGATATACATGGGTAAACAAATATATATTAATGACGAGTTACACAAAGACAGTTACAGTTACGTAGAGTTTGTATGGAGAAATTATGTGTGTGTGTTGTAAGTGTTCGTACATATGTGTGTTGTTCTTAGCGCGTTCCCATAATTTGGGAAACGCTGTATCTGTGAGATGTCACATATTGGCCTAAGTGAAAAAGAGAGAGATTTTACCTCACCTCCGCGCGAGGTAGCAGCTCAAGGCCTGAGTTGAAAAAGAGAGAGAGAGAGAGAGAGAGAGAGAGAGAGAAGAGTCAGCCAGTATTTATAGTCAGGGGAGAGAGACCCCTGTTGAAGGATTAAAGAACTGATGAGGAGCTAACTCCGACACTTACTTGTTTTTTGCTTGTCCTGAGAATTTGTTTTTGCATTGATGAGGATAACGTTTGAGATCGTCAGTTTTCGCTTTTCATGGAGGGATGAGGATACGTATGTGTTGGGCCTTTTTACTACTGCTACTGCCACTGCTTGTGGTGGAAGGGTTGTTTTTATAATCATGAAATTTCAGATTTTAGAATGATGAAATATTGTTATTTTCTATCATCGTTGATGGCAAGGTTATTTTAGGATGATGAAATTTTTTAATCTTTATTTCAGGGATGATGAAATATCCTTATTTTCTATCATCACTGATGGCAAGATTATTTTTTAGGATGATGAAATGTCATCATCATTCTGGACCATAACAAGTTGAAAGCCCCAAAAGAGAGTAAGAAGCGAGAATATCACTGCCTAGATACGGTATTATTTCGTTTTAAAATTTTATTTCTTTTTAATTTTGTTTTTACTTAACTTGCATAAAAACATCAGCGTTTGCTATGAGAAAAATTATGTACGGATTTTAAAACAGTTGTTAAAATTGTTTCCAGATCGCAACAGCTATTAGGGAGATGTGATTATACAGTGTAACCCGGATATAAGAGAAACCCGGATATAAGAGATTTTCTCTGGTCAAAACTTAGAGCCTGTGTTAATAAAACAAAATAGACCAAACCCGGATATAAGAGAAACCCGGATATAAGAGACTTATTCTCCGGGCCCCGACAACTCTCTTATATCCGGGTTACACTGTACTTTTAAATTTAAATGTTTAAAAAATTATTCAGTGTTATTATTGTTTTTAGGTAATAAGCATTATAACAGCACAAATAGCTGTAGTGTATTGTGGAAAAAGGTATTTTCGACAATATACGTATTTTTTACGTATTTATGGTTATTTTTTAAACTTTTATCAAAAATGACATGTATGGATAATTACTAATTTTTTTAATTAATAACTATTTGTGCTCAGTTGTTGATATTTAATAGCTATCTGATGATGTGTCAAAATTTCGGAATAATGCAATAATGAAAATTTAAATTTCATTTCTCTGATAGATGTCACGATCTGTTAATTTCAATTTCTATTTTTTTTAACACTTCAGAGAATAAAGTGATCTTAAAAAATATGCATTTAAAAAAAAAAAAAAATCTTTGAAAAAAATAGAGTTGTCTCCCCCTGACTTGCTTACGTAGCTTTCACGATTATTTTCAAAGTCGACGCAATAAACATTGCATTACTCTTCTCGGCGACAAAGGTGAGTAAAATGATCGTTTGGGATAACAATTGTGTTATTTCGTTATTTTTGAGATTATCGAATCTGTTTATTTTTCCAAAGACAGAAGAAAGTGTAGAAGTCTTTGTTTTTTGTTTAAATTGCTTAGAAGAACATAACAAACGTTATAAATTTGAATCAACTTTTAGCGCCATTTTCCTCATTTTTTAGCAAATTAACGAAGGTTTTGTTCGTTTTTTTTTTTAAAAAGAATATTTTTGCGTGTTCGTAATTCTTATCCTGTCAACAATTTGTTTTTAGTCAGTTATAAATTATTTACTTAAATGCTGTTGTAAAAAAAAAAAAAAACCCTAAAAAACATGAAAGCGAAAGCCTAAAAGGTAAAAGTTGTTTTTAATTTTAAATTGAAAACTAATGAAAAGCAAAATTTAACTTTTATTAAAAATATACACTTTCAGATTATTGAGTTAAAAATAATATTGTTATTTGAAATTTCATAAATTTTTTTCTTGTTTACAATCGAGTTTGTAGCAATTAAAAAAAATCACTTTTTTTATAATCATTCTTTTTAATCATTCGCTTGTGAAACGTAAAAAAATTATAGGAAAAGTTTTAGAAAAATGCGCCTTTTATTTGAATTTTAAAAGAATGTCTACAAATTTTAACCAAAAAAAAACAAAACAAAAACAGATTGTCTATCAAGAATTTAAAAAAAATCTTAAGCAACAATTCTTGGGTTCATGTTTTTTCAGGTGGTGATGCCTTTTCGTAAGTAGTTTTGTTCAAGAGCTGATTTTTGGGGTTTAAAGAAGAAAAAAAACTAAATTTTTAGGATGTTTTTTTTATCCCTTCTGTTTTTGTGCATTTAAAAATCATTAATTTTTTCTTTTATTTTTCAAATTGATAGCTTTTTTTTTTTCTTTCTTGTTGAAGTTTCCAGAAAAATAAAGTAACTTTAAAATTTAAAAAAAATCAAAAAAAAATCTGAACATATTTTTTTTTTTTTTCAATTCCTGTAAGTCTGTAACGGTGTTCCGAAAGTCTTGTCACCCCCCCCCCCCCCCCAATGAAAACCATCTAAGAACACAGAATACAGTAATAGAAAGCACATGTACTGGATTCAGTTTATTCAACTTCGTTGACGTTGTCACACATCGAGAAGGTCTGTATGAAGAAGACGACCATATATTTTCGTATCAGCCATCTGAAAAAAAAAAAAAAAAAAAAAAATCATGTCTGGGTGACAAGACTTTCGGACCACCCTGTAACAAAGTGGTAATTGTTTTTTGTTTTTACTTTGTTGCTACTAAAGATAAAAAAAAAACACGTGACCATTTGTTAATCCACTTTTTCTTTTCTTTTTTTTAAAAAAACAAAAACATGACGATTCTATTCTGTGCAAAGATGGTGGTTAATTCCTCGGACACTGATTTCCACGATTAAATTAATTTTATGTTACGGTCAAATATCGAAATTTAAAAAACTTTTTGTCCATCATGCTTGCTACTTTTTTCTTTTCTTTTTTTTTAAATGTCCCGGCAGCAATTATCGCTCACAATGACTTTGAAAATATTTCTTCTTTTACATGAAATATCATTCATTAATTTGATGAAAATTTAAAAAAAGACAGGTTTTTATTTTGTCTTTTTGTTTTCATCAAATGATAAAAAAAGTAAGTAATGCCGGTTTTGTAACAAAACCGGCATTACTGATCCACTAAAATTTTGTATTTCTTTTTAAAAAAGACGTTTTTAAAAATAGTTTTCGTGCATTTTTTAATTTTTATAAACCTTTCTATCTGAATCGAAAAAAAAAAATTCAAAAAAATGTGTTTCCATAAATAAACTTAAGCTTTCTTTATCGATACAGTTTTAACAAAACACTTTCTGATTTTTACAGATTGGACTTTCTTGCGTAGTAAAAGTAAGGAAACAGACTTTTTGGGGGTGGGGTACAAAGAAAAGATTTCCCGAAAAACAAAGACAAAAAACATATCACGTGTAATTAAAGACCAAAAATCTAGAATAAATTCATTAAAAAAAATTGTTTATATAGTTTACGTTGTTCTGGAATTGTCATCATTGGTCGACTAATCACGTGTTGACTGATAGCATGATACCAAAACCAAACTTTTCTTTAAAAAAACAACAACTTTTTACTGTGTTATTGGCCAAATAATTATCTTTAATATACTTGAACTAAGAGAGAAAGAATGGCCTTCCATTGTTATGTTAAAAGACAACAGTTGATCCTTTATCACCTTATTTATTGCCCATTGGGTAGTCATTAAAAAATTACGTTGAATTTTACTATTTATTAATTAAAGTTAATAATACATTCTTTTTTTTTATTAATATAAAAAAAAAGAATGTATTTGTTTTAAGATAAATTAAATAATTATTTTAATTTCAAGTGTTTGTTTATGTGCTTTCTTACAAAAAACATCTTTTAATAAGAACATTTCCAGAGATACAGTTTCAAACTTAATTTTAAAATTTTTATCAATTTTTTCACATTTTGCATTTAAAATTGAAAAAAAAAAAATTGGGAGAAATTCATTTTTTGTCGAAAAATATTTTGGCTTCAAACAAAAATGTCCTTAATTATTATTCATAAGTCATTTTTTTTTTAAACAAAAAAAGAAGCTTTTTTAATTAAATAATGTCTTTTTTATTGAGTTTTTGTATTTTACAATTCAGAGCTAAAGTTTGGGTAGATGTATGTGAAATTTTACAAAAAAAAAGTGATGATTTATATTCTTCAAAGTCTCCTTTATTTAATTAAAAAAATTACTATTTTTGAGTTTTAAAGTTTTCGTAAAATTAAGTAAGGTGGGGGTGTAAAGATGTAAAAAAAAAATTACCTTGAGTTTCTAAAAAAAAAAAAACATTTCTAAAATAAACTAATTCAAGTTTTGAAAGTTTCATTAAAATCCAACAATTATTTGATTTTTGCAAGAATTTCCACATTAAAGTATTTTCAATTGAAAAAGGCACTAAAAATACCTAATGCTAAATATTGGGTGACTACCAAACGAAAAAAAAAATTTTTCAACCCAAGTTTCAAATGTGCTAAAAAGGAATAAAAATTTTTTAAAAAATACTTTGGTCTCTCCTCTTATTAATAACATAAACTTCTTTGCGATAAAATTTTGTTTTTATTAGGTTTGGGCCTTTTTCATCAGGGTATACTCATTTTTTAAAATTTTTTTTTAGCAAAAAAAAAAGTGGACATACCTATTGAAAATTACATTAAAAACACAGATTCTGTTTAAGATTAACAATTCTGTGATTCCAGAAAATTTGTTTATATATATATATATATATATATATATATATATATATATATATTGAATGTTTTAAGTTGTTTGATGATCACATTGCTAGGTAGTCAGAAAAATGTTTTTAGAACGTTTTGTGTTCAGTGTTATTTTTATGAATGTTTCCTGACTTGACAGCATTCAGAGATATTTGACAAAGTAAAATAAATGATTCCAAAATTGCTTTATTTGAAAGCATGTTAGACACACACATCTTTTTTTTTTTTTTTTTTTAAATAAAGTGTCTTATATACACAACTAGCATAAAAGCAACCCTATCCTGTAGCATTTAAGCTAGGTCCTGTGGAGGACCCTTGATTGGGCCTTCAGCTTGTTCAGGAGTTGGAGAGTCCTTAAGTCTTTTGCATATTCTCAGCATTGGAAGCTCTCCTAACTGCTGTTTGATCTGCTTTCTCATCTGCACTTGACTTTCTTTTCCTCACTGCTGCTTTTGCTCTTTTGATTGCAATCTGGTCCTCTGTTGGTTGAGATTTCTTTTTGCAAGGTAGACTGCTGCCATATGCGATAGGCAACAATAAACTACAGAAGAACTCAAGATTGGTTGCTGCATTTAAGTAGGTATGTTCAAAACTTCACTAAAAAAGAGCATACCTTGATGAAAAAAGGACCCAAACTTGATTAAACAATTTTATTGTCTAAATGTTTAAGACGAAAGACCAAAGTATTTTTTGAATATTTTTTTAAAAACTTTAATCCTTTCTAGTATGTCCAAAATTTTAGCTAAAAACCTTTTTTTTTTTCTTTTTTATCTTTTTGAGTCATCAAAATTGACATCAAACCAATCATGTCAGCCATTATTGCCAGTTTTGTAAACAAGAGTGAAATTCTCTGTTTAAAAATCTTGTATAATTCAATTACATTTTTTTTTCAAAAGTTATTTTATGAAAATTTAAAGTATACTTAATGTTATTCGAAAAAAACATTACTTAATTTTTTAGTAGAAAAAATTTAGTTGGAAATAAGAGAAGCATGCCTAACAGTGGTGATTGGTTTTGGAGGTGTGAATTGACGTTTGCGTTGATGTATTGACAACTAATGTTACGGCAATTTATTAGACAGAAGGGAAAAAATGACAGTATTTTTAAGTGAACCAGCTTATTTAACTATAAAGTAATTTTTAAAATTAACTACTTTCAAAAGTCTAGTATTTATTGGTTTCTTTTAGGTACTTTTTTAACAAAGATATGTCCAGAGCCGGGACTCTTTCCATCCCTAAAATTGAATCTAAAAAAGAAAAATTAATAATTGCAGTATATCTCACTGAAAAAGAAAAAAATTATATTTAAAAAAATGAAAAAATATTTAGTGAAATATTTTAAAAAGAAAAAATTAAAAATTTTGAAAATGCAACAATAGTGATTGGTCAGTCAGAGAATTTGATATGCTATCAGGAGAAACAACTTGAACACATGTGACATTATTTCAGAATTGTGCTTCCATAATTTTGTCAGATGATTTTGATACATTTTTTGGCATATTAAAAAATGATTGTAAAAATACAGTTTCAGCTTGTAATAAGATTTCAAATTTAAGATCTGTAAAAATAGATCTTTTAATAAGAGTATTTTCAGAGATGCACAGTTTCAAACAATTTTAAAATATTTAACAACTTTATCATATTTTGCATTTAAAAATTAAAAAAAAAAAGAAAACAATTCTTGTAAAAATTCATTTTTCATCAAAAAAATATTTTGGTTTCAGATAAAAATGTCCTTAAAATGAATTATTGAGAAAAGCCATTAAAAGCTTTTTTAATTTAATGTCTTGGTTTTATTGTTTTTTTTTTGTTTGTTTTTTTTTATTTTACAATTCAGAGCTAAAATTTGTGTAGAACCAGTCATCAATTTACAAAAAAAAAATCAATGATTTATTTGCTTCAAAGTCTTCTGCATTTGATAAAAAAAAAAAATATAGCCAGTTACAGATTTGAGATTTTCAAGTAAGTTGGGATAATAGACATTAAAAAAAAATTTTTTTTAACATTTCTAAAATAATTTCATGCATTTTTTAATAAGTTCTGAAAGTTTCATTAAAATCCAACAATTATGGAAGTACAATTCTGAAATAATGTCACATGTGTTCAAGTTGTTTCTCCTGATAGCATATCAAATTCTCTGACTGACCGATCCCCATTGTTGCAAGAATTTCCAAATTAATATGTTTTTTAACTGAAAAAAAAAAAAACACGAAAAAAAACTAATGCTAAATATTACACAACCTCTGACCTAAAAAAAAACAGATTTTCAAACAACATTTCAAATGTGATAGAAAAGAATAAAAAAACTTTAAAAAATAATTAAAAAATACTTTGGTCTTTCCTCTTAATAACAAACTTTTTCATGATAAAACTGTTTTCATTAAGCTTGGGGCCTTTTTTCATCCTGCTATGCTGTTTTTTGGCAAATTATTGAACATGCCTACATTTAAGTACTGTATGAATATTTAAGATTACCCTTTATAAGTTCAACGATAGTTCTTTTGTCACCACTTAATTTAAAGACGATTTCATGCACATAGGTCCTTACTTTCTATACAAACAATTATTTTTATTTCATTGGTGACTTTTGTTGGATTTTGCAATTAATTTCAATTATTTCCAAGTTATAAAAATTGTTATCGTACAAAGAATTAATTGCAAAAATCCCCAAGACAATCGCAGTAATAAAAACTTGGGAATCCAAAATTTCTGTAACATGAGCTATTGAAAGTTAGAGAGTTGTGTCCCTTTAATTGAAAAAAAGTGTTACACACTGACATTCAGATTTATTATATAGATTAAGGCGTCCCTTAGGTTATTTTCAATCCAAGTGTTATTTACAATAGGCGCTAATTTTACTTGCAGTTATTTTTACCTAACCTGAATTTGTAATATTATTTACTCAAACTGCATAACTACTGCCAGAAGGAACAAAGTATCAGCGAGCTTTGTCAGTACTAGCAGATACATCATACTTAAATACACTTTAAGATACTCTCATTATTAACCAGCAACTGGAAACTATAGATTAAAGGGACATAATTTAGAGGAAATACTGGTAATGGTAAAACACTAATCTGAAACGATAACCAATGTTGTTTTATTTAAATTGTACAATTTTCGATAACTGTAGGAAAGATTAACCTTTAGCACTATGCATTATTAATATTACTTCCTTGGCACTGCATTCTTTTTCAAGGCCCCTCAATTGCAGTATCCTTATTGTTAATTTCACTTAGAGTTGTTAAGAAGACAGAAGTTAACGATTGACATTGCAAAGTTGACTGGAAAGCAAAAAGACAGAAGAGCGTTCCATAAGCAGGAAGTGCAAGAGAGGAAACTGTCAGTAGAGTATTTACGGTTACAGCGTAACTGTAAAAATGAGACCTTGCCACCAATCTACAGGGTGTCCCAAAAGTCACGCAACAATTGGCAGAAAACGTACACTTGTGAAATAGCAACCAGGGAGAATTTGCGTATCATCTTCCATAATCCGACCAATAAAATTTCTTAATAATATATAGTCACATACAGAAACATGATTCCATTTGTTAAATAAATCTAAAATTGATGAGGTTGTCAATAGTAATGTGAGATTTGGAAGAACCAGTAGATTCTTTATTTCAGACAGAATCTCTTTTAGATTTATTTACCTAATCTCATATTAGAACAACTTGGTGAGAGTGATATAAACAAAAATAACGACTCCATTATATATATATATATATATATATATATATATATATATATATATATATATATATAAGAAAGAACAGTAAGATATAAAATCCGGTGTTCTTATAGATATTTTTATTTTTACACAATAGTGCTCAATGTAAATTTACAGAGCATTAATATTATAAATTGATTTAAAATATGTTTTTTTTTCACTACACAGTGATACCATGTTTCAGAAATGGAAGCTAAAGCCCCTGAATTTAATTTTGTTATTAAACTAAAGACATTAGTTCCATTTCCTCGTCAAGCGAATTTTGGAGTAACTTTAATAACAAAATTAAATTCAGGGGCTTTAGCTTCCATTTCTGAAACATGGTATCACTGTGTAGCGAAAAAACCATATTTTAAATCAATTAATTTATAATATATATATGTGTGTGTCCCTCGCAGAGATATAACCTATATGCAATATATAGGTCAATCTTAGATTTATCTAAAGGTAGGTTTTTCCAAAAGTCATGTGACAATTGGCAGAAAACCTGCACATGTGAAATAGCAGTTGGGGAAAATTTGCATGTCATCACTTTCCATAATTCGACCAATAAAATTCCATAATAATATATTGTCGCATATTGGTAAATAAATTTAATATTTACAAGGTTATCAGTGGTAATGTGAGATTTGGAACAACCGGTAGAACTGTGATTACATTCATAGTGTTAGTACCAAAGAAGAATGTGCTGTGTTTTTTTTTTTTTTTTTTTCTGTGTTCGTGGTGGGGGTGACGGGACTTTCAGTCCACCCATAATTTCATAAAATGACGGAAAATAATTTATTATTTTAACTTTGCATTATTAATATTACTTACCTTTCCCCTGTATTTTTTTTTCAAGGGCTCTCAATTGCAGTATCCTTATCATTAATTTCACTCAAAGTTGTTTTCTGTTGCCATAGCAGGATATGACAACACCTCTATGAAATTCAAACACCCTATTGTTCAGGGATCAGAGTTACTTTCAGTGTCAGGATAAACTTTTTGTCACATCTTTTTCTTTATGTGCCATGTGTGATACACGCTTAGGCGATCATGTATCTTTCGATACATGACTGACGAGGAAGGTTTTTTTTCCTGCAATAGGTTGCCATTTCTTTCTGCGGTAGACCAGTTGCCATCCAAGGCTATAAAACCCAATCTCTCTTGTCTTCCATAGCTGGGGAGAAGAAGAGGATTCATACCTTTCCCAAGGGTATTAGCACGTAAGTGAATGTATTGGGTTCAACTGGAATTCGAACTCGGCTCTCTGATTCCTCAGTCCGAGCCACTATCCATTACTACACCATAGTGATAATGGTTAATAGGAATTTCATTTTTATTAACAATTAACCCCAATCTGTTATTTTTCTTGGGCAAAAACAGATTTTATGCATTAGATTAAAAAAAATGCAAAGAGGAAAATCGGCACTAATCTCCTTTCTTTCAAATATAACTAGCCACTTTGTTGATTTCTGGGATGAGAAGCTAACATAATTTATACCAGGGGGTGGCAACGTGCAGAACGTGTGCTACACCTAGGCATGCCAAGCAATTTTCAATGGCATGCAGCCACAAATGACATCACAATGTCCAAACCAATAACTACCACAGTGCAAAGATATTTAGTAGTTTCAATTTTAATATATACTAAAGTTTATATACTATATCTTACTATATAAAATCTATTGTATAACAGGTATATTGACCATGACTTGTATAAAAATATGTATACTGTTGGCACACTGATTTTAAAACCCTAAGTCAGCACATAGTTAGAAAAGGTTGCCAACCCCTGATTCATACGATTTATATTTGGACTCATTTTCCTCCTCTTTGTTGTTGTTACAATGTTATGATAACATTGTTGATTGTATACGTTTTTTTTTGTTTTTTTTAATAACAAGCTACTTAGATTTAACTAAATATTGAGCAATTTTGTTACTGATGTCAGTATTGCTTAAGCAACTCTGAACAAAAAAAAAAAATTAGAATTGAATAAAATGTGTTACTAAATAGTTATTTTATACTGTAACCAAGAATGCTACCAATACTACTAGTTTAGTTAAATTGAAATGTTTTTGTATTTATTAAAGTGTGAAAACATTAAACAACCTGGCTACTGGCCCAAATCCAAAGTCTTATATATATATATATATATATATATATATGTCACCCCATTATTTATGGTCATTTTTGGTTTCTGGACATATTTCCAAGACTGAAAATTGTCTTGTTTTTGCCAATAGCTATTAATCTTTTAA
Organism: Acanthosepion esculentum; assembly: GCA_964036315.1. NCBI lineage: Eukaryota > Metazoa > Mollusca > Cephalopoda > Sepiida > Sepiidae > Acanthosepion > Acanthosepion esculentum. The sequence goes on from OZ038512.1 coordinate 68,449,799, forward strand.
ATAAGATCATTTAGAGGTAAATAAGTTCACTGGTCAGAGTATTAACATTGTCAGCAACCCAATTACAATTGTGTGATATCTATTTATACTCTTCTAATTTGGTTAAGATAATTTCAACTATATTATCTTGTACTGATTCAAACTTTCAGCTCTTTATAAGATACCAGGATGTAGCTAATGGAATCCTGTCTACCACACTGACAGCACATGGTTCTTGATAATAACTGACATGGCCAAAAGTAGTTGAAGAAAAACAGTAGAACAAACATGAATTTTGGACAGTTTATCTGCAATTTTGATCTTAATATACATCTTCCTATTCAAAAATTAGAAAAAATGTAATAAAAAAAAATAAACTTTGTCAGTTGAATTTAATAAAACGTGTTTATATGAATACTAGCTAACTAAATACCTTTTTATATATATATATAAGAAATATAGTCTTAACATGTGCTAAATTTATGGGATAAAGGACTCAATATCAGAGATAGAACGTGTTTAAATATAAAAGTGAACATTGAAGTCAACACTTAGAGGTGACAGGCTATTTCATGCTAGACACAATCATCAGGCCATATATCAGGGTGGCCTGATGATTGCGTCTAGCATGAAACAGCCTGTTGCCTCTAAGTGTTGACTTCAATGTTCACTTATATATATATATATATATATATATATATATATATATATATATATAATGCATTTCATTTTTTAACATGACATGTTTTTATTACTTCAAATGTTATTCTTACTAAGAGAACAAATTTTCCACGATCGCAGAATCATTAAACAGAATCTAGGTTTTTAATGCAATTTTCAATAACAAATTAATTTGATTTTTTTTTTTTTTTTTTTTTTTTTTTCTTCCAAAACAATAATTGTTTCTCCAATTTTGTTTAATATTTTAATAAATATAACATTTCACATAACATAGTTATTTCCTTAAAATCTGTTTTTACAAATATTTGTTGTTATTTTTCCTTTTAAAACCTCAAAAAGAATTAAGAACAAAAATGTTTACATGAAAAAAAAAAGAAAAGAAAACTGGTTTGTTGATTTTCTGAGAATATGTTGGCTAGTCTATTTTTAAATATTTCGAAACTTTTCTAAGAAACTCTATGTAGCAAGCAAGATGAAACGGCTCCATTGTGGTCACTGAAATCCATAAGTGGAAGATAGACTATAGATGATATCAAAATTAGAAGCGGGTGGTGGGGTAGACGAGGATCAAACCAATAAGTTTAACAAATTCATTTCTTTTAAAGCCTCACACAATTTACAAGTAGAAGATTCTAAACAATTTGTAACCTTGTTTTATGAATATAAAAGAAAAGTAAATGCTATCATGTGCCTACCATACAATTTAGAAATAAAGAAAAAAAGTTTTTTTTCCAAAAACACCATTCTGTGCTCGACTGGCTTGTCTACTCTGAAGCTTACCATCAGCAATTCTCCCGGATTAATAATTGCATCATCTTCAATGCTTCATCATTATAAAAAGAAAATTTAATGTTTGGAATGCAAATAAGAGCAGATTTCCTCTTCTGGAACAGATTGCCGATAAGGTCATATGGATGCCTGTTACCGGCATAGATGCTGAACGTTAATTTTCTCAATATAAACATTTATTCAATAAACAATGTGAAAGTCTTATCCTTGAGAACACCAAGTAACTCACAAGGTTGCATTAAAACAGAGATTTAGAGAAGAGATTAGAAGATTAGATATTTTCCAAATTAAGAAATTCAGTTATATCCCATGAATGATGCACGCTTAGGCGATCACGTATCTTTCAATACATGATTGATGAAGTAGATTTTTTCCCCCACCGTAGGGGTGCCATTTCTTTCTGCAGTAGACCAATTGTCATCACGGTCTGTCCTGCTATTTACCCATAGCTGGGAGGAGAAGACAGGTTCATACCTTCCCCAAGGATGTTAGCACGTAAGTGAATGTAATGGATTTGAGTGGAATTCGAACTCAGCTCTCCAATTCCTCAATCTGGGTCGCTACCCATTACTCCACTGTGTCTCCTAAATTAGCAATTTTAAATTTGAGCATTATTTCAACTTGGGATTAGTTGTTTTAAATTTTGAATTAATATGTCTAATTTGTTTTGTTTTGTTTTTTTTGTGGATATTTTGTTACAAAGATTCAGTTGTTATGGTTTAATTACTGTTTTGTAAAATTTTAGTCAAAATGTTTGACATTATTGAGATTCAAGTTATTTGCTGTTGATACTTTAAATGTGATTTTTGTATATGAATCAATCGTTATAAATCAGTCTAAATACTTACAAAAACAATCTGAATGTGTTCTTAAAGGAAGTTCTGATTAAAAGTCCTACCTCAAGATAATTATGCACTGTAACATTCCATTGTTTTATTGTCTAGTCGTGTTACTTTTTCTTTTTTTTTTACATATAATTTATTTTGGGGTTTGGATTTTAAACATTTAAAAAAGAATTGTAGATATTTGCTATTTCTTTATATGCAATAAGAATTTGAATTATGTTTTTGTTTTCAGTTTTAATAATAATTATAGCAGATTGTACTGCAAATTTCTCATAAAATACTAGAAAAATAGAAAAAATGAAATTTACCAAAAGTGGAAACGGAATCAAGGAAAACTTGAAACGGAAAATCAGGAGCCCTAGACCCATAATTGGGTAGATGTTCTGTTTATTTTAAATGGTATTTATTTTTGCCGGCCTGCATTCTTAGAAAAAATATAATAAAGAAAATTCTTTAGAAATTGTTTTGTTCTACATTTCGGATATGGAACTGAGCAGATTAGGTGTTTTGAGAAAATTTGACTGAGTGAACGTGCTTTAAAGGCAAGAACCTTGCTTTGTTGTGACACTCTTTGTGGAGGAGTGGTAAAAGCACATTGGATCAGATAGTGGTTCCCCCTGCAAAGGAATCTTACAGCGATATCGCATTGAAACATCAATTTGCATACGATCACTGAAGCTAAGCAATGTTGAGCCTAGTTAGTCCTAGTTGGGTGACTGCTTGAGAATACCAAGGAATGTAAGCTTGGATGTGCAGGTGGTGTAATGTAGGGAACTCCCCCCACAAAAAGATGATGCCTAAGGTTTAAAATATATGAATCTTTTTTAATAAAGGGAATTACGTTGTGATGACAGATGGCTAAAAATGGCACTAAAATCAGTGATTTTAAAACAAAAACTCCTTCCAATTTAAATTAGTTTTTGAAATACAGCAAAGTATTTTGCTTATTGGAAATATTCAATTTACTGTAATTTCTCGAAAATAACATACATTTTTTACTGTAAATTACAGGTGGTAGTAGGGGTGCATGTTATATGTAGGTTTAAACAAAAATATTTAAAAAATCATACAGTATGATGAGTTTAGTGTTTTTTCTCTTCGTAAATAAAAAAAAATTTAATTTTCAGATAAACAGAACAAATTTGTCTTAAATAAAACAAGACTCTGAAGATGGCATTTTGCTAATGTCAAAAGTACTTGGAATAAATCAATAGACATCAATATGGTAACTTTCATTCTCCCTTTAATAAGGATACTAAGAAACTTATACGTGGATATGATCATATTAAAAATAAGTAGACAAAACTTGTCTAAATTATTTAATGAGGAATTGGAGAATAGTTTATTACATTCACTTACGTGTTAATACTCTTGGGAAAGATATGAATCCATCTCTTCTCCCCCAGCTATGGGTGAATAGCAGGACAGACTTGGTCTTATATCCTTGGGTAGCAAACAGTCTAGGAGAAGGACAGCTCTGAATTCAGGGTTGTTTGGGGACCTTGTAGCATACTATACACCGGATCTCTGTATTTGACTCTTCCAAAAAGTGTGGCTGGTTCTGCCCAAGTTTTCACCACTAAGCAAATCATATGTGCAGGTAGCATGGCTGTTGGTTCTATGAGCTGAGCTGTTTGACCCTTATACATTGAAAAAAAAAACACAGTCATATATATATATATATATATATATATATATACACACACACACACAAGTATATAAGTATAGGATTGGTGTATACAGAATAAATTCCAATAACCAACAAATACTATTCTTAAGAGTGCTCAATACAGAGTAGAGCAAATATAATATATAATTAACCATGAAACTGCATTGAAATTTTTTACAAAACCGAAAATCATTTGGTTTAGTGCTATCACTATTGAGTGAGCATATCCAAAGAAACACTATTGAAAAAGACTTTCAAATGTTAATAAAATTAACCACTTTATACGATTGTAAGAGAAAAAGATTGCACAAAAATATGTTAAAACATTTAATTGACTAGTTTTAGGAAATAAATATTAAATCCATTTGTTTCAGTTTAAAAAAAAAAACAACTTTTTGTGGTAAAATTAAGTTAGCATAAAAATAGTAAAAATTTAAAAATAAAAAAAAGTTGCCAGTTTCGCCTTAATGTTAAATTTTATGAAGTCGGATTTTTTGTAAGAGCAATAATTGTTTTCTTTTAAGAAGCCATTATGCTAATCACAAAATAAAGTTGTAAACAAGAAAAATGAATGAAGATTTTTTTTTTTTATATGAATAAACTTGTTTTTTTTTTTTTTTTTTATCTAGGGAATGCACCTAAAATTAAATATTAAGAATAATTAAAATAGTTCTTAATTTCACTTTTAAAATGTGTATATTTCTAGATGATATACGAGTCTGGAGTGTAAAATTGTTTTTTTTTTTCTACAAATGAAATTGTGTTTCAATCTAGTGAATACACCTAAAATTAGATATTAAAAAAATAAAGCAGGTTTTAATCTCAGTTTTAAATGTGTATATTTTCAAAACTGCAAATCATTTTTTTTTAAACCTAAAGTAAATATTATTCTTTTTTTTAGCCACTCGTGTTCAGTGGGTGTTCTGCCTATGAAATTCTTCTAAACAAGGAAAATTAATTCATTTTATTTTTACAAATATCTTTATGCTTTTATCTAGTTAATCCATTTAAGATTATATATTAAAATGATTAAAATAGTTTTTAATTTCAGTTTTAAATGTGTATATTTTCAAAACTGCAAATCATTTTTTTTAAACCCAAAGTAAATATTATTCTTTTTTTTAGCCACTCGTGTTCAGTGGGTGTTCTGCCTATGAAATTCTTCTAAACAAGGAAAATTAATTCATTTTATTTTTACAAATATTTTTATGCTTTTATCTACTGAATCCATTTAAGATTATATATTAAAATGATTAAAATAGTTTTTAATTTCAGTTTTAAAATGTGTATTTAAGAAAGAACAGGTGATACTCGCAGATTTGAAATTCTACACATTCTTAAAATGAAATTAAAAGCTTCTAATTATTTTTTAATATTTGATTTTAGGTGTATTCGCTAGATAAAAACAAAATGACTCGTTGATTTTCCTTGTTTAAAAGAAAAAGACTTTCAGATGTTAATAAAATTAAATTTTATCAACATTTATACGATTGTAAGAGAAAAAAGACTGAACAAAAATATGTTAAAAACATTTAATTGACTAGTTTTAGGAAATAAATATTAAATCTGTTTCAGTTTTAAAAAAACAACTTTTTGTGGTAAAATTAAGTTAACAACAAAATAGTAAGTAAAAATTTAAAAAAAAAAAAGTTGCCAGTTTTGTCTTAATGTTAAATTTTATGAAGTCAGATTTTTTGTAAGGCAAGCAAGGGTAATTGTTCTCTAGTAAGCCAGTGTTATGCCAATCACAAAATAAAGTTATTGTAAACAAGAAAAATGAATGAAGATTTTTTTTTTTTTTATGAATAAACTTTTTTTTTTTTATCTAGGTATGCACCTAAATTAGATATTAAGAATAATTAAAATAGTTCTTAATTTCATTTTTAAAATGTGAATATTTCCAGATATGCGAGTTTATTTTCTACAAATTGTTTCTATCTAGCGAATACACCTGAAATTAGTTACCAAAAAAAAATAAAATAAGATGGTGTTTGTTACTGTTCTCCCTATAAAATTCTTCTAAACAAGGAAAATTAATTCATTTTATTTTTACAAATTATTGTTTTATCTGGCAAATTTAAGTAAGATTATAGTAAAAAGAAAAAAAATGATTAAAATAGTTTTTAATTTCAGTTTTAAAATGTACATCTAAAAATGAACAGGTGATATTTGCAGATTTGGAAATCTACACATTCTAAAAATGAAATTAAAAGCTTTTAATTAGTTTTAATATTTAATTTTAGGTGTATTTGCTAGATAAAAAATTTTATTTAGCAGAAAAATAACTCCTTGATTTTCCTTCTTTAAAAGAAATTTATTTGCAAGACCTAAATAACAGTTGACTGGCATACCAGAAAAGAAATGCTCTATTATTTAAAAAAAATTTCTTCAAGAATACTGATAAAAATGGGTCACTTTGATTTTGTGAAACAAAGTAAAGTGTAAAATTATTCTCGAATAAAAATTATATTTCACATTTTCGGCTGTTCAAAGCAATACTGTTTTAACTCGCTGTAAAAAATAATTCAATGAATAAAAGCACATACAAATTACATATATAGAAAGACTATTTTCTTTTCTTTCCAACCATATGATTATTTTTATGATTGGACCAAAAATACATGAAATATTGCAAGTGGAAAAGAGCAAATTTATCAATCTCAAACGAAACCAGATATTGAGTGGAAATGCTATCATTATACAAGAAAATGAATGGCTTCCTTAGAAAGCAAAAATAGTAAATTAAAAATCGAAAACTGCAGTATCAAGGAATAAAAAAAAAAAAACGGAATTGATACTGAAACATAAATTGCCAAACCGACACACTCTAATATAAACGCTCATATTTGAGTGTGTATACAAAAGCACATCTCATAAAGTTAAAGTGCTTATTGCTGAATTTGGAGAGTGCACTTTTGTACAGTCTTTTGCTGCTATCATTTGCATACCAACATGCAAAATTTCAGGAGCACTTCTTTGATGGGATTAATGGAAAAAGATCTGTTAGGATTAGAATCACCCCCACCCATTCAGATCCCTTAGATTTTTAGGTTGAATGTATACTGTACTGCTTAAAAGAAAAAAAAAAATAGAAGAAATGAGATATATAGTTCCGAAAAGTGTGGATGGTTCTGCACAAGCCTTCACCACTTTAATCAAATCACTTGTGTGGGTTTTCTGGCGGTTTACCTTAAGATACAAAGACAAGATGAAAAGCAGCTGTCAGTATACCACATAACACCCTTGGAGCAGGTAGAATGGAGATCAACGTGTTTTAGTGGATTCAGCAGTTTTCAGTCTGCTTGTCTGAATCATCTTCAAGATGCGAGAGCAAGATCTAAAAGGTCAGCCAATCGAACAGTGATCTCATCTCACAATCCTCACTCTTGCTCCATATGTGGCCTCCTTTGTAAATCACTAGCGAATCTTAAGTGCTACTTAAGATTATCGCACAAAATTTCATAACTGAATTAATTAAGCTGTCAGATCCTCATACGTCAAAACCGATGAGAGAGTCCATTATATACATACATACATACATACATACATACATACACATATATATATATATATATATATATATATATATATATATAATTTTTTTTTTTTTTTTTTCAAAGAATTTTCAGAATTGTATAATATGTGTTGTTTATATACTCCAAGTGTGTTAAATGAAATATGCAAGTTTTTCAATGTTTCTTTTTTTTTTTTTTTCTTTTCACAGAATTAAATCATGTCTACCAGTCAGAAATTCCGTAGCTTTGTTGATGAACCGATGGGAGAGAAGCCAGTTGATGCTTTAGCTGGAATTGGTGAAGTTCTCGGGAATCGTCTTAAAGATCAAGGCTTTGAGAAGGTAATATAGTGTTGATTATTAATCTTTTCTGTGACTATCTAATCTTGTTTTTATCTGCATTTCTTTAAAACCACCCAGACTTTCCTTTTATGGCCATATGCAACACAGGTCAGTAATAAGCACTAATTCTTCAGCTTAAATTGATGTCCCTATAACACAGCTACTTCTCATATCCTGTAGGTCTGGTCATTTCACTCTTCACTACACACTTTGTGTTTAAGCTTTTGATCTGAGGAAGTTTTAGGTGAAGCTAGTTGAAATGCCCCCAGGAATATAAAGGGTGAGTTACAAGATAAATAATGGAAACGACTTTCAGAACAGACAACCACCTCTTGCTTGTAAAAATAACAGCTTATTCAAGGGTTAAAGTGATCAATTTTAGATGAAGCTAGTTGAAACACCCTCAGGAACCTAAAAAGTTCATAAACATAAAAATGACAGCTTATTCAAGGGTTACAGTGATCGGTTTAACCCTATCCAATTCCTTTCTGCTGTGGATATGGCAAGGAAGATGAGGACTAGGGCTGTAGAGTCGGAACACAAAAACTTTGACTCTCTCCACTTCATGTAATTAAGTGATTATGGCCTACAAATCTCATAAAGCCTATGAATATGCTCTTAACTTGAGTCGGCCTATATCATAACTGGTTCATATCAAAGAATAAAAAGATATTGTGGCTTTTATATCATACTTATTCATTCTTCAATATTTTCTAACAGAATTAGAGACAAAATCTTTGAAAGGATATAGGAAAAATAACAATTAAAATAATGCTATAATCTGACTTTTTACATACACACATATATATTTGCAAATAATAAATACAGGACAAAAATAAAACTATAGCAGAAGTTGAAATCTAATCTTTTACAGGAAGTAAAAGACAAAAAATAAAAATTCAATAATGTAAATACAAAATAACTATAAAAAAATAAAATGATTTTAAAAAAGAAGTTGAGGTGAATTTCTTTAAAGGAAATAGTAAATATACAATAGAAGAAATAAAAATTCTATAATGTAAGAATTCTTACATAAAGTGTAAATTCAACTGTAGTTGGTTTTTACTGACTCCAACTCCAGTGAACCCTTAATTGCTTTTGACTCCAAAGTCCTGACGAGGACAACAGTCCAAACAATGTAAATAATTACAATACCTCATCTCAGAAATATAGACAGAAATTTTCCTGTTTCTTAATACTTTGCTTAGCTTCTGGAAGGCATAATAATGCCTTTCAAAAAATACTCATAACAGATTCTAAAAATTTCCGAGACAGCTCTATTTCCATAATTTGATCAAACACCTGATCATTCTGGGTATGACAATAACCCACATCCGGCAGCAAGTTCTCTGGACTGGTTTTGAGGAGCATCCAACCACCTCTTAATTGCTGTTGTACCCAGGTCCACCTTGAGCTGGGGTGGTAGAACAAACCTGATAGGGTCCCAGCTGTGAGCAATAGTGACCCTCAAAACTAGGGTCAAAACACTGTGAAAGTATAAAAATAGATTTTTAAAGTGAAAAATACCAGCAATACATTTTTGGAAAAAAAAAAGAGAAAAAATATTACCAGCAATAAGTTTGACTTTCGAAAAGAACCTCTTTACAAAAATACGTCAATGAAACCTGATCTACAAAAACTGATTTCTTACAAAGAATACACATTACATTCATATGAATCTATTCTATAAATCTTATCAGCATTAAATAACCCATTGATGTGTTGATATTCTGTAAAACAAAATAAACTTAAATCTAAATCAAACACCAGAAATTTATTTTGAATTTTGTTCATGGTTAGGCCAAGCAACCCCTTATAAATCACAAAATTTGGTCTGTGGATGGTCAGGTAATTTGTGACAGTAGATCTCTGGGCAAAGTTTATTGATGCAGAAATTCATATAGAAATAACAGCAGTTTGTATGTTCTTTGTGGTTCAGATTAAACTTAAAAGATACTTATTTATTGCAAGAAGAAAAGTATATAATTAATTTTATTTTTTACTAGGATCTGTGCTGCAGATAAATAAATAATATCAATTTGTAATTGGTAGGGATAATTCCAATGAGGACATTAATCCAATGAGAGCCCAATGTAAGTTACAGAGCAATATATTTTTTGTTCACTTCGGCTGTAGTCAGATACTGAACTCATAATGTTGTGGATATGGCAACGCAGATGAGGACAACAGTTCAAACAATGTAAATAGGAAAATTAATCTTGCCAGGAAAGGGGAGATGTTAAAGAAGCCGGGTCTAGTATTTACCGTACGTGAAATGGATATTATGCCTGCCTCATAAATCCGTCTAAGGTTTTTATTATGGATATATTTTAAAATCTTCACAGAGTCGAAATCGAAATTATGATCAGATTTAGTTAAGTGTACAAACAAAGCACTACTTAAATTACCAAAATTGGTCAAATTTAAGTAGTCCATTTAACGTACAGTAAATACTAGACCCAGCTTCTTTAACATATCCCCGTTCCTGGCAAGATTAATGCTTGACAAACGTACGGATAAGCTCTAGATTCAAATAGAATTCCCCTTTTCCACTTAAGATAAAGTCTCTTTCTTGGGAGCGCGTTTTTGCAGCATTGCCTGTGCGACGCCAACGTGACCGAATCCAAAAAAGGGAACGCTGACTTTAAAATTTCAGTTTTTCTGTTTCTGACTAGTCTTGTGTCTATCGTCTCTTCATGTTGACTTAAATATAAATATGTTTCCAATAATATGTCCTGAAGATGGTCTACTAGACCGAAACGTCTGACGTCGACAGTAAAACAAAATTAAAACAGTAAACTTGCATATTCGGATTTTGCTTTGTCTTTTCCATATTTTTCATATTTTTATATGTAAAAATTCAGGTATAAATAAATGTAATTGTAAAGACAAAATTAACAGACTAGAGACAGTGAAAAGAAAAACATTGCTAAAAACTACAAAGAATAGGAAATTGTGGAGAGCCATGATCGTTGACATCCCAAAAGGACACTGTATATAAGAAACTTCTGTTTATGTACCTATAATTATGAGAACAAATTTTGTAAAGTATGAATTACCTCCCTTGTTATAGTTTTTAATCTGTAACTGACTCAAGCTTTTTTATTATTATTTTTCATCATTTTACCCCAAGCAAGGCAATAAAGCCACAAAGACGCAAGGGGGTGAAGGTTACTGAGTGTTAGAGAATATGAGAAAATATACTATTAAGGAGAGAAGAAAATTAAAGAACAGGAATTTAACATTGCATTTAAATTTTTGGAGATCAAAGTTGATGGGAAAGCAAGAAGCTGCAAAAGAGTTCTACAAGTGAGAAGAAACTGTTTATGTATAACTTTTCAAAAGCGTTCTACAATTTATTTTAGTTTATTTATTTTAAAAAAAAATATTTTTCCCCAAGCAAGCCACTGTGACATAAGAGGTTACTGAGTGTTAGAGAATATGAAAGAAGAAAAAACATTTTTAAGGAGAGAGAACAATAAAAAAAAAAAAAAAAAGCAAGAATTAAGACAGAACATAACGGTTGACATTGCATTTAAATTTTTGAAGATCAAAGATGACAAGGTAGCAACAATCAAGAAGTGTTTTGCATAGAACTTATGATTTATGATTCCATCTAACCATTTCAATGATGAGATCTTGCTGCCAGTTTTGTATTGCACTTAAATTCATGAAGTCTACGTACCAGAGAGGGAAGTTCATCAGAACAATTACCATGAAAGTATTTATAAAAAATGAAAAAAAATATTAAACCAAAGTTTAAAAAAAAAAAAAACCTTCAAATTTAAAACAGGCATTGGATATTTTTTTAATTGTGCAAAGAGCCTTTATTAAAATTTTTAAAATATTTTTTAAAACAGTAAAACTTGGTGAAGGAGTATGCAGTAGTATTGGTGTCAAAGAAGAAAAAGAAATGTCTTTTTAACACGTCGTTTTTCTTTTCTTTTTTATCCAGATACATTTTAAAGTTTCTTCATTCTTTCATTCTCACTTGTTGAGTGTAATATAAAAAAGAATCGGACAAAATCTGTGTGTTCAAGTGTTCATTACAAGGTGTACTCTGCCATCATTATCAACATAGAGAACCTGATTGGTCAGTTTTTAGAACTGAATGGCTAGACTGCCATAAAAGATGATTTGATTCTAGTGTTGATGGCTTGTGTAGAACCAGCTACACTTTTCATCACATTTCGACCTAAAAACAATGCAAAAATAACACAGGAAGGCAAATTTGACCATTCATATAAATTTCAATTCTAGTTAAGTCATTGAAACTTCTTAATGTTTTATAGTATCTTAGAGATTATGCTAAATTCTTTTCACAGTAGTACATCAGTAAAACAACTGTATAAAAAAAAAAAAATATCTGAAACCGTACTCATTTTTGGATGGGGAATTCAACAAAACAGTTATTTTGTCTACAATTTTTGACTTGTGCAAAAAGGAATAACATCAAAATTTTGAAACTTGTTATACAAAAGGAATCAGTGGTCAATTTTTCAAACAAATGCTTATTGTAAAGCCTTAAAACTCAAATTTTAAATTTAAAAAAAAATTGAAATGAGTAAAACTACATTTATTGGAACTAATGAAAGACTTTCTGGGCAGTTTGAATGGCTCCACTGCATTCCCTGTCCTAACGGTATTTTGCAGTCTGAATTTCTTTATATGCTTCTGTAGCAGATGAGATGAGGCAGAACCTGGGACGAGCACAACGGGTTGCGACTTGCCTTGTCCCCGCCAAAAAAGAGCCCGTATTTGCTTAGCATGTAAAGCTACTGCAGTTGAAATGAAGGAGAAAAAAAAGCACTTACCGCTCTGCCGTAATCCGTCCTCGGCCAGATAACGTAAAAGAGGGGGGGGGGCTTGCATTGCATTTTTATGCAATAAAGATGCAATGCATTATGGGACATGGACGCAATGAATTATGGGATTGCATGAAGACGCAAGGGATTGTGGGTATATGGACAAATATAAAAGCAACTAATTTTTCCCAGTGCGCGGTTCTTGGAGTGACGTTCACGGTTGGCGGCTGGAAAAGTCTTTTAGTGCGATTTTGAGACAGAACTCAAGAAGGAACGACTCGAGGTTGGAATACTAGTTGGGAGAGCTTGAATTTACTCGCTGGTTGCTGTTTTCTTTTTATTTCCCCACAGCTTCTGTGACTAATATTTCTGGAACATTCCAGATTCTACCATCCCTTGAAATTGGCATTAAACCAAAGTCCCATCTTAAGACAAAAGTTGATACAACTTGTACAATGTCATCCACCAAAATGGGTAAAATTTTCTTGGTTGTGTTAAATGTTTGTTGAACTTGCTTCATTAGTCTTGACTGTTCCATCTTTGTATTAAGATAGTGTGCAGAACCAATGCAAACACCTGCCATTCTTTTATCACAAAAGAAATGGGGGGGGGGTTGTATTTAAAAAAAGCCCCCAAAAATAACACCCACCCAACACTGATTTCCACATTCTTTTCATCACAGTGTTTTTAAGTGGATCAATGTAAAAGTGAACATTGAAGTCAACACTTAGAGGCGACAGACTGTTTCATGCTAGATGCAATTGTCAGGCTACATCAGGGCTGCCGATTGCGCCTAGCATGAGACAGCCTGTCGCCTCTAAGTGTTGACTTCAATGTTTACTTTTATATTTACACATGCTCTATCTCTGATATTGAGCAGTTTATCCCATAAATATACCACACCTTTTTATATATATATATATATATATATATATATATAGTGTATATTAAAGAACTGTTCTAAATTTTGTTATACAATGCAAAAATAATATATATATATATATATATATATATTATTTTTGTTTAAGTATCTTAACAGTTCAAAATTTATTTTCCTTGTGGAGGGGAAAAATTGAGGGGTGGGTAAAAAAACATTTAGTCTAGGTCTGCTGCTAGGAACGTTGGTTCACTAGATGGATTTTCTTGCTCGAATCTGTCTTACATTTCTATAAATCTACCATTTATCCATGCATTGAATATTGCTACCACAACTTGTCTGGTGCTTCTATTATGTATTTAGAGATTCTAAATAAAATACAAATAAGAATCTGCAATGTTATCAATCCTGACCTGGCATCTCAGCTTCAGTCACTTTGCCATCACTATAATGTAGATTTTCTCTGCCTTTTCTATAAATATTTTCATGGTAATTGTTCTGATGAGCATTCTTCTTTGGTACCTAGAATTAATGAATTTAAGCACAGTTCTACAGGGTGTTTCAAAAGTTGCATTACCATTGGTAACCTTGTAAATTTTAGATTTATTTACTAAATAGATTCATATTTCTGTATGTGACAATATATTATTAAGAATGCCAATTTTCCCCGGTTGCTATTTCACAGGTGTAAGTTTTCTGCCAATTGTCGCATGATTTTTGGGACACCCTCTGTGTGTGTGTGTTTAATGGAGTCTTTATTTTTGTTTATATCACTCTCACGAAGTGGTTCTAATATGAGATTGGGTAAATAAACCTAAAAGAGTTTCTGTCTGAAATTAAAGATTCTACAGGGTGTTCCAAAAGTTGCGCATTACCATTGTCAACCTTGTCAATTTTAGATTTATTTCCCAAATGGAATCGTGTTTCTGTATGACAATATATTATTAAGACGTTTTATTGGTCGGATTATGGAAGATGATGTCATGCAATTTTTCCCTGGTTGCTATTTCACAAGTGCACGTTTTCTGCCAATTGTTGCGTGACCTTTTGGGACACCATGTAGATTGGTGGCAAGGTCTCATCTTTACAGTTAAGCTGTAACCGTAAGTCCTCTGCTGATAGTTCCTTCTCTCTCAATTTCCGTTTATGGAACACTCTTCTGGCTTCCCAGTCAACTTTGCAATGTCAATTGTTATCTTCTCTCTCCTTATCCTTTATCAATCTGTGACTTCATTTGCTGTCCGAAAAGTTTATCCTGTCACTGAAAACAACTCTGTTCCCTGAACAATAGTGTGTTTGAATTTCATAGTTGTGTTGTCATATCCTGTTATGGCAACAGAAAACACCTTTGAGTGAAATTAACAATAAGGTTACTGCAATTAATGCAGTGGAAAGAGAAGTAACATTAATAATGTTGTGTGCTAAAGGTTAATTCCTGTTTTATTGTTTTCTCTTCTTAATGTTCTTCTTTTGATCATATTCTTTTGCACTTGCTTACTCCTCGGTTCTTAGTGGCTTTATTGCCTTGCTTGGGGTGAGATGATTCAAGTAGTCTTTGTGGCTGCAGTGCAGAAACTGCTCACTTGCTAGAATAGTCCTGAAAGTTTTTTTTCTCTTTCAAATGTGTATTTAAATATTCCAGTGAAATGATTTTACAACACATTTTTTATCTTTTCTTAATCTATTTTCAGGCATATAATGTACTAGGCCAGTTCCTACTTCTCAACAAAGATGAAGACCTTTTCCTTGATTGGTTGCGGACATCAATACATGCAAACGCAAAGCAGGGCAACGATTGTTTCAACTGTCTGAAGACCTGGTGTGATAATTATCTATAAGCAACAGTTTGGGACCTCTACGGCATCATCTCTCATCTTTTTATTCTAGAAATGGAAGTTTGGAATTGTTCTTGTTACTACCACGGCCATCTTAATCATCATTTCCTGAAAACAATTTCTAGACTTGTTAATAATAATAATAATAATAATAATAATAATCCAAGGGATCAGGGCGTGTCCACTTCTTGCCCCACCCTTTTCATGATGATGATGATAATGATGATTATTATTTAATATGATGATGATTTATTCCTTATTTGGTTTGCCACCATAAAAAAAAAAAGTTCCAATATCATAATTTTGAGAATAAGGTTTTTTATTTTATTTTTTTTCTTTCTCTCTCACATCAACCAGGGAAGATGGAAGTGTGGCGTCGTTATTGTCCTCCACCTCTTCCCTCTGTTTTTATCTCTACTTCTGAATGTACACCCTATTAGCTTCACATCTCCCCCCCTCTACCTTCAATCATCAAAGCCGCATAACGATTTCAAGAAGCTTTCATTCGTTCTTTAACCTCAGAGCAGATTTCTTGGTTACCGTGTTGCTTTGGCAATTTATAACCAATTTCTGTATAGAACCTGAAATTTTGAGATGAGGCTTTGTCATTATTCCAAAAATTAGTGGAATTGGAAGCCTCGTTTAATTTTTTTTTTTATTTTTCTGTGAGAAAAGTTTTCAAACCATCTCAGATTAAACTGGATATATCAAAGAATACATTTGCTGCAAATGTTGAGATAAAAGCAGAAAGAATATGAATAAAAGTCGAATCCTAAAATAATTCAAAGAGAAAATTCTCTGTTAAGAGTTTTTGTCATATTCATCCACCTTTTCCTTTTTTTTTTTTCTTTTTTTTTTTTTTTTTTTTCCAAGAATTAGTCGCCCAGTTGCTTAAATGGTTACTTCACATTTTTTTATCCTTAGGCTTAAGATGCAGGGAAAAAGAAGTCATTTAAGTAAATTAGTTGAATTGGTAAAAATCTTGAATGCATCCAAAATATATTTCAGCATTAAATGACCCACAAAAGGTTGATAAGCCATAAAAAATCAATTGATCAGTCCGTTCTGAATGTAGTATAAAATAATGTATTTTGTAACTATTTTTGTTTGATTTAACTTTTTTCTCTTTCTATCTCTCTCTTTAATATTTGCTTAAGCCATGTTGATGTCTATTGTTGAATTGCTTAAGATTTAGTCAGATTTTAGAAGTTGTTAACAAATTGTGTACTCCAAATATTTTTTCTTTTTTAATAACTTCAGATTCTATTTCTTTATCAAAATTGTTCAACCACTGTAACATGTCTGTTGCACTTGGTAAGCTTTTGGGAATGTTAGATGTAACCCCTTTTTATTTTGGTGGGGGTGACTGTATTCCCATTCTGTCATATTCAGATGTCCTATGAGACTATTGAGCAAAACTGGAAGGGAGAGCAGCAAGTTCAGGGAAAGAATCTTTTTCTCTCTCTCTCTTTTCAGTATTAATTTGGCTTTATATATATATATATATATATATATATATATATATATTCCAATGTTATTTTTAGTGGATACCTGTGTTTGAAATAAACGCCCCGTTTTTATTTTGAACTGTTTGTTACATTTCTCGGCCTGTGCAATCAGGGGAAATTAATAAATATATAGAATCATTAGCTCTTCATATATATATATATATATATATATATATATATATATATATATAATATTTTTTTTTTTTTTTTCAGTTGTATGGATATGAACCCTGGATTTCACACTTTTGCAATCCCCAGGCAAGCTTCTCTCTCTCTCTCTCTCTCTCTCTCTATATATATATATATATATATATATATATATATATATATATATATATATATATATAGCATCAAGCATCTATGTGAAAATTTTATATGCAATTATTGATCCATCTCTCTCACACACACACACACACACACACACATATATATATATATATATATATGACAATTTTGAAAAGTTTGGTATCATCTGTGGGTGGGGGACTTTTTCTTTCTCTCTCATCTCTTATAAGTGGTAAAGGATAACTTGGAAACCAGGAAATTTCTGTCCGGACAATTATCCACACCCCCCAACTGTGAATGTGATATGAACTAATTTTAATGCGAGAAAATGACTCTCTACCAACAAACCATGTTTGGGCTTGATGCCCACTCTCCACTGAACTTGATTTCCCTCCACTAGTAATACCCTTGCTACAGCTGTTACCATGACAACTGTTTTTGGGTATGGGTCCTGGGTATGACAGTGAACTACAACAAGGCCTCTGGTTGGGAAATTGGAGGTTTTGATGAGCATGGTACCACCTCTTAATTGCTGTTTACAGGTCCACCCTGACCCAGGTTGATAGCATCTGTTAGGGTTCCAGCTATGGGTAAATAGTGAACTCCTAATCAAAAATCAACAGTACATTTTTATAGCAAAATGACTGCAACACTAAAAATAATATAAAAAATACATTTCATGATCTACGGAATATATATCTAAAAAAAACAAAACTTTCTTTTATTCTGAAAGTATAAAATTATGTATAAAATATTTAGATTTCAGCATTAAATAACCCATAGAGGTGTTGATATGCCGCCAAACAAAACAAAAGCATTCTTTCATGACATTAGTCCATATAATATCTTAGTTTCTTAAAGAAATCAAACTGTATTCCAAAATGTAACTTCATCTAAACTACAACATAAAACGCACATATCACTGCCTCTAGTGTCCACACAAACATGTATATGCACAAAAGCTGAGTATCATCTACCATTTAATCAGTTGTGAAAGCAGAATAACATATAATTTTTATTACTTCAAAGCTCCCCTGAAAATTAAATTTTGTCAAATAACCCATATATGCCATTAAACAAATCAATCAAGAAATTTGAGAAAATAAAACCTACAAATGATGAGATAATTTATATTTATTTATAAATCTGTTCACTTTATTTCTTTTTGACAAATTCATTGCTCACTCTGCTATAAAATGTGTCAGTACCACACTACGTCCATCTTGAATAGAAATGAAGACCATATTGCTCCATCTCTCTTCACTTTGAGAACAGCACATAAAATTATTTACAGTGCATGTGTTGCATACATAGGCCCTTCATCCCGTGTGCGTGTGTGTGTGTATGTGTGTGTGTATATGTAAAGTATTGGTAAAACAAACAGGCCTACCATGTGACCAAAGAAAATAAAAACAAGGAAAAAAAACTGATTCATAAAAATAAAAAATATTTATGAAATAGTAACATAAACTGAGAATAAATGGCCAAAAGACTAAGCCTGATCATTTGAAAAATCTTTATAAAATTATTTACAGTGCATGTGTTGCATACATAGGCCCTTCATCCCGTGTGTGTGTGTGTGTGTGTATATGTAAAGTATTGGTAAAACAAACATAGGCCTACCATGTGACCAAAGAAAATAAAAACCAAGAAAAAAAAAAAAACTGATTCAAACTGAGAATAAATGGCCAAAAGACTAACCCCTACCAGCCTGATCATTTGAAAAATCTTTTTAAAGAAAATGTGCCTTCTGTTAGGATTGAAACCAGTGTCCTTCTTTGCAGGAGAATCTGCCTTAATCTTGATTGTGAAGCTCTTTATGAATAAGTTGTTAAAATACGTCTGATTCAATTGCGGTTTCTCTTGCCAAGGACGATGACAGTTTGAATCCTACTGGAGGACACACTTTCTTCAATAAATTTCAAATGTGAAGTCAGGCTGGTCGAGGAAATAAAATAATATTTAAAATAAACGTAGCGTGTACTGAAATATGGGTATCCACTAAAAATAACGTTTAGAGTAAAATAAAAAGATCTGGGATTATAAATTAAAATTTATTAATTCTTTAGAAATATATAATTCATTCAAAACTTATTTTTAACGTGAAGGAAACGGTTTTGTTTTCATTTTTTAAAAATAAAAACTACAAGTCTCATATTTGCAAACCTGCATTTCTCTGCTTCTTCAATTTTTAAATTTGCTCTTAATCTCAAATTGTCTAATCATTATTTCATTTACAAATGTCAGATATTTTTAATAGTTTCACAAATAAATATTAAAATGTTCTTTCAAAATGCTTATTTGTTTATTTCTTTTGGTTTCTTTATTTTCAGATTTTTTTTTTTTTTTTCTGCTAATTGTGCAAATATCTGGCATCTCATGCAACCCTTGCCAGTGAGTTTAATCACCATTGGATGCTTCATGTTTGTAGCCTTTTGCCTGACTTGATCTAATCAAAATAACACTGTACACTTATCAGAATTAACCACATACTGATTTTTTATTTTTATCAAATTAAGATTTGCAAGCTGATAAGTAAATGTAGCTGGAAAAGGAAAGCTGTGGCACACAAAGTTCCTCAATTTTAAGTGGAATGATGTTTTTGTTTTTTTATAAGGTGATGTAATGGAATAAGCTGTCACCCCCATAAGTGACTACACTATAGGTAGTAACTGCCTATAAGTATCTAAGTCAACGGACTACAGAGACTAGCTGAAATCTATTGAGTACGACTTTATTTACACAAAAACTCCTGACCTTCCAATAGTAACACTCACTACTGGATTGACTTACAAGGACCTTGTGCATAACTGTTACCGTTATTCTTATTGTACTGGTTTTTTACAATAAACCTCTACTTATTTTATCCACCTTGTTTTTCAACTATATTTTCCTATTAGCACAGAATATAACATAAGGCAATAAAGCCACTAAGATGCAAGGGGGCTATTGAGTATGAGAGAATAAGAAAAAGAACAAGTGAACAATAAAAGGGGAGGAATTAGGAAGATAATTGATATTGCATTTAAATTTTTTAAAGTGTTTCCATTGGATTCTGTCAGCAATTTCTCAGTAGGGATCCAAATGCTGTATCAACAGGATCAATCATAGACAATTTATTACAAATTTTATTTTAATTGATTTATTTTTCGTTTCACATAGTAAGTCTCATTTCTTGGAGGAAGAGAGGGACTAGAACAGCTATCAACAGGTCAGCTAGTTACCTATCATCTCCATAAGAGTGACTTATCTTTCTGCTAAATCTATGGCATGACAAGAAATAGGAAAACAGAAGCCATCTTTACTTTCCTATTGTTGCAACAAGAGTGTTTTCACACATATTTTTGTCTTGTATTGAAACTTAAAGACAATCCATTACTCTCAGGGTTCTACACCCACAAGGTTTAAACCCAACTATAATGAATACCAAACATTCTATGGTGGTTTGAACCTTGTGATTTAATTGACTATTCCCTTCTCTGACTCAGATTCCAAAACTTGTATAAAAAGAGGGTTTGCTGTGTAAATACACATACACACACACATATATTTATTGGTATGGATATGAGTTTGTAACCCTAGGTTTTGCACTTTTTGCAATCATCAGACAAACTCTATATTGGCTCCTGAAAAATTAATTTCAGTTGAGCTCTTTGGTTTGAGGTGTGAGTTTGTAAACAGTGACTATTTAAGCTAATATTACACGACTCTTCGGCAGAATTGAGTCACTGTCAGTCACTGTGTGTTTATCTAAATCTAAAAATAAACACGCTAAAATTCACCTTCATCCCTGCCGTGCGCCGACGGCTTAGTGGTAGAAGTTCCGACTGACGCAAATTCAGTCGGGTTTTGATCCTGGCTAGAGGCAACCGGACGTCTAGCCACACTGATGAGCTGCGAAACAGTCTGTCTGGATGACAAATATATATATATAGAGAGAGAGAGAGGGGAAAGAAAGGAAGCAAGAATTCATTCAAATCTGTTCTATTGAATTCAACTGACATTTTTATATTTGTACAGTTTGCTCATACGCAAATATCTAAAATATAATAAAAGTTTAAACTGACAGACCTTGTAGGTGGAAATATATATGAATATGTTTTCAATTCCTCCTCTTATCAGCAAATATTTCTATACTGTGTCCCTGTTGAGCAATGAAACCCAAACTGTGTTAAAGTATCTCCTTTTGTGTATCAAATGCAAGTGCCAGAGATGATTCAATTTTTTTTCCTTCACTACGCACCAACCAAATGATTATTTGATGCAGCACGCTTATTATATTTTAAATAGTTTCCTCCCTGCCACGATTATTTTCTTCCACATTTACTAAACATATGTAAAATTTCCTAACGGAATGTCTATTTGAACCGGCACACTCATAAGTTAAAAGAAATGCTCTCCACCATGATTATCTAATATGGTATTTTGTGTTTAAAATATATGTAGGTCAAGGCATAAAATTACGTTCAAAATATATGTAGGTCAAAGTATAAAATAGCGTTCAAAATATATGTAGGTCAAAGCATAAAATAGCGTTCAAAATATGTAGGTCAAGGCATAAAATTACGTTCAAAATATATGTAGGTCAAAGCATAAAATAGCGTTCAAAATATATGTAGTTCAAGGCATAAAGTTACATTCAAAATATATGTAGTTCAAGGTATAAAATAGCATTCAAAATATATGTAGGCCAAGGCATAAAACTGCGTTCAAAACATCTAGTTCTTCCTTTCATCAATCATAACCACTTCAGGCAATGTAATGTCTTGTTTTTTTTCAGCTCTTGAACCTCATAATAGCGAAATTGATCCACATTGAGGAGGCAACAGTGACAATAACTTAATCATTCGTCATTGTCGAACTCAGTGCCTTTGTCAACTAGAAATTTCTTTGGAGGCTCAAAACCAGCGGCTATCCATTTTGTGACATCATCTATAATTACTTTAGGGATTTTCCTTCTAATAACTTTGTCTTTACTTAATCTTGTGAAGAGATCACTATTGTTATTTACATCATTTAATTACTTACCTGAAGTGACCCACTGTTCTCGTTGTCAAAAGTTTTGACTGCTACAATAAGGGTTATCACTTTTGTCTGACCTACACATGCAGTAAAATTTAAGGTTGAGCTTGGCAATAGTTTTGAGGATGTGCCGTCGTTCGTTTTTCTTTGTCTATCATGATTCTTAGAAGGTAAAACAGCAAAAAACCTTAGAAGAATTTTTTGTCCTGCCATCCTGTCCCATGTTAAGAAAAAACAGTTTCAAAAGTTCTCCAAAGATATTTGAGCAAAATATCTGCAACGAGGATTTGAATCACTTGCAATTTCTTGTTCATAATCCTCAAGATCAGTTCTTTCATGGTTTTGCCAGTACCTTCATTATTCAAGATTTACACCTTCTGTGTATGTCTTATGTTACTAATGTAATAGACTGTCTATATTTCTGAAATGAGGTATTATGTACACTGTTTACATTATTCGGACTATTGTCCTCATCTTTGTCGCCATATTTATTATAACGTTTCCGCCCTTCAGTATCTGTCTATATTTCTGAGATGAGGTATTATGTACACTATTTACATTGTTCGGGCGATTGTCTTCATCTTTGTCGCCATATTTATTAACAACGTTTCGGCCCTTCAGTATCTGTCTATATTTCTGAGATGAGGTATTATGTACACTGTTTACATTATTCGGACTATTGTCCTCATCTTTGTCGCCATATTTATTAACAACGTTTCGGCCCTTCAGTATCTGTCTATATTTCTGAGATGAGGTATTATGTACACTATTTACATTGTTCGGGCGATTGTCTTCATCTTTGTCGCCATATTTATTAACAACGTTTCGGCCCTTCAGTATCTGTCTATATTTCTGAGATGAGGTATTATGTACACTGTTTACATTATTATTCGGACTATTGTCTTCAACTTTGTCGCCATATTTATTACAACGTTTCGGCCGTTGTATGCTCCGGTGTATACCAAATTATTTTTCTACTTCAGTTTTTTCTATGCTTTCCATTCTCATTTTTTATATAAGTTAGTTTTTGGTTTTTGTAGCCACTATCTTTTAGAGCTTTATTATAGAAATTAATATGTTCATCGAAAATCTTGTCATTTGCTGAATTTGTACTTATTCTTTTTCGAATAGATAGAGGTGATTGCTTAATTATAGATGGGGGTGATTTGATTTAGAGTGTATATATAACGGATTGATATTGGTGTTTTTATAAGGTTTTTAAAAAAAATACATACACACCATATAGAAACTGAAAATCCTGAAAACATATAAATCATGGCTTGGGAAACCTATATAGATTTAGGTTTCCCAAGCCATGAGTTCAAAAAACGTTTCAACCAACACCAAAGTTCATTTAGGATAAATAAATATAGAAATCAAACATCTCTCTCAAAGTACTTCTGGCACCTAAAAGAATCCAATAAAACACCCACAGTAAAATGGAAGTTAATGAGAAAAGCTAGAATATGTAGGTCATTAAATGACCCATGTCCTTTATGCATACATGAGAAACTATATATTACTAAGTTTATAAAAAATAAAAATTTACTGTATCAGAGAAATGAAATAACTATTTTGTCAAAAATTTTCATTAAATAATATTTTAAAATAAAATTAAAAATGCGACCTGGTAATATAAATACTTATATTTGATATGAAAAAATAATTTTATATACTGTAAATTCTATTACATATACTTGTTTTAAAAAGAATTATAGTCTATTAAAATTAAGAGTGGAAATATTTTAAAATTGTAGTTAAATAAAACGTATTCTAACCTAAACATCTCTCTCAAAGTACTTCTTGCACTAAAAAGAATCCAATAAAACACATCCAGTAAATAGAAATTAATAAGAAAAGCTAGAATATATAGGCCAATAAATGACCCTGTCCTTTGTGCATACATGGGAAACTATATATTACTAGGTTTATAAAAAAAATAAAAATTTACTGAATCAGAGAAATGAAATAGCTATTTTTTGCCGTCATTGTCAAATATTTTCCATAAATAATATTTAAAAATATAATTTTTAACCTGGAAGAATTTAGAGAACGCTGTTTTCATACTGTTAACTGAAAATTACCCTCAGTTACTGTCACGTGTGTAGATATTGTTTTTATTGTGTTGACGGATTCGACTATTTTCTTTTGATTTCTTGATACTGTTGTGTACGTTTGTTTGGGAGAGTAGTAATCCTGTTAAGAAAGGCGAAATAGTGAAAAAGCCTGTGCATAGATTAATATTTGGGTAAATTCTTCCAGTTGCTAAGGACATTTTGTTTTGTTATTATTAGTTACTTTGTTTAATAAATTCATTTCGTTTTGCCTTGAAAAAGTCCACATTGGACGAAACGCGTCGGCTACCATTACAGTTTCCCTATTGTCAGTTACACGCACACACACATATATATATATATATTGTAGCCGGTATATATTCTTTTGATGAGGAGTTATAAGCTCTTGGTACATATGATACGCTAACAATCCTTGGTAAACTCGTATAAATCTAAAGGAATAATAAAGCAGAATTTGAACAAAGAAATATTGACAAATCTATTGTCAGGACATTTTACAAAATAAAAAGATATGAAATGAAATGTGAAAAGTTCAAAGCAAATTTAAGTGTCTATTGTTGATTACTCACATTTTGCAGGAGCGAAAAGAATACGTCTTTTCGCTATGAAAAATCACCGATAAAAGAGATCAAGTCTTTTAACTCGTGCCGCCTGTAAATCATCAGTGGGGTGATAATTCCAAAATCTCGCCGCATTGAGATTTTATTAATCAGTGGCCGGCAATCCTCAATATATATATATATATATATATATATATATAAATATATATATATAGTCTTAAGTGCTCAATATCAGAGATAGAGCGTGTGTAAATATAAAAGTGAACACAGAAGTTAACACTTAGAGGCGACAGTCTGTTTCATGCTCGATGCAATCGTCAGGCAACGAGTGTTATTTTTCTCATATATGTATATATATGGGTGAGTGGTGCATTGTGGGTAGTCTATTTGGCGGTTATTTTACCGGAAGTCGTTTATTTGTTTATTTATTTATTTGGGTTAAATTATTTTGCTTGTTTTTATTTTTTTTATTTCTTATCTTATATATTTATTTATTTTTTTAATTTTTATTTTGATCGGTGTTTATCTATATATATATTTTTTGATCGGTGTTTTTATATATATATATATATATATATATATATATATATATATATATATATAAAGGTACCTCCAAAGTATATATAATCTGCACTAGATCATCTACAAACTATATGTCTATAAAACATACGTTTACCTTGAAAATATAAAATTATGTAAAAAATATATATAGTTGATGTAATAAACCAGCGTACAAAATATTTAAAGTTTGGCATTAGATAACCCACAGTGGTTGATATACCGCTAAAAAAACAATAACAAAAATTAGACTTCAACAGATTGAAGATTAGGCGTTTGAAACGTGGCAATATACCTGGAGCCGATCTTTTTTATCAGTATCACCCCATGCAAGGCAGTAAAGCCACTAAGACACAAGGGCTTATAGGGTGTGGAAAAATTAGGAACAGAATCATTAATAATGAGAGGAAAGGGAAAAGAGTAATCAGAAGGACAGTAGATATAGATTGACATTGCATTTAAATTTTTGTAGATTAAAGTTGGCTTGAAAGCATGTAGCCGGAGGGGAGTTCCACAAGGGAGAAGTGCAACAAAAAAGAAACTGTTAGCATAGAACTTACGCCTATATCTATCTAGCTCTCTAAATGGATGGGATCTCGACGCCAGTCTAGTACTGCGCATAAATTCAAAACATCTGGTTACCATAACGCCTCGTCCCAGCCCCTCAACCTCCGGCGTCTTACTCTCTGGGGTTGAGGTGTCTACTCGGTCCTAACCGAACTTAAGGGAGTGGCCATAGGTCCCCTGAGCATCCGTAGATTATTCGACCGGTCCGCTGGTTTAATCCTGCTTCCTGTCCACGTTATGATTTGTTTGATCCAGAAAGCAGAAGTGATGTCCGTCCCTTCACGGTCGACTGAAGGTGTAGACACGGCTGGGAAGTCTGCGCTAAGAAATTTAGAATGCAGCAAAATAATAATAATAATAATAATATCTGCAGAAAGCCAGACAAACAACTATTCAATGGTTGAATTGTTAATGTCTTTTAGTAGAGAAAAGAAACGTATTTAAAATAAAAAATCATGCACTGAGAGAGAAAGAAAGAGAGAGAGTTGTGATTAACTTGTTAAATCGTCCCAGAACGATATATGACTCTTGCAATGGGGCTTAAAGTTATAGTGGCGTTCCTCCTCCCAACGCTTGCCTGGGCCGATTCTCTCTTCTCTCTTCAAGAATTTTCTCCAGTTTTCCTTTTTCAGCATAACTACGCTTTTATATAGATAAACCCGGCTGGTTATAACTGACCCTCGGCCCTACTACTTCGCACGCGATTATCACGGGGTTCTGGCTGCTTCAACCAAAATCATGTGAATTCCAAAGTTCCTTCTAGCTTACTCAGCTCTATTTCAATTTTTAATCGATAAAAATTATTTCGACCATTTTTCATTGTCTTCTGATGACCCAGATTTAATGGGTACAACTTTTGCCCTAGATCAGATTTCCCCATCAGTAAACAAAATGCTCTAATTTAATTTCGCTATTCAAATCTACTCCAATTTCAATAATAAAAAATATACGTGTGTGTGTGTGTTCTTCAGATTCTCTCTCTCTCTCTCACTCACTCACTCACTCACTCACACACACACACACACACACACACACACACACACACACACACACACACACACACACACACACAACGAATTACCGTGAAAATATTTATAGAAAAGACAAAGAGGAGCAGCCTTGCGGAGGTGGGGAAGTGACTGGAGCTGAGCCACCAGATCAAAACCAATAATATTGCTGATTCTCATTTGGATGAGGTCAATAGCAGTAGCAACGGACCATATGTGGCAGTAATATTCTGAACATGAATGAATGGTTGATTTCTAGATATGTAAGATAGACTTTTGAAGAGAAAAATTGTCTCGCACGACACATTGAACCAGCTTTCTTAGCAGCTGAGCGAGCAATGGATTCAATATAGTCTTTCCACTTCATGTCAGCTGAGAACCTTAGCCAGCAAAAGCGAAACGAGTCATTTTCTTGGAGGTTAGCATCAGCCATGCTCATAGAAGCGGGTTCTCTCAAATGATTAATGTAGAGAAGTTTAAGCCAATTTAGAAAAAGGTGACTAAAAACCATTAAAAAAAAACGACCTCCAGTTAGCTATTAATTTTCTTGTGTCATTAATTTTGTATATTCTGTTACTTTTTTCTTCTGTTTGCAATTATTAGGAATTAAATATTGAAAATATTTTTTTTTATATTTGTTCTAACCACATTCATATAGCTGACTTTGTTTTCTAGTAAATCTTTATTATAAAAATATTGGCAATGTCTAACGCTGAGAAATTATTTTTAATCATTTCACCCCAAGCAAGGTGGTAATGCCACTAAAACGCAGGGGGTTACCATGAAAGGGAAAGAGAAGACTGAGAATGGGAAAGGACTAAAAAGGAACAGGGTTCAAGAAAACAGATGATGACGATTGATGTTGCATTTAAACTTTGGAAGATTGTAGTTATCAGGGAAGCACGAAATCGGTAGAGAGCTTCACGGGTGTGAAGTGTAAGAAAAGAAACTCTTAGAGCAGAAGTGGCGGTTGCATCTAGCTATTTCAACAGCAAAACAATGGGACCTAGTTGCCAATCTAGTAGCACGCTTAAATTCATGTAGTCAGAGCACCAGGAGAAAAAAGCTCATCAGAGAAATTGCCATGAAAATATGTGTAGAAAAGGCAGAGGAAAGTCACGTCACGTTGGTGAGAATGTGACTGAAGTCAAAATGCCTGGTCAGGATTGATTACATTACGAACCCTTTTTTGGATTTTGTCAAGAATCTCGAGATGAAGAGCAGGAGCACCAGACCAGATATGGCAACAGTATTCAATGCTCGGACGAATGGTAGATTAAGAAATGTGCAAGATGGATTCTGACGAAAATAGAAAATGTTCTCTGTAGTAATCAAATGAAAGCAGTTTTCTTCGGAGGCGTTAAAATTTACAAGTCATTTCTTGTCCCAGTTAAACACTGATTAGAGGTCCTTTTCGGGAGTAGTTGCCAAGTTTACTTTGTCGTATCTGTCGGACTTACTACTAATACAGGAATATCTGTCTATATCTCTGAGATAAGGTATTATGATTACTTACATTATTTACATTATTCGGACTGTTATCCTCATTTTCATCGTCATATTCACAACGTTTCTGCCGTTGTACGCTCCGGCCTTCTTCAGGTGATTGGAATTTCGAACCGAACCCTTTATTTCATCTACCAGGGTAAATTGTTCTAGTTCCACATGCCATGCCTGTTCCGCTCAGCATTAGTCATGTTTACAAACCATTTCAGTGATTGGACGTCCATTTCGAGAGTAGTTGCCAGTCTTAGTTTGTTCTAAGTTTTTCAATGTTTATAAATTCATGAATAAATTAATTATTTTCATAATTATTTATTTATAAAATAATAAATATTTCCGTATAGTTGTTAACACATTTTTATAATTCTATGAATATCAAATTATTCTTGTAAATAAGCAATCTAATATATAAGCAGTGTTTAACATCTTTGTTGTCACATCTCAAGAATAAAGAAAATGTATAAATCCACTTTCATATTTCGGGGTTTATTAAAATTTTAATCATCGCTTTTTGAAACAATAAACATTTCAGAGGGAGTGAAAAGTATATACAGGGATAGCGGTGTCAAGGGAATAACTGACACGGTTTTTTTTGCTGGCACGACGGTTAGACATTACCAAACTCTCTTTCTATTGCATGAGATCGTTGATGTTGTGTAGCGGATAGAGGTTCGGAATGAAAAATCGGAGAGCCGTGTTCGAATTTCAATCGAGTTCGTCACATTCACTTACGAGCAATTACACTTGGGAAAGGTATAGCTCTATCTCTTCCCTCCTCAGCTATGGGTTAAATAGTAGGATTTGTATCCGAAAGAATCATTATCTCCAAAACATTATTAACGCAGTATTCACTCCTTCCCCCAAAATAAGAATTATTCTTTCAATGCAAAATAAGTTTCAGCTTTAAATAACCCACAAAGGGTTGATAAGACGTAAAAATAAATCAATCAATTGTAATTCATGACGGCATATTAAAACACTTTTTTTCTCATGGCTAATTATTCAAAATCTTCTTAAGCATTTGAAAATGAACATATTGATATGTCTGTTGGGATTGCTAGGAATTGAGTGTTTAATCAGAAGTTTTTTTTGTTTTTAAAGTGATGAATTTGAAAGCATGTTCTTCATATTAATCACAACAATTAAAAGCATAGACATACAAGTTGAATAAATCTCAAGGAAAAATGAACAAGAAACAACGGTAGATGTGAATTCAACTAGAAAATATCGAAGATTTATATACAATTATTACAATTGGAGAAAAGGTTGTGTTTTGGTTATATGCAAGTTGACGAAGTTTGAATCAAGAATATTAAATGAATTAAAGTTTAGCAATGTTCAGTTGTTGAGAAAATGTTCACATGTAATACAAAAGGAAAATTTATCAAAAGGTAATTTAGAAAGTAATTTATGCGAGATTAAAGTAGGATTTGTTTTCTTATTTTTGACAGAGTTGTTCACCTTGGATTGTCTTTTGTTTGTCTTATGTTGAAGTTACAATTTCTAGTTCGTAGTGTAAATTAACACTTTTTTAAGAAAGCTGGTGAATTGGACTGAAATTCGTCCTTTTATTTGTTTTGGGAAGTCAAAGTAGGCTCCGACGATCCTGGCGGGAAGATAGATTTTTGACCATGGATACACATTCTGGGGTCGTCTCGACCAATAACAAGTCGAGTTTCACAATGTGTGGTGTTGATTGGTTGACACTGATTCTTATGGAAGACTGTATTTTTTACGGGGGTGAGTGGAAAATATGGACGATTCTATAAGTTTATCTCATTCTTGAGGACTATACTATGATCAGAATAGACAAAACTAAAATGTTTCAATGAAAATGACAAACAACTATATCTGGAGACTTCAAGTTGAGGCTTTCAATTGAAATAAAGACGTCTCAACAAAATATGAGGGAAGCCTCGTCTATAAAAGAAGATCACCCTGGCCTTGGTTTGACTTCGAGGTTGGTGTCATCTAGCTTGAAATGTCTGAACCAGTTTTGTGCCACATGTTCTGGTAATATTTCTTTTCTTGAAAATTGTATTGCTGGTAATATTTTAAAAAATCTATTGCTGGTAAATTATTTTTTTTTCTTCAAAAAGGTATTTCCTGTAATAATTTTTTTTTTCAAATATGTATTGACGGTAATATTTTTTCTTCAAAAATGTATTGCTGGTAATTTTTTCGAAAAATGTATTGCTGGTATTTTTACTATAAAAACCTTTTTTACACTTTCATAGTGTTTTGAATTTTTGCAGTTAACTGCGCCATGATTTCCAAACAAATTCTGGTGACACACATTTTTTGTGTGCCGAAGATAACAAGCAGTGATAAAACGATTTTTTAAATCCTTTCTTTATTACCTTTTGGCCACGACCTTTATACAGAATGTTCCCCAAGTTTCTATTCTCAGTCCCACTAACTTTCTGCTTTATATTAAAGTGTCGTGCCAAAAGAGTCCATCTTGTACATTTACAAATCTACCATTCGTCCGTGCATTGAATACTGCTGCTATATCTGGGCTAGTGCACCCGTTGTTCATCTCGAATTTATCGACAAAATCCAAATAAGGATTTTGTCGGAGTTAGCTCCTCCTCAGTTCCTTAATCCTTCAACAGGGGTCTGTCTCCCCTGGCTATAAATACTGGCTGACCCTTCGCCTCGATCTCTCTTTTCCACTTAGGCCTTGGGCCGCCACCTCGCGCGGAGGTGAGGTAAATCTCTCTTTTCAACTAACACCAATACGTGACCTCTTACAGATACAGCGTTTCCCAAATTCTGGGAACACGCTAAGAACAATACACGTACGTACGAACACTCACAACACACACACAAAATTTCTCCATACAAACTCTATGTAACCGTCCATGTCTTTGTTTAACTTGTTATTAATATGTATTTGTTTACACATGTATATCGGTCTTGTTTTTTCTTCTTTGGACTTAATTAAAGACCAACATTCTCGTGTAGCTGGACCGGCTAGCAGGAAATTTTAACCTTCTGATATCTCTTCACATCTTCACCCCACGGTCCGCTACAATTTGCAATGTAATCGATCCTGTCTTGGCAACTAGACTTCAGTCACTTTCTTACCGACGTGATGTGGCTTCCTTCTGTTGTTTCTACAAATGACGAGCTTTTTTTTCCTGGTGCCCTGGCAACATGAATTTAAGTGTGCTACTAGATTGGCATCTAGGTCCCACCCTTTTACTATTGAAATAGTTAAATGCAACTTCTACTCCTATTCCAACAGTTTCTTTTCTCGCACTTCTCAACAGTGGAACCCCTTCCGCTTACTTGCTTCCCTGATAACTACAATCTCCAAAGATTTAAATGCAACGTCAATCGCCATCTTCTGTCTCCTTGAATCCCGTTCATCTTTTATCCTTTCCTCAATCCCACATATACCCAGTCTTTTCTCTCACTTTCACCTCTTGGCGTGAAATGATTAAAAAAATATTAATGATCTGCTTACGATCATACTCAGATCTTTAGTGAACATCTATGCCGATCATACAACAAATTTGAATGACCAGAACCTGGCAGTTGATCTCTCCGTTAATCTAGGATTAGTGGCTCAATGGGGACGGTCTGGCTAGTAGCGTTCAATACATCCAAAACCAAACAAGTAACGTTCCACCCTGAATTTTCACCTATCGTTATGGATGGATTTTCTTTCAAGGAGGCTCCTTGCCTTGGGCGCCTATTGGCGCTCAAGCTCACCTCAAACTGCAAGTGGAACATATAAACGAACCAACGTTAAAGATGATGAAAAAATGGTCGGTTCAATGTACCGCTCCAGTAAGTATCTGACTCCTCTTGCTTTACAGGAGCCAGCTCATACAAAACATGTATTTTTTATTTATTTCAATTTTTTATTTACTAATTTCCACCCAATACAAGGCCCAAGAGCCACTCAAGGTAGAGTGTTACTGTGTGGAGTTGTATTAATGTAAGAAAGGACAAGAAGTTAATTTCTTGAGGCAGTGCGGGAAAGATAACGGCTAACTCTAGACTTGAAGAGGTTGACATTTAATTAGTGAATAACGTTAACGGAGACATTAGAAGTAGACAGTGAAACTTTAGTTTAACGGACTACTGGGGCGTGGAAAGGTCGTCCGTTAAAGCCGTTTGTCCGTTAATTTGAAGCACTTTTTTCGTGGCCTAAAGAAAGCAATACAGTACAAAATTATTGCAAATAAATGTACATACTATATATATGTAGGTGTATTTTATTTTTAAGTTTCTATATAGCTTTAAATACATTTTGAAAAGTTTTAAAGTTAAATCCAAAGTCCTTTGGTTCCGGGGCCGTTAATTTGATGTTTTACTGTATAGAGTTGGAGTAGATTTTAGAAGTAACCAGAAAACTAATCCTGAAGAGGGAACAAGGGATAAACCTCAACTCCTGTTCAAAATACCTGTGAGGAGTGTGAACCAGACGATAAGCAAGCCTATCTACTCCTATTAGAAGAGGGAAAATAATTACAGAATAAAATTTCAGAGTTCAGGCGGAGACGTCAGAAGTACAGAGTTGAAGGTACCAGGAACCCAATCCTAAACAGGAAACAATGGATAGAACTCTACTCCTGTTCACAAAACTGGGGAGGGTATGAACCGGACGATAGGCGATCCTTTGATGCCATATCTGGTACTGGAGCTGCCTAGTCCCCACTTACCTGTCTTGATAGAATTTAAGTGTCTACGTGGCCTTTATCCCCCACAAAAATGTCAACAAAAGCCAAACAACCCACCTTTTTTCACATTTGAATATGCCGCGGCCTTGGCCGACCGTAAGCATTACTACCGTCTTTATCAAAGGGAGCGGTGCAGCAGAGCGTGAAATGATTAAAAAAATATTAATGATCTGCTTACGATCATACTCAGATCATTAGTGAACATCTATGCAGATCACACAGCCTCGTGTAGAACTGCACGTAATCATTACAAGAAATGATCCTTGCTAGAAAATGCAAAGAGCTGCTTTCCACAGGCAGTCCCAGCCGAAGTAGCTCAGTTGGGAGAGCATTAGACTGAAGGTCTAAAGGTCCCTGGTTCAATCCCGTGTTTTGGCATCCGGAAGCTGGCACTTTCATTTAGGGGGAGGCAAGGTGAAGTAATGGATAGAGGCTCAGATTGAGGAATCAGAGATCCGAGTTCGAATTTCAGTCGAATCTATTATATTCACTTACGTGCTAATACTCTTAGGAAAGGTATGAATCCTCTTCTTCTCCCCTCCAGCTATGAAAAGGAAAAAAATATGGATCCTCTTCTTCACTCCCCTCCCCAGTAAATAGCAGGACAGAATTCTGTAGCCTTGGATTGCAACTAGTCTACCGCAGAAAGAAATGGCAACTTACTGCGGGAAAAAAATCTGCCTCATCAGCCATGTATCGAAAGATACGTGATCACCTAAGCCTGTATCTCGCATGGCACATAACTGAGATAATAAAAAAATTAGATAACGCTATATTCAACAGAGGTGAACCATTCCATTATAAGTGACCTCGTCCTCGTCGGATACGGCTCTTTGCTATGAACTTTGCCTATAACTATAATTTAAACAACAAAAAACATGTATTACCTGATTTCCCACACCTCAGAAAGTACAAGCATCGTGATATCTCTATATCGGCTCGGGAGTTTTCCAGATATATTACCAGCCTTGACTGTACGAAGACTACGGGCCCGGAAAGAATCCCTCTAGTCGTTCTCAAGAACCATGATCCGAAACTGTCTCCAATCTTGTCGGAACTGTTCAAACGCTGTCTTAAGAAGAAATGTTTCCAAAGCCAATGGAAGGTGTCTAGCCTGTGTCCTGTGTTCAAGAATGCAGGTTAACTCTCGTCATCGTCCTGATATCGCTCCATCAACTTCCTTAGGGTCATTAGTAAACTTTTTGAGGCTAAACAAAGTCGTTGAACACCTAAAAAAAAAACCACAAAAAACTCCTGGGCTACAAGCAATATCGTTTTCGCTCTTCTAGATCCACTGCTGATGTCTTAAATATTATCACGTATAGAATCAATGAAGATCTCTATAATAAAAAAAAAACTCTTGAGAGTGAGCGTCCTAGATATCTCAAAGGCCTTTGATAAGGTGTGGCAAAGGGGATTGCTGCACAAACTATCTATGGAACAACTGGGAGAGTCCTCTTGGTTATCAAATCCTTCCTGGTATGTAGATCTATGAAGGTTGTAGTTAATAGCCAGTTCTCTGAGGCGCATGAAATCAATGCTGGCTTTCCCCCAAGGCTCTCTTCTCGGTCCTACCCTCTTTCTGGTTTATATCAACGATCTGCCCAAGAACACTCTTAGATCTATGTGCAGAGTATACCAAAATAGGTACATCTCCAAATATCTTGATGACTAGTGCTTGATCTGTCCTCTGATCTAACCCTCATAGCTTAACGGGGAAAAGACTGGCTGGTATCATTCGATACACGCATTGCACCTGTAACATTTCATCACCGCCGGACAGCCCCTAGACCTGTACCCAACCTGATCAGTTGTCATACCCTCAATGAGGCTCTTTCCTTCTAACGTCTACTTGGGCTAAAGCTCACTCTCAACCTCAAATGGGACGCATATATCCCTGCCATAGCAAAAGATGCTACAAGAATAATCTGTTCATTGTGTCCCTCCAGAAAATATTTAACACCTGCCGCTATCCGCTTCCTTCATAACATTCAGATCAGGCTAAGGTGAGGTGTATTGCTGCTATATCTGGGATGGTGCGGCCCAACCCTCACTGTCCAGCCTTGACAGAGTCCAAAATCGATTACGCAGCCTTGTGGGTGATTAATTATTCTCTCCTCTGCAACTCTTATTCTACTGACGAAACGTCGCCAGCCTTTCAATACTATCTCACTATTAATATGGTAGATGTCGGGCTAGTTGCAGTCTTTAGTGCCACCAGCTAGAACCTTCACAGCTCGGACCTTTACAGGTAGGACTTTCACAGTTCGGACCTTCTCTAACCTTCCCAGGTAAAACCTTCACAGGTATGACCTTCTCAGCTTGGACCTTCACAGCTCAAACCTTCACAGGTAGGACCTTCACATGTAGGAACCTCACAGCTCGGACCTTCATAGCGCGAACCTTCACAGGTAGTACCTTCACAGCTCGAACATTCATAGCTCGAACCTTCACAGGTAGGACCTTCACAGTTAGGATCTTTACAGCTCGGACCTTCATAGGTAGGATCTTCACAGCTTAGACCTTCACCGATCGAACATTCACAGGTAGGAGCTTGTCTCGCTAGATCAATTACGACTGAATAGTGAGTTCGATCTTCACTGGGTGCCCCATACCTACGGCCTTGTGCCACATTTAAGCTACGCTTAGAAAATGACCTGGGGTACTTCGACGTGGTGTATGGTTAGCAAGCTTGTCTCGCTCGATCAGATACAACTGAATAGTTTAGTTCGATGCTCACTGGGTGCCCTATACTTTCGGCCTTGTGCCACATCTAAGCTACGCTTAGGAAATCCCGTTGGGTGTCTCATACTTACAGCTTTTTGGCACAACTAAGCTACACTTAGTAAATCACTATGAGTTACTTCGATATAACTTTGGTCATACAACGTCACACCTAACTGGAAAAAAGTTAATATCTAATTGTTGTGTGCTTAATTCACTTCACTTTTAAACATTAAAAAGGCATATTACACACGATTATTAAAAGTATTACGGAACTTTGAACACTATAAAAAATATCTTATCTCACAAATTATTAATGGTTTGTACCTATCTACGTACTTAAGACCTTGGGGTGGGGTAATGGTTAGCGGGACTAAGAGTAGTAAGTTCGAACCTCACTGGCTGTCCCATACCAAATGCGACAGTAAATAACCCAACAATGATGGACATGTAAAATCAACCAACTTCTATGATAGAAGTCACTATTTACATTATTCGGACTATTGTCCTCATCTTTGTTGCCATATTTATCACAACGTTTCAGTCGTTGTACGCTTCGGCCTTCTACAGGTGGTTGGAATGTCGACCTGAACCCTTTATTTCGCACGCTGGGGTAGACTGTTCTAGTTTCACGTGCAATGTCTACAGTTGATGGCGTATAAGAAATCTCCACCAATTTATATATAATCTTGCGGTATTATAAAGTTAAGCTAAATAAAGCTTCTGGTTGTCTACGACGACTGAGTAAGCATAAGTGTAGCAAATACCAGAAGATAGAAAGGCTTACAGCACCTGATATTCCAAAGCGGTCACCCATCTATTAATTGACTAAGATCATCTAAAATATATGACATATTTCCAGCCATTTTGAAAGGTGAGATTTATTTTGATATGCTTTCAAAACCAATCTGCGTTCTTCTTTTATGTGCTGTGACCCTAGTAGCGGGTATGTAATGGTTAGAGGGTCGGAATGAGACATCTATAAAACCGAGTTCGAATCCCAGTTCAGAAAAAGATTTCAGTGCCGGAGAGAATTCACTCAGAAATGGGGGAGGCCGTCCTGGAAGATCCGTTTTTGAAGAGAGCCGAGAGAGGTTCATTGAGTCCATTTTAATTTGCTTCATTGCTGGGGAGATTTCATCTTGTTCTGTTTTACCAGTTCACTCTGTTTCCACTGTGCCTGAGTCTGTACTATTCGATCCACCCGATTACTATGCCACCAAATTCCCAAACTGTGCCTGAGTCTGTATTACCCGATCCACCCGATTACTATGCCACCAAATTCCCAAACTGTGCCTGAGTCTGTACTACCCGATCCACCCGATTACTATGCCACCAAATTCCCAAACTGTGTCGGAGTCTGTACTATTCGATCCACCCGATTACTATGCCACCAAATTCCCAAACTGTGCCTGAGTCTGTACTACCCGATCCACCCGATTACTATGCCACCAAATTCCCAAACTGTGTCGGAGTCTGTACTATTCGATCCACCCGATTACTATGCCACCAAATTCCCAAACTGTGTCGGAGTCTGTACTATTCGATCCACCCGATTACTATGCCACCAAATTCCCAAACTGTGTCGGAGTCTGTACTATTCGATCCACCCGATTACTATGCCACCAAATTCCCAAACTGTGTCGGAGTCTGTACTACCCGATCCACCCGATTACTATGCCACCAAATTCCCAAACTGTGTCGGAGTCTGTACTATCCGATCCACCCCATTACTATGCCACCAAATTCCCAAACTGTGTCGGAGTCTGTACTATCCGATCCACCCGATTACTATGCCACCAAATTCCCAAACTGTGTCGGAGTCTGTACTATTCGATCCATCCGATTACTATGCCACCAAATTCCCAAACTATTACTAGGCTATTCGCCCGAGGGTCGAT
Organism: Acanthosepion esculentum; assembly: GCA_964036315.1. Taxonomy (NCBI): domain Eukaryota; kingdom Metazoa; phylum Mollusca; class Cephalopoda; order Sepiida; family Sepiidae; genus Acanthosepion; species Acanthosepion esculentum. Next base: position 68,487,539 of record OZ038512.1, read on the forward strand.
CATAAACCTAGAACTTGGAGCCTTAAAACTGATTGTCTTATTGATTGCCTGCTTCCTGCTGTTGCGCTTGAGCTCTTTTGCCACCGCTTCTCTTTTCTAACTCTGCTGAACAAGACAAGATATCCTTAAATATTGACAGTGGAACAAAAGCAAGCTACTCAGTATATTAAATAAAGGGTCCAGTTCAATATTTCTTAACAATAACTCGGACCGATTGACACCTGAAAACGGTTGGAAACAGACGAAATATTGCGATAACATCCGATCAGCCAGTTGAAATTTCAGTTGAAATTTATAAAATATTTCTATTAAATCTTTTTTTTTCAGAACAATAAGTTTCTCAAGTCCACTAACTGTTATCGCTCTTTCCCGTACTGATGGCGGTTTCCTTTCTAACCTTTTGTTTGAAGTAGTGTGGAAAATCAACATTTTGATTATATCATTATTTTAACTTCTAGTTCCACGTGATATTCATTTTAGTTTCTGTTGTTTAAAGACCTCAATTGATGTGGTTTCTTTTATTTGGTGCAGTTCTTTGTGATTCTGTAGCGCCAGTCCACAAGGTTCGAAGAGGGACGGTCTTTACCAAGACTCAAAGCTATTTCTAACCATTAATCTTAGAGAGCGGCTGAACGGGTTTGGCACCATGCGTGACATCCGTATGAAAGTCTTGAGCTGTCCAAATAATTTAAGAACAGAACTCAAATGTGCAAATTAATTTTTTTAGTTCTGTGGCAATGTGCGGTGTTGGGCGAAACTATCTCTAGATGCCATTCTATTATATCCTTTTTTATGTACCGTGTTCCTTCATAACGTGAGTGATCATGGCTTTCCACGTCTTCCAATCCCTTGTAGCGCTAAGCAACGTTTCCTTACTATTATTGGATTACCCAACTCTGTCTGCCAAGGAATTTCTAACATCCGCTAGGTAGCGTTCTGTAAATCAGTATAGGAAAGGGTGCGAACACTGCTTCTTTTCTTTCAATCTCCAACAACAGGATGTCGTATGGACAAGACGTGTCTCTTTTCTCGTCCAGTGGTCGACTTAGTTTCAAACGTCGCATACGGCAGAATGGTAACAGTCTGTTAAAAACAAATTAAAACAAAAACAAAAACAAACAAACAAACAAAAAACAACTGATGTAACTGTTGGGGACGAGTAGAATGTAATAAATTTATTTAACTCGAGAGTTGGAAATTATCAGAAGGATTTGGTTGTTAGGCTGGTGTGTTCTTGACATTCATCCTCAACAATAAAAATGTTTAAAATATGAAACACAACAAGGCAATAATTCAATTCAAATAATACGCACATTTATATACAATTAAACAATATTTACAATGATGTTTTGTGTTATCAAAAAGTTGGTGTTTTTAATGATGTTTTGTATTATAATATCCGGATTGTTCGAGTGTTTCAATATATTCGTGTAATATTACAAAGTTATGTTAGAATGAGTTTTCGGTAAATTAAATGTTCATTTATAATTCAACACGAATGTGTTTGCAATTGTTTACGTACTGTTTTTTTGGTTAAGTCATTTGAAGTTGCGTACCCTTAACTGTAGTTAAGGTTTTAGTTCGATCGTAATTTTTACTTAAATAGTAGTGAATATTTTCGTGTTGACTTTAGGTAAGCAAAGTTTGTTTAAAGTTCGAAAATCTTTCTTGGTCACAGAGGATTATTCGGGCCAGTTGTCGTTGAGTCAGTGATGTTCTTTTTGTGCGGGAAAGTTATTGTTTTGAGTAGCGTTGTTTTGTCTGGCATCTCTCTGTGTTCGATCCGCTGACTGACTTGGTCAGTCCAAAATCTTCCTTTTATAAGTTCTCGGATATCAAAATCGGCTCACAGAGTTTGGGCGCAATTTACTTCTTTTCACGTGAGCTTTCGAATTTTCGAGCTGTAAGCCAATAGAATTCTCAGATCGAAAATATGAAATTTTCATTGGATAAGCTAATTTTACGTGGGTGTAAAGAATAGATTGTTCCCACAGCAGGGGTGTTAAAATAACATGGACGATTCCACATAACCATATGACCACTATAACCTATCACATAAACATGTAGCGGTTTTGACGGCTTAAATCAATCCGTACATTTTTTACTTTACAAATGTGTAAGCAAACGAAAAGCAAACAAGAGAAACAACACGAAAAACTGTTTTTATGACAACAATATCTATATTTGTGTATGTCAATGATATACAGGCATAATTAATAGGAGTTACTTCCATTTGACTGAAATTAAAGTCTTTACGTTGATGCGATTGGGTAAATACAAGACTCATTATCACTCATAGCACATTCCCTTTATTAACCAATCAGAATCGCCTCGGGTCAGTCATCTCTTCGTTTGTAATGGCGACCGACTGATTCAAGTGTTAATTGGTTTCCACGTATTTCTTTAAACGTGTACAACAATGTCATATTATAACGTGGTGTCAGAATGCAATCTACCCAGAGTAAAAAAACAAAAAACAAATACAAAATGGCTGAAACATGCCAATATTGGAAATAACAGCAAAAACAAAAGATTTCAGTTCATGAAATAATTAACAAGTTTCAATGGAAAGAATGTTCTTCGATAAGAAAGTGTTGTAGGCTGAATTTCGTACGTACGTTTGTGTGTGTGCGTGTATCATAGAGTCTGCCTCAAAGGGGTCAAACGAAATCTCTCAAACGTTACATCTTGTGTGTGTGAGAGAAGGCAAAAAGAGAAAGTGTTGAAAATCTGTCCTTGTATTTATAACCAACGTGGCCCGAAATGCATAGACAGATTTTTGGCGGAATTGTATTTTCGTTCAGGTCAGAAACTAGATCGATATTATTCGGGCGTAGTTGAAAACACGATTTTTTTATTAACTGACCAATTAGAAGTGAGAAAAATATCAAGGCCCTGTAATCCACTTTTTGCACAGATTTTTGTAGTCGAAAACAAGTGGTAGCAGAATGCTATACACATATGTATTTCCTTCCAGTGGCGGACCTACATTTTGGGGGCCCTAAAGCTTGAACAAATATGGGGTCAACTTCGCAACCAGCAACAGTAGATTCGAGGATCCAAGTGCCAATATGTAGGCTATAAATAGATTCTGGCGAGCTCAAGTAGCCGATACATATGGCGAGGAGGTTTGGGTGCTACAGGCCCCAAGAACATTTTGAAATTTAATCAATTCTAGGGGAATTTTGTGACCATATATTAATTTAGTTTGGTTTATTTTACGGGATATCAACCACAATGGGTTATAATGCCGACAATTTTTATTGCTAGTAATATTTTTTTACTACAAAAATAATGTATAGGTAATATTTTTTTTACAAAGTATTTCTGGTATTAAATCTATTTTTACATTTTCATTGTGTTTTGACCCCAGTTTGGGTAACTATTTGCCCATAGCTAGGACCCTAACAGGTGTTACCACCCCGGGTCAGAGTGGACCTGGGAACACCAGCAATTAAGAGGTGGTTCTACTCTCCTCAAAACCTCTTGATCAGAGGCCTTTCTGTTGGGCGTAGTTTATCGTCTTACCCAAGACGCGGGTGGAGTTTACAGTGGGTACTAGAGCATATTCTATGGCCAACATTATCTACTTCAAACAATTGGCTTATAATTCTACCACTAAAATGGTCCTATTTTAATAACAAACACTTAAAAAATCGATTTTGTTGAAAAATTCACTCATTGAAAAAATTGCTTCAGGGGCCCCTCTGGTATTAGGGGCCCTCTGGGATTGGGAGTCCTGGAGATTAAATTTCACACCTTTACAAGAGCCAGATGAGGCCGAAATATATTGTCATATTTCCAGTCTTGATAGAGTTCAAAAGCGTCTCCGGGTCCTTGTTGGAGAAGAATTATTTTCCAACCTTGAACCTCTCACAGGCAGGATGTGGCCAGCCTCTCGCTGCTCTATCGCTAATTCTATGGAAAATACTCGGACGAACTACATTCCTTGGTTCCGCCAGTTCTAACCTTCAGGGCCAGGACCCCGCCGTGTCACTCACATTGTAGCAAACCGCACGCATTCCATCGTTGATAAGTAAGTTCCACTCGAGTAGCTTCCTCCCGCGAACCACTGCTCCGTGGAACCGACTCTCCAAGAAGATGTTTCCTCGACCATTACAATCTTTAAACCTCTTGAAATCTAGAGTTAACCGTTGTCTTCCCTTCCGATCCGTATAAGCTAACCTTTTTAACGTAACCCTCAACCTCGAGTGGTTCCTGGGCCTTGTACAGGGTGATTTAAGTAGATTTGCGACTGTTTCCTCCCAACACAAGAAAATATCCCTCTTCAACAAAAGAGGCGATGCTGCTACAAACGGATGACTCCCGTAATAAACTGGTAACCTAAAACCCAATTTTCACAACCCTTTCGGAGCTCTATCCATTTAGGAGCAGAGATTGGTTTGTTTTACGGCATATCAACCTCAATGGATTATTTAATGCCGACAAAATCTTTTATTGCTGGTAATATGTTTTTCTTCAAAACTCTATTTCTGGGAATATTTTTCCTTGAAGAAATCTATAGCTGGTAATATTTTTTTTCAAAGAATGTATAGCTGTTTGTATTGCTGGTACTTTTTTTTTAAAGTATTGCTGATAATAATTTTTCCCTCAAAAGTTTTTGCTGGTAATATTTTTTTTTATTACAAAGTATTTCTGGTATTAAAACCTATTTTTACACAAGTTTGGGTGTCAACTATTTGCCCATAGCTGGGACCCTAACAAACGCTACCATCCCGGGTCAGGGTGTCCCTGGGAACGCCAGCAATTAAGAGGTGGTTCCACGCTCCTCAAAACCTCCTGATCAGAAGCCTTGCTGATGGACGTAGTTTATCGTCTTACCCAGGACGCGGATGTAGTTTATCGTCATACCCAGGACGGTAGGAGCAGAGAGAAACCGCTGGTAACCCACCCTATGCAAAGACAAAAAACAAAACAAAACAACAAACAAACAAAAAAACAACAGAAAAACGAAACAAAATTGCAATGAGTGTAGCTTAAAAAACCTGACTAATTTACGTTCTCTGCTTACTTATCAAAGATTAATAATAAAAAATAACAATAAAAGAAAGAAAATTGGTAAATTACAATAGGTAAATAAATAAACAAAACCCCACCCATATTCAGCGTACGCTCCGCCTACTTTGATCTCTTAATTGCGTTGATCTTTTTTTATTAATAACGAAATCATAAAAAACACTTTTATTAGTAACACTTGCTGGTGCATGAGACACACTACTTAATAAGTTACTACTATCAGTAAGTATAGACCGCTGTTCTCTTCTATATTTTAAAATCTTCTCGTTACCTGTGCGAATATTAGTACTACTATTGTAAATATTTACCTAACTTTTTCTTAATTTCTTTTCACGTGTTCAAGAATGAACATTGAGGATTTTGTACATTGTTTAAAGTTCCCAAATTTACACAGTTTCATTTAAGAATGAACCTTACAAAAGAAAGAACTAAACGTACGTCTTCCATATTTGCTTATAGATTTAGAAACACGCGCACTTAGCCCAAAATTCTGATATAGTTAAAAAAAAAAAAAGCAAAAAGAAGCCTATGTGTACATGTTTCGATTTGATAAAAGGTCCACCTTTGTTTTGGAAAAAACAAAATTTTAGACAACTAAAGTTTAGTAACTAAAAATGCAAAAGAATTTTTCTCCTTCATTCTTCAATTGTTTATATACCAAATTATAATTTTAAAAAATTATTACTACAAAAAAGTTAACCAGTGATTTTTATTGTTAGAGATAAAAAAAACTATAATGAGTAATGACCCACTCTGATCGATTCGATAACAAAACAGCAACAAAACAAAGTTACAAAACAAACAAAAAATTGTTTAGATTATTTCAAATTTAAATCAAATTAACGATTATCTGAGTTTCTTCTTCATGTTACCCATCATTTTCTACACAGCAAGTGACCTACCGCGTGTCTGAAATAGTCCCATCAATACTAGGTGACATTGTTCTAGCCCAGACGTTGAAAGCTGATTTTCAAGGCAGACAGATTTTCCCTGACGTATTTAGAATATTGGCGTAATACAATCTTCCTATTTACATTTATTTAAATGCCATGATTTTGAACGCTGATTTTCAAGGAGGAAGACAGATTCCCCTTAACGTACTTCGAAGATTAGCGTAATATAATCTCCCTACTTATATTTGAATGCCATGATTTTGAACGCTGATTCCTCTTGAAATGAATTCGATTATCACAGAGCTTTCCCCATTCGTGACCTTGTGCCATTCTTAATAAACGGGCGTATAGCTTAGTAGAGCGAGGGTTCTTCTTGTTTTGTCTCGTTTCCCTTCAGGACGAACGATCATGGATCTCCACAACTTCCTATCCTTTGTAACTCTAAGTAATGTTTGTATCCTTACTATCCCTTCGTGTTCTGTCATCCATTTGCACAAGCTTGTTAGATAGATTACTTACTGTATCTCTTTGCCTTTAATATACCCTGCGAGTGTTAAATTTTCCAAGCCTTCTTTCCTGATGCGCCCTTTTTGTTCCCAGTTTCCTTAAAACTTTCTCGTAGCAAATAATCTGATAAAAATGTCATATTAATGTGCGTTTTGTCCTCATGGATATGTGCTTATTGCGGCCTTGTGCCAGACTACACTATTTGGAATATTTAGCTGTGGCGTAGTGGATATACCACCGCGAGTTACCTAGGATATTCATTTACAACGGCAGTTATGAAAAAATGCAAAATAAGATGAAGAATTTTCTTTCATGTATCTTATCTCTTTAGGTATATCGTGGCTCTCCACAACTTCCTGTCCCTTGTAGCTCTAAACATCGTCTGATTCTTTAACATCCCTCTTTGTCGTTGCTCTGTCGCCCATTCACGCAAACTCATAATGCAGGTTAACTGATGTTTCCTTAGCATTTCAATATTTCCGATGAGTGTTCATTTCTCCAAGCTCTCTTTCCTCATTATACGTCCTAGCAATAAAATAGGTTCTAAAAATACCTAACTGCTACGAAATGAAAACAAAGGCTTTGGAGTAAAGAAGTAGCAATCGGACAATGTTTTTTGTCTTGTTCAGCCACAGGCTTTCATAGCAGCATTGGTTAAGGCTTCGCTCATGAAAGATGAGCTCCCTGGTTATCATTTATTTCTACTTTAAAAGTCGGAGATTATACAACGAAGATTGTGATAAAAGCAATTCTAAGACGTACAAAAGAAGTCTGGTCAGTTTGATAAGGTCAAATTGGTACCTGATCCCCCAAATGATGTAAAATATGCTGTTAACTGGGGCAAGGAATGACTTTTAATTTTAACTCCTCCAAAGCAAAACATCTTTCTGTTAATCATTATGAGAGACCCCTTTCTCTCTTCCATCAGCATGGCTGATGCTAACCTTCTGGAGAGTGATTTGTGTACATTCTCGGGTTAACATTCTCAGCTGACAAGAAGTAGAAAGATTATATTGAGTCAAATTGCTAAGTCTGCAGCTAAGAATGTTGGTTCACTGTGCTAGACAAGTTTTCTCCCCTGAATCTATCTTACATTACTATAAGTCTACTATTCGTCCATGCTTAGAATATTGCTGACACACATGGTCTCGTTCTTCTGCTATATATTTAGAGATTCTTGATAAAATCCAAAGAAGAATCTGCAATGTTATTGGTCTTGATCTGGCACCCCGGCCTCAGTCACAATTTCCTTAAAACAATAAGCATCTGACCGTCTAACGTAACGTAGCTTCCCTGTGCCTTTTCTTTAATTACATTTGTGGTAATTGTTCTGATGAACTTTGCACTATAGTAGCTAGACTTTATGAATTTAAGTGCGGTACTAGATTGTCGGTAAGGTCTCATCATTTTACAATTTAATTGGCTATATGTAACGGTAAGTTTTTTTGTAAACAGTTTCTTTTCTCGCCTGTAGAACTCTCTTCCGTCTCCTTGCTTTCCGGCCAACTTTGATCTTCAAAAAATTAAATGCAATGTCAATCGTCACCTACTGTCTTCTTGATTCCTCTTCTGTTATTAATCTCGTTCTTTATTAATGCCATCTTTTTCTTATTTTTTACACTTAGTAACCCACTTGCGTTTTAGTGGCTTTATTGCCTTCCTTAAGGTGAAATGATAAATGGGAGGGTGTTTTAAAAAGGGGATCAGAAAATCATTTATATGGATAAAAAGTGCGAAATTAATAAATGTGGTTAGTACATTCGAAGGGAGGGTTGGAAAGTGTCCTTAAAACAATAAGCATCTGGCCGTCTATTAGACACTTACGTGTACCGCTTGTAAGATATATAGGATCTCCCCCATTTACATTTAATATTAGGGTGTTAGTGGGGGCTTGGCCGAGTGGTTAGAACGTTAGCGGTTCAACCTTGGAACTCATGTTCAAATCTCAATATGGTCGATTTGCCGACTACTTGATAATATCGGCCTGAAGAGACGATCTTATATTATTTCCAGGGTGCAGCGCCGTTGGGAAAGCCACACCCCACGGGTTGAACCCCAAGCCTTGTGAAGAGAATTGGGTAGACGAAACTGTTCAGAAACCGTTGATAGCACGAAGTCACAAGCCATTGTGACCGAGGGTTTGAGTGTACTGGCTTTGTTCAAAGCAGCAATTGCACCATATAATGCATTATCCCCCAGGAACCGTAACTAAAGTCCGCTCAGCATAATTACTGTATAAACCAAAGGTTGGCACTGTTGGTACCGAGCAAAGATACATGTGCCTGAACAGACGTCTGTGAAAGGGATTAGCTAGCCAACCTAGCAGACAGACATCCTTGGACAACGAGCATGGAGTTAGTCAAGATACAAACGCTATCGTCTCCGGCTTCTTGGTAAACACTGACTTACTAGATACCTCAATTCCGTATATAAAATTCAGGGGTATTTTCTGTCTGGATTTCTGGGATGAAGTATTATCATTATTTACATTATTTACATTCAGACTAATATCCTCATCTTTATCAGGACGATTCGGTATTTGTGCCCGCTGGCCTTCATCAGGTGCTAATCGATCCGAGTAAACTTCAGGAATATTTCGAATTTAACCATTTATTTTCTGTCTCCACTCAGAATTGTGCCACGTGACAATAGCGTAGCGGATTAAATCGTTGGTCCGTGAAATTAGTCACTCACAACTCAGAGGGCAACGTGACGAATAATAATTGAGGAGCACTCAGAACTAGATCAGATATTCCTCGTTTACAGTCGCTCTTTCACAGGCGCGCCGTCGCTTCCCTCCGTCTTTTCTACTAATACTTTCACGGTAACTGCTCCGACGAGCTATTTTCGCTAGTTTCCAAACTGCATGAATTTAAACGTGCCACTAGGTCGGCATCTTCGTCCCACCTTTTCGCTGTCGAAAGAGTTAAATGTAACCGCCTCTTCTACTCCAACAGCTTCATGTCTCGCACTTCCCGTCAGTGGAACTACCTTCCTCTTACTTGCTTCCCTGATAGCTATAATCTCCAACTATTCAAATGCAATGTCAATCGACATCTCCAGATGCCTTGATCTATTCCCCATCCTTTTCTTCATCCTTTCCTCTTTCACGCCTCTTTACTCTTGCTCCAACTCTCTGTAACCCCTTGCTTGCTAGTGGCACTCCCGCCTGGCTTGGGGCGAAAAGTTAAAAAAATGTAACGAGAAAATAGATTAAATAATTTTGTTTGTTTTGATTGATTTGTTTTATTTTTTACGGTTTATCAACCCATCATGTGTTATTTAAAGCGGAAATATACTTGGGATTATATGAATATTTTTGTGAATTGAGAATATTTTGACAATAACAATACTTTTTCCAGATGCATCTCCTACTATTTAACCCATAGATGGGGGAGGAAACGGGTTCATACCTTTCCTAAGTGTATTTGCACATAAGTGAATCTAACGAACTCTATTGTAATTCGAACTCGGTTCTCCCGCTATCCATTACACCACCCGCACATAGATTAAATAAGTTGTTGAATTCGAAATTCCCTGAAGGTTACCCAAATCGACAAGCACCTGATGAAGGATGGTGTGTACAACGACCGAAGCGTTGCGATATTAACAACAATGATGAGGACAATAATCCGGTGGATATTGTTGAGCCATTTTGGTGCGGAGAGTGCAGGTCATATACTGGAGTGGTTGGCAAACTACGGCACGCGTGTCATACATGGCACGCCAAACAATTTCCAATGGCACGCAGCCTCAAATGACATCACAAAGTTCGAACCAATAACTACTACAAAGCAAAGGAGATATTTAGCTGTTTCAATTTTAACAGATACTAAAGTATTTATGCTATATGTTACTATATAAAATATATTGTAGAATTGGCATATTGACCTTGACTTGTATACAAATACGTATGCTGTTGGTACACTGAATAATTTTAAAACCCTAAGTTGGCAGATAATTAGCAAAAGGTTGCCATTCCCTGATATACAGTATATATGATTAGATTGCATTTTCAAAATTTTCCGATCATCATAGGCAAGTAAACTGTACATATTTCAACCGGTTTATTCTCTTGCAATCATTAAAAAAAAGATTTAACATGATTTATATTTTTTCTATTCCTTATTCTCTTTGCAGTTTTTTTAATGTTACTATAGTTACTGTTTTGTGACTAGGACATGAGATTCGAGTTCAAGCCTTGTCTGAACCAACGTTTTTATTGTCACTTCACGCCATTTTAACACTCGTTGTGTATTCAAAGCAGACAATTTGTGAGAAAAGTGACAATTATAAGAATAATTAAAAGTGCGTTATATCAGAAATTATAAAAAGCGATACGCTTTGTAATTAATCACAGTTGAGTAGAGAGACATCTAGTGAGAATCGAAGTTACTAGTTAAGACCTGCAAAACTAGCTTTCAAGCACTTTTATTGCTTTAGCCTCGAACCGAGTGTTTTCTTTCAAGCATTTTTGTTGCTTTAGCCTCGAACCTGAGTATTTTATTTCAAGCACTTTTATTGCTTTAGCCTCGAACCGAGTGTTTTCTTTCAAGCTATTTTGTTGCTTTAGCCTCGAACCGAGTGTTTTCTTTCAAGCTATTGTGTTGCTTTAGCCTCGAACCGAGTGTTTTCTTTCAAGCATTTTTGTTGCTTTAGCCTCGAACCTGAGTATTTTATTTCAAGCACTTTTATTGCTTTAGCCTCGAACCGAGTGTTTTCTTTCAAGCTATTTTGTTGCTTTAGCCTCGAACCGAGTGTTTTCATTCAAGAACGTTTGCTGTTTTACTCTCGAACGAAGTGTTTTCTTTGAAGTACTTTGGCGCTTTAGCCTCGAACTGATTGTTTTCTTTCAAACACTTTTGTTGCTTTAGCCTCGAGCCGAATGTTTTCTTTCAAGCATTTTCTCACTTTAGCCTAGAACTGTGTATTTTTTTTAAACGCCTTTGTTGCTTTAAGTTCGAACCGAGTGTTTTCTTTCAAGCATTTTTGTGGCTTTAACCTTGAACCTGAGTATTTACTTTCAAGCAATTTTGTTGTTTTAGCCTCGAACCTGAGTATTTACTTTCAAGCACTTTTATTGCTTTAGCCCCGAACCAAGTGTTTTCTTTCAAGCACTTTTATTACATTAGCCTCGAACCGAGTGTTCAAGAACGTTTGCTGTTTTACTCTCGAACGAAGAGTTTTCTTTGAAGCATTTTTGTTGCTTTAGCCTCGAGCCGAGTTTTTGCTTTCAAACATTTTCTCACTTTAGCCTAGAACTATGTATTTTTTTAAAACGCCTTTGTTGCTTTAAGTTCGAACCGAGTGTTTTCTTTCAAGCATTTTTATTGCTTTAGCCTCGAACCTGAGTGTTTTCTTTTCCTAAAGCATTTTATATTTTTTGTCTAATTATATTTATCGGAGTTTTCTATTATAATCGTCAAGGTCATGAATTATTAAGAAAATACAATCGGCAAGAGTTAAAGTGAACTAAGTATTTAACTCCAGTGATTGGTTTCTTCTCTGGACATCAAACAGCGTTTCTATTTTGAATTTTACTACAACTACAGTTGTTTCAGATTTGAATGTGCGCATCTATCGCCGTGGAAAATGGGCTCGGTATTCCAGCCGAGGCCGCACAAGTCCTCTTGTGAAATTTATGAATCTATTTCTTCTTCCACCAGCTATGCGTTAAATAGCAAAGCAGACTGGGCTTCCTAGCTTTGGCTGGCAATTTCATCTCGTAAAATACCCTACTTGCAATGGAAGCCACAGATTCCAACACTTTCTAGTGAAAATCGGAATTAGCCTTACTCAGCACTGAGTCTCACTTGAGAGTGTTGGAATCTGTGTACATTAAGTCCTACCAGCCATCTCTCTGTAAGCAGAAGGAATGATTAGCGGGCTTAAAGGTAATTAGCCCGTAAGTAAGAATTGAGCTGAATATAATTAGGTATAACATAGCCCCCCCCGCAAAAAACAAGGTTTTCTTTTTTTATACTAATGTTCACCCACTACAAGCCTCAAGAGCCATTCAAGATAGAGAAGAAGAGGGGATAGAAAAAGAAGATTATGAGGATATGAAGGATAGATATTGATTGACCCTAGACTTAAAGAGATTAAAATTGCAGGGTAGTGTCTTTAAGCTATGCGCGCTTCGCTATGTGACACACATGGTATGCCTGAGGAATGAGTTCCTTAGAAGGGAAACGAGACACGTCTTGTCACCACGGTATCCTGTAACTAAAAAGAGAAAGATATATATATATATATATATATATACATATATATATATATATATATATATATATATATATATATATATATATATATATATATAGAGAGAGAGAGAGAGAGAGAGAGAGAGGGAAGTCCTTTCGAATTAACCAATGCCGCTATAAACTGACGTCTCGTAACAAACTGGCAACTTTAATATCATTACAAGTTTTTCGAAGAAACATGTCCTTTCGTTTTATACTGCTTTATACAACGCCACCAAGCGGACATTAAGGGAAGTCTCATTTGTTGAACTGAAATCTTTTCTTGTGTTGTTGAAAGCTATATATTTTATTGACAGATTCGTTTTTTACGGTTTATCAACCGTTTACGGGTGCTTTAAAGTCAGAAAATATTTTTATATTGTAAGAATTTTTTTTTATAGAATTTTAGTAAGATAAGTCTTACTAATTAACCCGTAGCTGAGGAAGTATAGGTGGATTCATACCTTTCCCAAGAGTATGCGTACATGAATATTACGAACCGAAGTGGAATTGAAACTCAGCACTCCAATTTGCAATTCCAAGTCATTATCCATTATTGTCGAGGTTTTTTTTTTATAGGTTATCGGGTTATCTCCTCTTCGTTTCGTAACCCTTCAACAGGGGTCTCTCTCCCACGTATATAAATACTCGTTCATCCTTCTCTCTTTCTCTTTTTCCTGCTTACGCCCACGTGTGAGCAACTACCTCGATTTCGGCCGCGGGCCGAAACCTCGCACGTGGGGCGAGGTACCAAAAACTTTCTCTAACATATCCAATATGTGAACTCTAATACACAACCAGCGTTTCCCATGTTCAGGGAACACGCTAAAAACAAAATTCACCCGTACGGACATTTCAATTCAACACACAACACAATAACTTTCCATACAGACACTAACGTTTTATTCATGTTTTAAATGATGTATTTGTAATTCGTGTATCAATCTGTTTGTCATTAATATATATTTGTTTTGTACATATATATCTGTCTTGTTCGTTTTATTTTGCTTTCTTTGGACTCCATCATAGTCCAACATTACTATGTAGCGGGACTGGCCAGCAGGAAGTCTTAGTCCAGAGATTTTATCCTCACATTAACTACCTAGCCCTATTTAACTAACTAGATGGTTATGTCCACGGTAAGAGTTACCGAGGGCTTTGGGGTACAAGCTACCTAGCGCTATTTCACTCACCAGGTGGATATGTCCACGGTACCAGTTGCCGAGGGCTTTAGGGTACAAACTACCTAGCCCTAGTTCACTCACCAGATGGGTATGTCCACGGCACGAGTTGCCGAGGGTTTTAGGGTACAAGCTACCTGACCCTAGTTCACTCACCAGATAGTTAAGTCCGCGTAAAATATTCTATATATATATCTTTCCTCGTGAAATGATATATTTAAAAAGACATTATTAAAACCAAAATAAAACCTGCCTTAAAATATTAATTTTCATTGATTTATTTGAGTATTTTTTTGATTCGTTTATTTCTTGTCGCTTTCTTCTTTCCTTCCTTTCAGTAATTTTTTATTCATTTTTTTCTTTTATCATATTTGCTTCTAATTACAAAATATCTTTTTTGTCATGTTTATTTTCCATTTATGTTTTCCTTGTATCTTGAAAGATGAACCTAGGCGATCAGGATGTTAGTTAATGAAGCATCAGAGCGTAGTTTAAACTGAAAAAAGTGATGGCCTGGGGCCGTGACGGGAACAATTTAAGCCTCTCAACGAGAAGCAACGAAGAGGCGACAGCTTGACACATAGCTGCCCAACCAATATTGTTAACATTATTAACATTTTGCGTCGATTAGTAAGATTTATTAACATCATGTATTGATTAGTTAGTATTATTAACATCTTGCATTTATTAGTTAGTATTACTAACATCTTGCATTGATTAATTAGTATTATTAACATCTTGCATCGGTTAGTTAGTATTATTAACATCATGCATTGATTAATTAGTATTATTAACATTTTGCATTGATTTGTTAGTATTATTAACATCATGCATGGATTAATTAGTATTATTAACATCGTTCATTGATTAGTTAGTATTATTAACATTTTGCATTGATTAGTTAGTATTATTAACTTTTTGCATTGATTAGTTAGTATTATTAACATCATGCATTGATTAATTAGTATTATTAACATCTTGCATCGGTTAGTTAGTATTATTGACATCTTGCATTGATTAGTTAGTATTATTAACATCTTGCATTGATTAGTTAGTATTATTAACATCATGCATTGATTAATTAGTATTATTAACATCGTTCATTGATTAGTTAGTATTATTAACATTTTGCATTGATTAGTTAGTATTATTAACTTTTTGCATTGATTAGTTAGTATTATTAACATCATGCATTGATTAATTAGTATTATTAACATCTTGCATCGGTTAGTTAGTATTATTGACATCTTGCATTGATTAATTAGTATTATTAACATCTTACATTGATTAGTTAGTATTATTAACATTTTGCATTGATTAATTAGTATTATTAACATCATGCATTGATTAATTAGTATTATTAACATCTTGCATCGGTTAGTTAGTATTATTAACATCATGCATTGATTAATTAGTATTATTAGCATTTTGCATTGATTTGTTAGTATTATTAACATCTTGCATTGATTAGTTAGTATTATTAACATCATGCATTGATTAATTAGTATTATTAACATCGTTCATTGATTAGTTAGTATTATTAACATTTTGCATTGATTAATTAGTATTATTAACATCATGCATTGATTAATTAGTGTTATTAACATCGTTCATTGATTAGTTAGTATTATTAACATTTTGCATTGATTAGTTAGTATTATTAACATCATGCATTGATTAATTAGTATTATTAACATTTTGTATTGATTAGTTAGTATTATTAACATCATGCATTGATTAGTTAGTATTATTAACATTTTGCATTGATTAATTAGTATTATTAACATCATGCATTGATCAATTAGTATTATTAACATCGTTCATTGATTAGTTAGTATTATTAACATCTTGCATTGATTAGTTAGTGTTATTAACTTTTTGCATTGATTAGTTAGTATTATTAACTTTTTGCATTGATTAGTTAGTATTATTAACATCTTGCATCGGTTAGTTAGTATTATTGACATCTTGCATTGATTAATTAGTATTATTAACATCATGCATTGATTAATTAGTATTATTAACATTTTGCATTGATTTGTTAGTATTATTAACATCTTGCATTGATTAGTTAGTATTATTAACATCATGCATTGATTAATTAGTATTATTAACATCTTGCATCGGTTAGTTAGTATTATTGACATCTTGCATTGATCAATTATTATTATTAACATCATGCATTGATTAGTTAGTATTATTAACATTTTGCATTGATTAATTAGTATTATTAACATCGTTCATTGATTAGTTAGTATTATTAACATTTTGCATTGATTAATTAGTATTATTAACATCATGCATTGATTAGTTAGTATTATTAACATCATGCATTGATTAATTATTATTATTAACATCATGCATTGATTAGTTAGTATTATTAACATCTTATATGGATGCTCTTTACTTAACGGTTGCATATTTGTCAAAGTAGTTTTGCATTTATGATCTTTTTTTTCTCTAACAGTTAAGTTTCTTAAAGGGGCCTTTTATTTATCAAATACAATATTTTATGAAGGTAGCTGACCGAGCATATAACTTATTAGCATTATGTTAAATTACCTCTCTACCTTTTTCGCTTTTATTTTTTAGGAAAGTTGAACGCCAGATTTCAATATAACTTACGAAATAATGTAAACATTTGTATCTGTCCATAATGAAAATGTCTAGGATTTATATGCAGACAATTTCGTGTCATGATCTAATTAATAATTTTTTTTTGGTGTGTTTGAATTTAGCGTAGGTCACATTCGATTGGTTAATCTCGATAAAGCTCGCAAGACTACTTTTAATTCTTTTTTTTTTCTCGAGAAAAAAAGAGGACGTATTCTGCTTTTTGAAATTAAAATAATCGTTCACTCGCGTGTAGTTTACCATCGCCCGAGGAGACGCATTTGTAGTGTTGAAACATAAGTGTAATTGTGTAGCGATTTTTAACGATTTTTGTTTTAATATCCGAAAATAAATAACAATTAGTTCTACTCTGTATTGAGCCCTCTTTTAAATTATCGATGTGATTTGTTGCAGTAGAGATATTATTGTGCTCGCGTGAGGTCTTTTGAAAAGCCTGGGGATTCAGAAGTTACCCAGAACGAAAACAAGATGTTTCCCCGTCATTATGGTGGTTGACGAGGTTTGTACCTTTTCCTCTTATACTGCTATTTCAACGCCACCTAGCACACCTTAAGAGTGGATCCCTGACAGACAAGGTTAGGAAATCCCACAAAGGAATACCACCCACAGGAGGGTAATGATAACTTTTGAGCTCAGACTTTAACAGATTAGGGTTGTAGAGTTAAGGGGAACATCCATCCTTGCAGTTGGCAGTTCCACGAAGTTGACGAAATCGCCTAGACAATATTTCTCACTTGTAATGACATTAGGTTAACAATAAAAAATATTAAAAAATTAAAATCTTCAGACACACTGGGTTGTATATTAATATTCTTTCATTTTTATTATTATTTCAGTTAGATTCCTCGACTAGTTTCGGCCAACATGGCCATCATCAGGAGAAAAAAAATTCTGCTTGCTAGTAGCAGTGAACTACAGAAATGAATGTCTTGATGGAGAAAATTAACTTTTGTCTGTAGTTTTCATTTGTTTTTTTATTTTTTAACATGAATTTTGCTCAGTCCTTATGTTGGTCAAACAGTCTCTTTTGAGTTGTTATTTAAGATAAGAGCTGGATGGATTCATGCTGCTGTGAATTCCCTTCGTCATTTTGACAGTTTTATTGGTTCCTGGAAAAGGGATGTGTCTGTGTTAAGGGTATATATATATATATATATATATATATATATATATATATAAAGGGAAGAGGTTATAGTAGTTCCAACATTCATATCTGCTCAAAGCGTATCTAAATGTAAACAAATGACGTCACACATTATGAAATGGACAAAGTCCGACAATTATTTTAAGACATATTTATGTTTATACATTCTTTTTATAGATACAAATATTTAAGTAAATGCTCTGTTTTATAATAATCAGTATTAAACAACATTTACCGGCCTTAATGTCCGAGAAATCTTCATAGAAAATATTGAAGATTGAAGTTTAAAGGCAGTAAATTCGACCTTGCTAAGCGAACGCTCCTCTGTAGCCAAATCGGTTAAAGGCACGTCAGGCTATATGACGGTTGCGTATAGGATACAGGTTCGATTCCTGTCGGAGGACGAATATTTTATATGGAAATTTCTCGGACATTCAGGCCGGTAAATGTTGTTTAATACTGTTTATTATAAAACAGAGCATTTACTTGAATATTTGTATCTATAAAAAGAATGTATAAACGTAAAAATGACTTAAAATAATTGTCGGACTTTGTCCACTTCATAATCTGGGATGTCATTTTTTTACATTTGGATACGCTTTGAGCAGATATGAATGTACGAAAGAAAACCATGGAGAATTGTAATTTAAAAGCAGTAAAAACCACCTTGCTAACCGAACGTCCCTCTGTGGCCAAATCGGTTAAAGGCACGTCAGGCTATATGACGGTTGCGTATAGGATACAGGTTCGATTCCTGTCGGAGGACGAATATTTTATATGAAAATTTCTCGGACATTCAGGCCGGTAAATGTTGTTTAATACTGTTTATTATAAAAACAGAGCATTTACTTAAATATTTGTATCTATAAAAAGAACGTATAAACATAAAAATGACTTAAAATAATTGTCGGACTTCGTCCATTTCATAATATATATATATATTTACTATTAGTATAAATTTTAGCTCTGTTATTTTATTCTGAGCACTGTCTTATTACCACTCACTGTGTATTATTTTATTATATATACCGGACTCTTTCGTTGGTTTCAACATACGAAGGTCAAGCAGCCCAGGTCTTAAAAGCAATAGCCACACTACCTGCACATTATAATTTGATTATACTGGGGTAGGCTTGTGCAAAACCAACCGCACTTTTGGGGAGAGTTAATTACAAAGTACTGAAGCACAGCATGTCACAAAGTCCCCAAATGACCCTACGCAGGTTTTGTATCCAGAGTTGTTCTTCTCCTAGAACGTCTGACCACCCCAAGGCTATAGAGCCCAATCTGTCCTGCTATTTACCAATTATAAAGTGGACATTGGAGCCAACAACCAGAAGTGACAGTCAGTTTCATGCTGAACGCAATCGTCAGGCCAAGCATTGTGTTTTGTAGCATGAAACGGACTGTCACCGCTGGGTGTTGACTTCAGTGTCCACTTTTATAGTTACATACGCTCTATCCTTGATGCTGAGAACTTTTAGCTCACCGTAAAACTATATTTTATCATATATATACATATCTATCTATCTATCTATCTATATATATATATATATATATATATATATATATATATATATATATATATATATATATATCTATATCTATATATATATATATCTATATATATATATATATATATATATATATATATCTATATATATATCTATATATCTATCTATATATCTATCTATATAGCTATCTATATATATTATCTATATATATCTATCTATCTATCTATCTATCTATCTATCTATCTATCTATATATATATATATATATATATATATATATATATATATATATATAATAATAATAATAATAATAATAATAATAATAATCTGTAACATTGGAGCATGCAAGTTACCACGACAAAAGTGCATATTTATTTCGACGTCTAAAAGTCATCCTATCAGGTGGTTAACGTTAGTGGTAATAAACGATTTTATTTAAAAATACAATTTATGAAACATCACTTCTTTTTATATTTTTGAAAATTTTTCATAGAAGGCAGAGAAACAAATATATAAAAAATATTTTTCCATAAAAGTAAAAGAAAGAAAAAAACAGATTAAAGTAAAAAAAAAAGAGAATAAGAAATCAATAAAAAGAAAAAGAAAGAGGAAAGAAAAGAAGGCATGAGAAAGCATAAGAAAGCAACCGTAATACAGAGAGAAAGAAAAGAAAGGAAAAGAAAGTAAAAAGGAGAGGAATATATCCAAATTTTTTAATGATACAAAGAAAAAGGAAAGAGAATAAAATAAGACATGAGAAATTGTTGATACCATTTTTGGGGCAATGAAGATCCGTTAAGATGGAGAATTCAAAATTGAACGGAAATATAACGCGACAAGATAGAAACATATTTTCGATACATTGTAGCATTTCAAACTTTATGGTATTTGGAATGAAATCACATTTAAACCAAATTAAACATAGTACGTAAATAAAAGACAAAAGACAAAGAAGAAAAAACACATACAAACAAAACAACTACTTAACTATATCAACCTTACATTATAAATTAGAATACAAAATAAATTTTAAATATTTATATGACTTTTATATATTTTCCACATAAACACTCAACCAGCATATTCATGCAAAACCTTTACTATAAATACTTTTATGGTAATTTTTCTGATGCATTTCTCTCTATGGTACCTAGACTTTATGAATCTAACTACAATATTGCATTAGCAACATGCTCTCATCAATTTAAAGTTGAATTACCTAGATAAAACCGTAAGTTCTATGTTAACAGTTTCTTCTATCGTACGTCTCGCTATTGGAACTAGAACAGTCTACCCTAGTGAGCGAAATAAAGGGTTCAGTTCGACATTCCAACCACCTGAAGAAGGCCGGAGCGTACAAGGGTCAAAACGTTGTAATAAACATGTCGACAAAGATGAGGACAATAGTCCGAATAATGTAAATAATGTTAAAAAATAAAATATGAGATTACCTCGGTGAAAAACTAGTGATGATTTATGAGTGCTGTGCAACATTTAGAGTTGATTATATTCTGCATTTTGATCTCACTTGCGTATTTTTTCCGTTTTTTTTTTTTTCGCGACTCATTTTATTTATCTCGTGACCCACTGAAGGGTCGGACCCACAGTTTGAAAAATCCTGTATTAAGTCATACCAACCATTTCCCGGTAAGCAGAAGGAATGATTGGTGGGTTTTAAAGATTTAATTAGCCTTTAAAGTTATATTTTGTTGTTTACATATAACGCTAGTCTGGGGTTGTATATTTTTAGACTCTGTGCACATTGTTTTTGTCTTTGATTTTTGTTCTGTCGAGAAAGGACTGATAAAGTAGTTTAGCTGTTTTCTTAATTGTTATATTTCGGTATTATTAATTTACGATAATATTTATATTTTTGTTACCGTTTTTTATGTTATTAATTATTAATATTATTATTTTTTGTTATTGACTTCTTTTTAATATGCTTTCTTTTATTGCTTAAAAAGACAGATAATATTGTATTCACTTTAGTTTTTTTTTTCCGAACAAGTGATATATAATGATGGTATTGTGTTGTATGTGATGCGTCACGTATTTAAGCGGCTAAAAGTTCCCCGGAATGGGAAAGTGACACGTTTTGTCACCACGGCAACTTGCGGTTGTGACAAAAGAGAAGAAGAAGAAGAAGAAGAAGAAGAAGAAGAAGAAGAAGAAGAAGAAGAAGAAGAAGAAGAAGAAGAAGAAAAAGAAGAAGAAGAAGAAGAAGGATGATGATGATGATGATGATGATGGTGATGATGATAATGATAATAATGAGGAAGCAGAAGAAGAAGGGCTCTGTGTCTTATCTTTTTATACAACGCCACCTAGCGATCGTTAAAAGAAGTTCCCTGTCAAATTAAGTAGGGTAATATCACCCCGTCATTTTTCCGGGGGTGCGGGGACATTCCATTTCTTTATTTTTTGTTCCAACCAGCATATTTTTTTAAAGGATTACAGACTTCGTAGTTATCACTTTTTTTTCGATCTGTTTTTATTCTGTTTTCTCTAAAATACTCCTCCTCTACTTGACTCAGGGATCGAACTGACGACCTCCAGGAAATGAGAGCAACGGTTTTGTATTTATTTTATCACCTAAGTTCTGTCCCATTTTCTTTCCGTGTCCCCCCCCCCATCCTTATCAAGTGGGTCACTGCCCACCGACAATTATCGGAAAATGACCAAATCGAACAGCTTTGATCAGGAAAAAAAAATCCATGACATCATATCTATTCGCAGAAGTGAAATGTCAAAGTTCACCTCACAGTTTATTGGACAACGCCCAGTTTTGTTTTATTTAAATTATGCAATAATTTCCGAGAACAGCAGGAAAATTTCATTTTTATTACCAAAATATAGTCTACGTAATAAAGAAAAAAGCAATATTTATTTTGTTTTAATACAAAAAGGTGGCACACAGCCAAATGGGGAGATAGGGGAAGGCTGGTCTTCAATCTGTCTTATCTTAAACTTAGCTAGCCACGATTACTGACCCTAACATGCCACAGTATTCCTTACACCAAAACAACACATTCTTACTTACCGAAGGGAAAAGCCCATCAGAACAATTACCATGAAAATATTTATAGAAAATGCACAGAGAGGCTACGTTATGGCGGTAGGAAAGTGACTAAGACCGAGATACAAAGTCAGGACTGATAAAATTGCAGATATTATTAAAAATCGAAAATACTAACAGAACAGAAATTATGAAGACAGAAGATAACGATTGACATTGCATTTAAATTATTGAAGATCAAAGTTGACTGGAAGCCGGAAGAGATTTCCACAAACGGGACGTGCGAGAAGAAGAAACTGTTAACATAGAACTTACGGTTACATCTAAACATTTCAACTGTAAAATGATGAGATCTTGCCGCCAACCTAGTACTGTGCCTGTGTTCATAAAATCTAGGTACCATAGACGAGAGTTCCTCAGAAGAATTACCATGAAAATATTTGTAGTGAAGACACAGGGAAGTTATGGCGGAAGGAAAGTGACTGAAGCCGAGATACAATGTCAGGACCGATAACATTGCAGATTGGCCGACGGTATCTACCAACTGTCCCACGCGGTCAGATGTGGCACAAGGACGAATTTAATGTGGGGTAAGCCGAGCTCGTAGGTTCAGACAAAAATTCCCCGTAGAACCCGTATAAAACGGGAACGGGTAGCTATTTCTCGAGACGAGACTGCCCTTCGACATAACCTCGTCTGGGGATCCTCTCTGCCCGGAGGCAGAGAGTTTGACCAGCACAGCTGAAGACGAATCTCCAACTGCAGACTTAAAACTTCCTCGTTGCTCACATGTTCAGGTTCAGTCCAAGTCTTGCGTGAAATTAAGATTGGTCCGAGAAATGGTGAAGGAGTTATCGGCATTCTTTATATATATATATATATATATATATATATATATATATATATATATATATATATATATATATATATAATGGAGTCTTTATTTTTGTTTATATAACTGAGAAATTTAACCCATAAATATAGATATTTATGTAAATGCTCTGTTTTATAATAAACAGTATTAAACAACATTTACCGGCCTGAATGTCCGAGAAATCTTCATAGAAAATATTCGTCCTCCGACAGGAATCGAACCTGTATCCTATACGAAACTGTCATATAACTTGACGTGCCTTTAACCGATTTGGCTACAGAGGAGCGTTCGGTTAGCAAGGTCGAATTTACTGTCTTTAAACTTCAATCTTCCATGATTCTCTCACGTACATTCATATCTGTTCAAAGCGTATACAAATGTAAACAAATGACGTCACACTTTATGAAATGGACAAAGTCCGACAATTATTTTAAGACATATTTATGTTTATACATTCTTTTTATAGATACAAATATTTAAGTAAATGCTCTGTTTTATAATAATCAGTATTAAACAAAATTTACCGGCCTTAATGTCCGAGAAATCTTCATAGAAAATATTGAAGATTGAAGTTTAAAGGCAGTAAATTCGACCTTGCTAACCTTGCTGTCTCTAAATACTTTCTTTAGCTTGTGGACAGCATCTTACTTTTTTTCCCAGTGCGCCAGCGAATTTCTGTGTCACAGTTTTCGCCATCCGTTGTCTCACTTCCCAGGCAGTAAAACGTCTGTACATGATTACTTTAGATATCTTCAATTTGTAGCTAGCATCTTGGGCGGCCCGTCTTGCTAAAAACTAGACTTGCTGTCTTATGATATAGAAAAATTGAAGAAATGCACTCTTTATACTTTTCCTTACAAGTATTAAATTGTGTGTACCTGTATAATCCGCAAAATATATTTATATCCGACTGTTCATATCTATCTATCTATCTATCTATCTATCTATCTATCTATCTATCTATCTATCAGTCTGTCTGTCTGTCTTCATAACATCTATCTCAGTGTCTTCATAGCATTCTATCTATCTATCAATCAGTCTGTCTGTCTGTCTGTCTGTCTTCATAACATCTATCTATCTATCTATCTATCTATCTATCTATCTGTCTTCATAACATTTTATCTATCTCAGTGTCTTCCTAGCATTCTATCTATCTATCTATCTATCTATCTATCTGTCTGTCTTCATAACATTTTATCTATCTCAGTGTCTTCCTAGCATTCTATCTATCTATCTATCTATCTATCTATCTATCTGTCTTCATAACATTTTATCTATCTCAGTGTCTTCCTAGCATTCTATCTATCTATCTATCTATCTATCTATCTATCTATCTATCTATCTATCTCGGTGTCTTCATAGCATTCTCTCTATCTATCTATCTATCTATCTATCTATCTATCTATCTATCTATCTATCTATCTATCTATCAGTCTGTCTGTATGTCTGTCTTCATAGCATCTATCTATCTATCTATCTTCATAACATTTTATCTATCTCAGTGTCTTCATAGCATTCTATCTATCTATCTATCTATCTATCTATCTATCTATCTATCTATCTATCTCGGTGTCTTCATAGCATTCTATCTATCTATCTATCTATCTATCTATCTATCTATCTATCTGTCTGTCTGTCTGTCTGTCTGTCTTCATAACAATCTATCTATCTATCTATCTATTTATCTATCTGTCTGTCTGTCTGTCTGTCTTCATAACATTTTATCTATCTATCTATCTATCTATCTATCTATCTATCTATCTATCTATCTATCTATCTGTCATGTTACGAGTCGAACTATGCTGTTACGTCCACCCAGTCCTTGTCTAAACGCAATTCTATCCTCCGATGTAGTTGACTAATTTCGTCACAAAAAGAAAGCTAATCATTTCATCAGCGTATTGACAGAGTGGCTCGCACTGAAACGGGTCTGCACAGGTTAAATTCGCTGACTGTCGTACGCTCTCCAGACACCCTACTCCGTCTTCTTGTGAGTGAAAGAATCATGCTGAGCGGGAAAAATATTTTAGATTGCCTGCTTCCAGAGATACGTACTTATTTTCACAACTAGAGTCCTAGTTTCGAATCGAAGTAAAAGCTGGAGTTTCGAATCGAAGTAAAAGCTGGAATTTCGAATTTCTGTTTTTCGAAGCAGTTACAACCGCCTAGTTAACGTCTCATATTTGCCTTTGTTGTGTTCTTTTATACTCAGTAAATACCGTAAAAAGAGATTTTAGAAGCTTCTGTTTGCGGACTGCGTGTGATTAATGACATAAGACTTTTCTTTCTATCTTTTCTTTTTAAGTTTTTGCCAGGGAGTCGAATGTCTAATTGGGTTTTATTGATAAGAAGACAATAACACGACACTTTCTTTCCTTCTTTCTTTCTTTTTTTCTTTCTTTCTTTCTTTGTAAAATATCTCTCCAAGTACACTTACCTCTAATTATCTTAGTCTGTTTAGATCTATCTAGTGTTTTAGTCACTTATTATGTAAGCCAATGTGTGTCAGGTTTGATCTTTTTATCTATAGACACCATCAAATTAGCTTTGATGTATATAGATTACGTATCTTAACAAGCGCCCACACAAGCACCCCCACATGTAAAAGCACGTATAGAGATAACCTTCTCTCTGTTGTCATATATATATATATATATATATATATATATATATATATATATATATATATATCTGTAAACGCATACACATTCTCATAAGAAACTCATCTAACCATTACCAACCCACTCCAGGCTAGTTTGGATTCAGAATTTTCCTTCTCCTAGACTGGTAGCTAGCTAAATCCTTAGGACCCATCCTGTTCTGCTATTCATCCATAGCTTGAAATGGGGGAGCAATAGATGGTTTCATACCGTTACCAAGGGTGTTTGTGAATGTAGCGAAATTGAGTATCACGAACTCGACTGGAATTCGAACTTAGCTCTTTGATTTCTCATCCCGAGTTGTTATCCATTACACCACCCGCACATCCAAACTTACAGCGCTCGGCATTCCCAAGTGGTCATCCATCTAGATACTGACCAGGCCCGACGTTGCTCAACGTGTTTCAACGTGTTTTACCCGTAAACACATACGTACACCTTTCAAAATAAAACAAAAATTAAAACGGGACGTCTATTTCAGACACGAGTATCCACTAAAATATCGTTTAAAAAAATGTCGGATTAAAAAACAAATCCATTTATTCTTTAGAAATTACTTTATTTACATTCCTGATACGAAATTCGGAAAATCTGGGCTTCCAAGAAAAACCTGAACGAGGAAGTGTGCATTGGCCAAAAGGGAAAATAGGATCTCGCTGGGCTGTGATGCTCTCTGTGACCGAGTGGTTTAAAACACGCCAGACCAAACGGTGTTTTCTCCCACAAAGTGGGGCGCAGGTTCGAAACTCTGTTGCGGAGAGCAAATTTTCCTTATTAAGCTTTCTAGAGTGCACAGATCGCAAGATATAATACACACTGTTTAAAATAAAAAGAAGAAAACGAGGTGTCTATTTCAAGCAGTGGTATCCACCAAATTAACATTTGAAGCAATATACGGGGTGTAACAGCAAAATTGTCCAATTGTTAGATTAAGCTCTGAACCGTTGTATCTTAGAAATGATCAAAGATATCTTACTGGAATGCTCCGAGGTTTTTATAACACTGTTGGACTCTACTTTGAGCGATAAGAACGTATAATTACTTTCCAAGCTTCACAGATGTATCGTGATGAAATCGATCATCAACAAATGACATGTTCACCATTAATTAATCATAGCTAAGAATCGGAAACTCATGAAGGATTGAAATAAAGTTCAAATATATATATATATGTATATATATATATATATATATATATATATATATATATATATATATATATATATATATATATGAAGAAATATAGTCTTAATGTGTGCTATATTTATGGGATAAAGTGATCAATATCAAAGATAGAGCGTGTGTAAATATAAAAGCCACGACGATTACGTCTAGCATGAAACAGACTGTTGCCTCTAAGTGTTGACTTCAATGTTCACTTTTATATATATATATATATATATATATATATATATATATATATATATATATTATTACAGGTTTTTTTTCCATTCAAAGTGATCTTCCCCCTCTCTAACCTTCTAACTTTCTGTCCTGGAGTAACAAGGTTCATCGCAGGTTTCACGTACGTTTTCATTTTCAAGTCTTTTTTTCACTGATCTTTGGACTGTCATAGGTGAAACTCCTCTTTTAAGTTCCAAACATCTTTTGGATTGAGTTGGATCTTTTTTAATTGATCTATTTAGCTGTAAGTTGAAATGGTGATCTCTCTTCTGTTGTGACCTCCTGATCCAGTGTTCCTCTCTACTGTTCCCTCTTTTTTTAAAACTTATTCAACGTTCTCTTGATGGTTCTTGAATAAACATTGAAGATGGAAGCCAGAGTATGAATATTGTTTCCATTACTGAAGTCCTGAATGATCGTTTTCCACTTACCATTGCTCAGTTGGGAAGACATAGGGGGACTGACACAAAATGATTTTAACCTTTTCTCTTTCTAGCTGAATAAGTCAAAGGGTTTATTTCAGTGATTCTTGCGACAAATGGCGTCAAGATGGCTAAACGTCTTATCTGAAAACATAGAAAAAAGAAACTCAATTAGTTTAGTGTTTTTTTAGATATTAAACATTTTGTGGGATGGAAAATTATCACATGCTTTTACATGATTTGGAAAATTTGGCTGTTGCACACACACACGCGCGCGCGCACACACACACACACACGCACACACACATATATATATAAATAGCTGGCCACTCGTATTCGAGGATACCCATCTACTAGAGCTGCTAGCCAATCCCTACTGCAGACGCTCGCTCAGGCACATCTGTGTTTGATCGACACCCACAGAGCCCACCTGTGGTTTATACTGCAGCTATACTGAGCAGACCATAGTTACAGTTTCTGGGAGAGAGCATGTTATCTGGCGTGATCAACAATTTCAACAAGGCCAGCACGCTCAAGCCCTCGACCACGATCACTTGTGGCTTTATGCAAGCACAGCTATCGACGGCCCTCAAGAGTTCCGTCTACCCAAATTCACTTACAAGGCTTGGGTCAACCCATGGTATTGTTTTCAGACACTTTCCAAAGATGCGTCAATATATATATATATATATATATATATATATATATATATATATATATATATAAAACAAATTTCATTAAAAAGAACCGAGAAAGCTTCAGATACCGCTTCCTATAGACCAGTTATAACAAATTTAGTTTAGGAGAAAACGAAATTGAACGTAGAATAGAGTAGTGCCTCAAAACCAAAGAAATAAATCTGAAAAACTCGCCATGCTCTTAAATAGCCTCGTCAGATCGACATTTTCGTGTAGATGTCATGCATGGCGCCAACTCCGTTCATAAATGTCGAAAGTGTTATCTGTATACAATCACTTTCTCAGATCAGTGATTGAAAATGGCTTTGGGCGAGTGAAGCTGGTGGGTCTCAGCTATGACCATCCTTCTTTCAACCTTGTGGATTGACGCTACAGAATCACAAAGAAAGAACTGTACATAATAATAGAAAACACATCAGTTGAGGACTACCAACAGCAGCAACAACTAAAATAGATAGCACATATAACTCAAAGGAAAATAATGGCATAATCAAGATGTTGACATTCCACACTACTTCAAACAAAAGGTAAAGAAGGAAACTCCCATCATGACTGGAAAGAGCGATAACAGCTACTGGACTTGAGAAAACTATTTTCCTGAAAAATGGTTTTAAGAGAAACTTTTTAGAAATTTCAGCCGACAGCAATACTGGCTGCTCGGTTAATGAATGTCATTTGTTTCCTTGTTGGGAAACGGCTAATATTACCATCAACATGGCCATATATATATATATATATATATATATATATATATATATATATATATATATATATATATATATATATGTCATTCACAGACAGTACTGTTTCGCTGTATCACAGCTCCTCAGTGCGACTAGACTTCCGAATGCCTCAAGCCCGGTTTGAAACACAACTAATTTGGTGTCAGCCAGAGCTATCTTCACTCGGTAGAGTTACACAACTAAATCTAGCGTATTGCTTTTACAAATGTAAACAAATGCCATCAGCCAAAGTGCTCCATTCATTTTACTGAAGATATATATATATATATATATATATATATATATATATATATATATATATATAAAAGACATTTTTATGCTTATACATTCTTTTTATAGATAAAAATATTTGAGTAAATGGTCTGTTTATAATAAACAGTATTAAACAACATTTACCAGCCAGAATGTCGGAGGACGAATATTTTCTACGAAAATTTCTCGGACATTCAGGCCGGTAAATGTTGTTTAATACTGTTTATTATAAACAGAGCATTTACTCAAATATTTTTATCTATAAAAAGAATGTATAAGCATAAAAATGTCTTAAAAATAATTGTCAGACTTTGTCTATTTCATAATATATATATATATATATATATATATATATATATATATATATATATATATAAATTTTACACTATTTGCCTTATTCGGACTGTTGTCCCCATCTTTGTTGCCATATTGCCGACGTTTCAGACGTTGTACGCTCCGGCCTTGTTCAGGTGATTGGAATTTAGAACATAACCATTTATATCGTCCACCCGGGTAGATTGTTCTAGTTCCACGTGTCATGCCTCTACCAATGTCCCAGTTATCTCCCTTTAACTCAACTCTCCAAGATTTTGTTTACCACTGCAGTAGCCAGGTATTGGAATCCCAACTCTTTGGGTCAAGTCGCTGCTGTGCCCTTGAAGTTATCAGTGTATGAATTTAGGTGACTTATAAGCTTAAAGTCTCACGAAACATTTTTACCACAGCTCATATTGCAATTTTTTGTTGTTATTATTGTTTTTCTTTAGCACTCTATATTACTGGTTCTCATATTGTATTCATTTCTATGCTTGGTCGGCTCAGGAGATTTTTGTGGCCTAGTATATGTGCTGATTCCTTAAGTTTTCGTATTTTCCAGTGATGTTCTCTGTCTATTATTTCAATCTCATCCCACAGGGAGAAGTGATCTCCCTTTTCCCTTCATATGTGTCAGCTACGCCTGATTTTTTTAATTTCCCCTCGAGTTAAAGCTTTACGATGTTCTTGCGGCTTTACCTTAAGGTGGGGGGCTGTTTATCGTTTATATTTCTTATCCCACAGCTGCATGGGATTGCATACACACAGTCCTTAGTAATGTTCTCCTCTATGGAGGCGTTTTACTCGGAAGAGATGTCTCCGAAGTGTTAAACCACTTTTGAAGGTTGTCCTAATGTTATATCGAAAACACAGCAATAACAACACAAAATAACGTTTATTGAAATATATAAAATGTATAAAATATATAAAATGTGTAAAATATATAAAATGTATAAAATGTATAAAATCTATATAAAATGTAACTTTTATTGTAATCTACAGAGTGCGACAGAAATAAATCCTACATAATGGTAAGACATTAGTTAAATGAAATGCCATCTGACAATGAAATGGTATCTAGCAATAAAATGGTAAGACATTAGCTAGATGAAAACAACATTTAGCACTTGCCTAAGTTCAGTAGCACCACCCAGGTGACAGTTATAAGTGTGGGAGGTATTTCTGCCGTACCGTGTATAATAATTGTAAAAGAGATAAATAGATAGATAGTGAGTGAATGAGTGAGTGAGTGAGAGAAAGAGAGAGAGAGAGTGAGTGAGAGAGAGTGAGAGAGAGAGTGAGAGAGAGAGAGTGAGAGAGAGAGAAGGTGCATATTATGAGAGTGGAAACGTAATCTTTATTTTTGTTTAGATACATCGTTTCGTAATTCATTCAAATCCAATTCGTGCTATTTCGAAACAGAATCCTACGTAGTAAAAGATTAAAGTAAATTCGTCACTTTATATATTTTTTTTATCACTCATGTTAGTTTTTCCAGAAGATATCTAATCAAATCGATTATCTGTTTTTATCGATGATGTTATTTGTATGGCAATTTAGTTTCCGTTTTCTATGGCGGTGACCAAAAACAAAGCCTGCAAATGAATTTTCCAGCCATCTTGGACCTAAAGAGTGTCAAAAAGCATGGTTTTTCCCTTGACACCGCTATTATTTTAACTACCGTCACTCCTCGGCAAAATGTATTACTTTAAAAAGCGATGATTAGAATTGTAATAAATATATATTATTATACTGTAATAAATATATATTATTATATTGTAATACATATATTTCATCATATGTTTAGGTTTTACCTAAACATATGATGAAACTAAATTTATACATGTTTTTTGTTCTTCAGAATTGACAACAAAAATAATAAACACTTTTTATTTATCAGATTGTTTATTTACACTATTTATTTATTATTTCATTTATTGGAAGTGTTGGCAAAACATTGGCCAATTACCACAGAGCATGGAAAAAGCAGAGTGAAACTTCTTACAAAAGGAAAACAAAGAATGAGAATGATTTGACTCTGTGTACGTGGCATGGCAGGTCTTAGATGTGAAGGTCTGAACTGGTGGAACTAAAGGGTGTAGTTTGTCTGAACTAGTAATGGTGATACAGTAGGGAGAGGCCAACAAGGTTTCATTTTGTGAGAAAGCAGTTCTGACTGTAAATAATGCTAACTTCTTATCCTAGAAATTCAGATAGAAATGAATATTTTAAGTTTATATAATTCCTTTTCGTTTAGAAAATGTTTATAAATTTTTTCTTTCATACAATTCTTATAACAAACTTAATATTAAAAATTCAACAAATTTGGACCATTGTACCTGCAAAAACATGAATTGTCAAAAGGGCAGTTTTTTCATTGGCACTGCTATTAATTTAACTACCTTCACTCCCCAACAAAGTTATTTTTTTAAAAAGCGATGATTAGAATTGTAACAGAACCTAAACATATGATGAAAGTAAATTCATGTATGTTCTTTGTTCTTGAGAATTGGCCACAAAATAATAAAAACTTTTTATTTATTAGATTATTAACACTATTTATATATTTTATTGGAATGGTTGACAAAACATCGGCTAGTGGCTAACTTTGTACTCTCAAAACATGACAACAATAGTTAAGTTTTGAATATTATTAAATACAGTGCAAATAGCGACATGTGTGTGTGTGTATGTGTGTGTGTATGTGTGTGTGTATGTGTGTGTTCTTCTATGTATTTCGTGATTTTCTCTTGGGAATGTAGAAGCAGGAGAATGGTTTCAAACACTACAGGTGAGTAATTGATTGAAATTGTTGTCATATATGGTCTGGTGATCCTGCTATACGTCTCGAGGTCCTTGATAGTATCCAAAGACGAATATGCAATATGATAGGTCCTGATCTGGCATCTAGTCTACAATCGCTATCCCACAGACGTGCTGTGGCCTCCCTTTGTCTCTTTTACAAATATTTTCCCGGCAACTGTTCCGACGAGCTACTTTCGCTGGTTCCCGGACTGCATGAATTTAAACGAGCTACCAGGTTGGCATCTCGGTCCCACCCTTTTTACTGTCAAAAAGGTTAAATGTAACCGTCTCTTCTTCCCAAACAGCTTCTTCTCCCGCACTTCCCGTCTGTGGAACTCCCTTCTCCTTACTTGCTTCCCCGATGACTATAATTTTCAAATATTCAAGTATAATGTCAATCGACACCTGACTCCCTTGTTCCCAATCCTTCTCTGTACCCCTTCCTCAAAAACGCCCTTTTACTCTTGTTCTCAATCCTCTGTAACCCCTTGTGTGCTAGTGGCACTCCCGCCTTACTTGGGGTGAATTGCCTTAAAAAATACGAGCGGAGTAGTATCAGTAATAATGAAGGATTTATTATTGATAATACATTGCACTGAAAAAAAGAAGAGTAGAATAGTGAAGAAATTCATTCGAGTTTGCTAGGTTCTCCCTAAGTTCGATTTGAAAAAATTACTAAGTGTGTATAGTAAGGATAAGAATGGCGTATGCATTGTATAGTTGTACTGTTAAATTTACTATTTGAATAGTAAATTTTTGTCCTGATGTGTGTTGCGAGATCCGTAAATAGTGCTGCTATGTCTGAGTAGTAAGTTGTAAATGGTGCCAAGGACATCCTGATAACTGCAGTGATTATTATGATTACTAACCAGTATCTGTCTATATTTCTGAGATGAGGTATTATGTACATTATTCACATTATTCGGACTATTGTCCACATCTTTGTCGCCATATTTATTACAACGTCCAGTATCTGTCTATATTTCTGAGATGAGGTATTATGTACATTACTTACATTATTGGGACTATTGTCCTCATCTTTGTCGCCATATTTATTACAACGTTTCGGCCTTTCAGTATCTGTCTATATTTCTGAGATGAGGTATTATGTACACTATTTACATAATTCGGACGATTGTCTTCATCTTTGTCGCCATATTTATTACAACGTTTCGGCCTTTCAGTATCTGTCTATATTTCTGAGATGAGGTATTATGTACATCATTTACATAATTCGGACTATTGTCCTCATCTTTGTTGCCATATTTATTACAACGTTTCGGCCTTTCAGTATCTGTCTATATTTCTGAGATGAGGTATTATGTACACTATTTACATTATTCGGACGATTGTCCTCATCTTTATCACCATATTTATTACAACGTTTCGGCCTTTCAGTATCTGTCTATATTTCTGAGATGAGGTATTATGTACACTATTTACATTATTCGGACGATTGTCCTCATCTTTATCACCATATTTATTACAACGTTTCGGCCTTTCAGTATCTGTCTATATTTCTGAGATGAGGTATTATGTACACTATTTACATTATTCGGACGATTGTCCTCATCTTTATCACCATATTTATTACAACGTTTCGGCCCTTCAGTATCTGTCTATATTTCTGAGATGAGGTATTATGTACACTATTTACATTATTCGGACTATTGTCCTCGTTTTTGTCGCCATACTTATTACAACGTTTCGGTCGTTGTTCGCTCCGGCCTTCTTCAGGTGGTTGGAATGTGGAACTGAACCCTTTATTTCGCTCACCGGAGTAGACTGTTCTAGTTCCACGTGTCAGGTTTAATGGATGTCAGTTATCTCCTGTTAATTTCCATCTGAAAGTTCTCCACTGCCTTAGCCGGGTATTGAACTGACACTCTTTGGGTCCTGTCACTGGATCTAACTAACGCCTTTATCCACTGTGCCCTGTGTCGTTGGGGGAAATTTACAGGAGATAACTGATAACTGACATCCATTAAACATGGCACGTGGAATTAGAACAGTCTACCCCAGTGAGTGAAGTAAAGGGTTCAGTTCGACATTCCAACCACCTGAAGAAGGCCGGAGCGTACAACGGCTGAAACGTTGTAATATATATGGTG
>OZ038512.1:68526989-68606989 GCA_964036315.1 Acanthosepion esculentum
AGACAAAGACAATAAATTAGATAAATAAACGTATTTACAATAGATATAACCTGCAATTATGAAGTTTTAGTTAAAGTTCTTAATATAATAGGTCTTTGAAATATAGGAGTGGGATTTGCACCGGTTCCAATTATTTTGTCCAACCCCTGTATGTTTATTTTCCCTAAAGAATAATAGTGACAGAACCTGTGTTGGTCCATTCACATCACCCCTAGGTAAAAAGTTCCACTTGGTCATTACCATCAGGGCAAATAAGTTGTACATAGTCAGATTTTTCGATTGTTGCCTCATCAACTTGTGTGAGTCCCAACGCAACCTCCGGTTTGAGAAGGTGAAGAAATTGTTTATTTCCAAATTATAATAAAAAAAGTAAAAAAGTAGACCCCCCCCCGGAAAACACATAATTACCTTCCGAGTGTCCACATAAAAAAGAAAAAGTAAAAATTCACCCGTAAACAACTTAAATAGAGCTCACACCATTACAATTAGCTGTTGGTCAACTTCCAGTCAAATGCGTGATAGAGGGGTAGAGTTTGCCTAATATAAGTCAGACATGCTGCTAATTTAGATGGGGGGGGCATCAGAGACTGATCAGCTCTGATGGGGTCGACTTGGTGAGGGGAGTATGATGTTTGAAAGACCCGAAACTGCCCAATGACCCAATTCAGAACATCACTGACGACGCCCTCTAGCGTGTATTCAAAGTAACTATTCAGTATTTTGTATACTCCACACAGATCGGTGAACTGGGATATTGACTGAAAAGATGGTAGATTGATTTAACTAGGGAACCCATTCAAGGCAGACTGCAATGTCGGTACCATTTTTGCAGTTTAAATTCAAGATAATAACCCCATATTCGAGTACTGATTGAATAAGTAGTGTAAAAGGTTTTTACCACTTTTTCTTTTTTTTTTTTGATGGGAGCGGGTAAATTTCTTCTAGATTGGTTGCTAAGCAAGATTAAGGAACTGTCTTTCCTACTATTTAATCTATATCTGGTGGGGCTGGGGAGAAGACATGTATTCATAACTTTCCCAAGACTATTTGAGCGAAAGTAAATGCTTCGAAGATGAATTTCGAACCGCCAACCACTCATATTCAAATATTTAAAAAATAATTTCACCAAGTAAGGCAATAAAACCACTAAGACGCAGGGGTATAGAATGTGAAAGAATCAGAAGAAAAGAAAAACATAATGAAGGAGCGAGAACGATAAAAGAAAAGGGATTAAGAAGACAGAAGATAACGATTGACTTTGCATTTAAATCTTTGAAGATCAAAGTTGACTGGAAAGCAAGAAGCCAGAAGTAGAGTTCCACAAACAAGAACCGCGAGAGAAGAAACTGTTAACATAGAACTTACGGTTACATCAAGATATTTGAACTATAAAAGGATAAGACCTAACTGTCAATCTAGTACTGCGCTGAAATTCGTAAAGTCGAGGTACCAAAGGAGGAAAGTCATCATAATGATAACTCTGAAAATATTTATAGAAATGTCACAGGAAAAATATGTTACGACGGGTGGGGGGAGAATACTGAAGCCGAAGTGCCAGGACCAATATCATAAAATATACAAAGCTACCGAAGGATGTAGAAAAAGCGATAAGAGATAGAGAGACTGTAAAATGACGAGACCTTGCCGCCAATCTAGTACTGCGCTTAAATTCGTAAAGTCGAGGTACCAAAGCGGAAAGCTCATCAGAACAATTACTATGAAAATATTTATAGAAAAGGCAAAGCGAAGCTACGTGGGATAGTGACTGAAGCTGAGATGTCAGGCCAGGACCGATAACATTGCAGATTTTTCTTGGGATCTTATCAAGAATCTCTAAGTACACAGCAGAAGCACCAAGCCAGATGTGACAGCAATATTCGAAGCAAGGACGAATAGTAAACTAATAAATGTGTAATATAGATTCCGTAGAGAAAAAATATCTAGCACGAAACAGTGAACTTTCTTATCAGCAGACCTAGCAATTGATTCAATATAATCTTTTCACTTCATGTCAGTGGAAAAGATCAACTCGAGAAGGCACACCGAGTTACTCTCTTGGAGGTTAGCATCAGCCATACTGATGAAAGGCAAAAATGGTCCTCTAAGACGATTAAAAAAAGAGTAGTTTCGTTTTGGGGGCGTTAAATTTAGCAAGCCATTTCTTGCCCCAGTTAACAACAGATTGTAGGTAATTCTTTAGTTCAGCTGCTAATTTGACCTGTTCAAACTAATCAGATTTACTATTAAGACAGGAGTAAATAGTTTTGTCATCAGGATAGACATCGAGTTGAGAACTGATGACATCGGGAAAGTCGTTAAAACGTGGAATTTATCAATAGAACTTGTGATTGAAAAATAACTCTATTTTATGTATGACTAGCAGCATGACCCGGCGTTGCCCGGGCTTGATTAAAAAATCGTACGACTCATACAGAAATCGCTATCACTTGACTTGAAATATTTTTGCCCTTCCTTGCCTTTAAAGGAGTGCCCTTTGCCGTGCTGATGTTGCTACATGCCTTACTTCTTGCCTATCTCACACTGCGAATTTTTTCTAAGCTCTATACTAAACATTAAATCTGTTACGAAAAAAGAACTAAACAAAATGAACACAAAACGATCAGCTTTAAAAAAGGACTCGTAACTGGAAAAACCGAATGAAAAAAGAATGTTAACAACAAATACTTTTTCACACCCAACCCAGTTCTGCGGAATCAGAATCAACCTTGAGTTTAAGCAAGCGAATGAGCCAATTGGAGTAAAGTGCCATGCAGATTTAAATTTTTCCCACTTGTGACGAATGCAGCTATCGATTTTTTTCCATGCTAGCATGCTAGTTAACATTCGTGTCAGTCAGCTGTTGGCTCTCACGCTGGCCAATAGAATCTTCCTGCCTATTCGTGGCAGCCAGCTATAGGCTCTCACTCTGGCCAGTAGAAAATGGCCGCAAACTACATGAAAACTGCCGTAGAAGCATGAAAAAATCGATTCTTTCCGCTATCGATGGGAGTTGGGAAATGCAAAGTCGGTCTTGGCCTTTCCGCTATCTTGCAGCATGTGCATGTAAATTTTGGTGCAAATCCGTCGAAAATTGCGGCCGTGCATTCGTTACACACACACACACACACACACACACACAAACACACACAAACACACACACACACACACAAACACACACAAACACACACACACACATCCTGCCTTTTATAGATAGAAATGAACTCTCCCGTCTTGTGAAGATTATAGTTAGATGAGAGAGTCCATAAAATAGGTAGTTACTGTTCAATCATCCAGTATAGAAAGAAAAAAGAAACATACACAATGCTTAAATATTTGAATAGTCATTCAAAATTGACGAATTTATACAGGATGATTGAAAAGTAACCCCCTATCTTTATGATGGACTCTCCCGTCTAACTATAATTTTTGCAAGACGGAAGAGTCCATCATACATAAAATAGGAAGTTACTTTTCAATCACCCTGTATAGAAGGAAAAAAGAAAGATATATAGGGCATAAATATTTGAATAGTCATTCAAAATTGACAAATTTATACAGGGTGATTGAAAAGTAACCCCCTATTTTATGTATGATGGACTCTCCCGTCTAACTATAATCTTTCAAGACGGAAGAGTCCATCATACATAAAATAGGGAGTTACTTTTCAATCACCAAGTAGATGCTGACCAAAGTGGATGCTGCCGTATCTGGACTTGAGCCGCCCACTTGATAGAATTCAGAAACGTTTTCGCGGCCTTGTGAGTAATGAATTATTTTCCATTCTACAATCCCTGTCCCACTGATGAAACATCGTAAGCCTCTAATCTATCGCTATTACTATGGCAGATATTCTGACGAGCTACATTCGTTAGTTCCATCAG
The DNA here is from genome assembly GCA_964036315.1 of Acanthosepion esculentum. Lineage (NCBI taxonomy): Eukaryota > Metazoa > Mollusca > Cephalopoda > Sepiida > Sepiidae > Acanthosepion > Acanthosepion esculentum. The sequence goes on from OZ038512.1 coordinate 68,530,871, forward strand.
TTCATGCCTTCACAGCTAAAACCTCTCATACCACGCACACTAGAACGACCCATCCGCATTATCTATGTTCTATTCGGACTCCCGAGGGGATACTTCCCCGATCTCTACAATCTGAACTTATTCACGTCTAGAGTCAGCCGTTATCTTTCTCACATTTCCTCATAAACTGCGTTTCTTATCTACTCTTGTGACGTGCATCGACCTCAGTCAGTAACCCTCAACCGTTAGCTTTGTATTAGTTAAATAATTAGTAAAACAAAAAAATAAACAAGTAAACATTTGCAAAGTTCTCTATGTATAGCTCTTCCACGCAATCATATCAATGATGTTTTTATCTGTCATTAAATATGTATCTTCTTGAATAGTCTCTAGTCACATCATTTACTAAAGTCTGTTTACACTAGAACTCACAATACTATTTGGTCAGCGAAACGAGCTTGTTAACCATAACACGAAGATAAGAGAACTTTAAAAAAAAAATTGTGCGATAGTCATATTTGGAAAGTATTGTTTCTTGCCTCGACAGTCTTGGGTATAACGATAAAATATATCCGGCAGCAAGGCCTCTGATCGGGAGGTTTTGAAGAGCGTGGAACCACCTCTTAATTGCTGTTGTTCCCAGGTCCACCCTGACTTGGGTTGGTAGCACCTGTTAAGGTCCCATCTATGGGTAAAGAGTGAACCCCGCAAACTGGGGTCAAAACATCATAAAAGTATGAAAATACATTCTTATAGTAAAAAATAACAGCAATAAATTTTTACAAATAAAATTACTAACACTCCCAACAAAATTAAATTTTGGCATTAAATGACCCATAAGGTGTTGATATGTCGCTAAACAAACGAACAATTCTTTTTCACCGATAGTATACCATTTCAGTTACCAGGAAGGAGTTTCTCCTTTTGAACTCCCCAAAACCATTTTAATGATTACCTCCTATTCAACCAGTTTTACATTATACAATACAGTGGCACATTCTATGGGAACCGTGGTTACTAACAATGGCCTTCAAGAATGCCTTGCTGACACGCACTGTATGAAAGACAGGCTTAGGTATTTATTCAAGTGGTATGATTGTATCTACACTGTGTAACGAATTATTAACGAGGTGACAATTTTCCTTGTTGTACAAAAATTACACGTTTGAATTTGACGAAATTTTCACAGAATGATGACAATAGTTATATGCGCGTTCTGTGTAAAAACTGTAAAGTTATGCTTAAGTGTAAACAGACCACAGCCATTTACATGAGTAACACTATACTTCAGTGTTCCAAATTATTAACGAGTGACTTCATAATCGTGCAATAATGGGTCGCAATTGTGACTTAACTGCCTCTGAAGATAAATTATCATTAGAAATATCTCAAATGATTGGAAGATATCACCAAACTGTGATCAGGTTTGTTGCAGTTCCTACGAAGGTACGAAGAGGGCCATTAAGGGTCACTCGAGGGTTGTTTCCCAACGTTCTCTGTCGCGAAGTAAACGTGAAGCTGTAAATAACCCATGCCTGACCAGGGGAGAACTTTTCAGGCGCATTAGAGAAAGAATTATGTCCAAAACTACTCGATGTCGTCTTCTGAAAAAGTCGGGAAAGATCGCTTTCATTGACAAAAAGACACGTCTGAAATGGGCAGAAGATAACATGATGGTCAACTTCTCGAAGGTTTTGTCCACGAATGAATCTCGTGCTAACATTGATGGCCCAGACGGTTGGAGCAAAGGTTGGGTTGTAAACAGAATCTAATAAGGAGGAGGGGGTACAATGATTTGGGCTGGTATTATTGGAAGTATCACGATTGATCCGTGGAAAGTATCTGACGGTATTAAAATGACTGCAGATGCTTATATAGCCTTCCTGGGAGAGCTTCTTGAACCTTGGTTAAAAGGCAAAAGATTACGTTCAGGAGAACCACCATATTTGTGTAAGATAATGCCCCCCTCGCATGCAGCGCGTAAAACTATGGAGTAGCTGCAACAATTAGGTTTCTGTGGAGCTCGAAAAATGAACTGGTCGGTCAATTCTCCAATCGAAAATTGTGGGTCATTCTGAAGCGACGGGTTTACGAGAATGGATGTCAGTTTAGAAGCAAGGAGGACTTGTGGTGGGAAATAGTGAATGTATCACGTGGAATTACATCAGAGGAGATCCAGAAATTGATATTTTCCATGAACCAGCGCCTTATCCATGTCATTTCAAGAAGAGGATCACATATCCATTATTAACTAGATACACTATTGTTTTTAAACTCTGTGTACTTGTTGATTTCTCTTTATTTCATGTCGGTTACTGTATGTGTCCGTAACAATCTGTATATGAAGCAATTAAAGCCTTATTTTCTTGTTTACATGAGTTTTAATTACACCTCGCTAATAATTTGAAACAGTTATAATTCAAGTAAATTAGGTAAATGACTGTAGTTCCTGTGTACTTTTGCGGAATTTTACACATTTTACAAGGTACGCGCATAAAACTATTGAACTGACGTCATTATTCTGTGAAAATTTCGTTAAATTCTAACGTGTAGTTTTTGGACAAAATGAAAAATTGTCACTTCGTTAATAATTCGTTACACAGTGTCTATAATAGTAAAACTCTAATATTATATGTATGTACAGGGTGGAGAAGCAAAACTTGCCTAATTTTGGTACTGAAATAAAAAAAAACTTATAGTTGATTAATTTGTTTATTTAAAGAAATACGAATGTATAAAACGAAAGAAACATTTTATTCGAGATGTTCTCCTTGTTTCTCAATTACTGTCTCCACACGCCCCACCCCGAAACTTCTACAGTTCTTCTCCAATAAAACAGAGGACGTCTTGTACCACTCTTCTAAGATGGTATCCATAAAAGAGTTAACGTTTGGATGAGAGGTTCCATTAGTAGCATGTCCAAACTGCATAATCAAGAGGGTTGAGATCTTGGCTGGAAGAGGGCCAGAAGTGAGGTGGCCAAAAATTGGCAAAATTGGATTTGCAGAAATTCTCTACATTATTGGCTGTATGGGCAGGAGCCGTACGTAGTTTCCCTTTGGGTAGTTGGCTTTGAGCTACGGTAATACATTGTATTTCAGAGTTTTGTAATAATCATCAGCATTAATTTTCTCACCAGGTTTGTAAAATTTGATAGGCATTTTTTCCCATTTTTTTCCCATCGGAGGTTACTAACCCAAAGACCATAACTGGAGCTGGATGCTTCATTCTGAAAGTGCCCTTGACATGAGCTTTTAAGTCTGAAATGTATCTGTCATTCCTGCGATTAAAAACAACATCAACGGTAAAGATCTTTTCGTCTGAGAAAATTTTCACAGTGGACTTGTTTCTTTTAAGATAAGTAAGAACGTTTTTGAATCTTTCCAATCTTCTGGCCTTCTAAGGTCATGACAGCAAATGTCTTGGTGTTCTTGTGTAAGATTTTAGTTTTAAGCTATCTTTCACTGCTGTTCTGATAGTCTTAGCATCCACCTCAAGTTCACTTGTTAATTTTCTAATGGATCTCGTTGGATCTTTTGGGATTTGGGATTTGAGAGTCTTGATGGAATCATTGTTCCGCTTTTTGCTGATTCCGCCACTTCCAGGCTTTCTCTGAATAGTTTCATTCTTCGCCACATTAAAATCTGTCCGTAGGGATAATCCAACTATACCTGAAATCTTCTGTGGGTGAACATGTGCAATTATCATATCACACACCCTTTAACGTTTGCTTTCCTTAACACTTATCTTTTACACAATTATCTGAAAAACGTGTGGGTAATTATTATGCAAGATTATGATAAGAAAATGCATCAGGTTTCATAAAATTAGTTGAACTGCTTCATGAGATAAACAAGTAAAAATTGTAATGCAAATTTTGCACCCCCCACCCCGTATGTGTGTTTCCAAGGTGCAGCTTAAATGATACATAATACCCCAATTAATTTACGAGCATATTGTAGCTTGCACTTCTGTTGAGTGCGGTGCCAAATTTCATTAAAATTAGTCAGGGGGTTTTGGAACTAAGTCTGTTATTATATTTTTATGGCATTTTTAATAGGAAATTCAGTATTTGCTTTCAATACGTATTCTTGTATCAACCCGCGAATATAAACAAACGCTTGCGTATTATATTCCAACAGAGATATAGAGAGACATAAAGGCCGGAGCGCACAACAGTCGAAACGTTGTGAATATAGCAATGAAGATGAGGATAACAGTCCGAATAATGTAAATAATGCAAGCCATCATAATACCTCATCCCAGAGATCCAATAACCTAAAGAAGGCCGGAGCGTACAACGGCCCAAACGTTGATAATATGTCAATGAAGATGAGGATAACAGTCCGAATAATGTAAATAATACAAGTGCGCATAATACATTGTAACAACATTATTAAATGAATTTAAATATACACAACATATATTTATCTCGGATGTTTGGCAACTACTTGAGAGGTAAAGACTCTATGTGGGTGTGTTATCGTAAAACGTAATCTATATGGCTGAAAAATTGTGTCACATGGTGATTCTCTAAGCATAGTTTAGATGTGGCACAAGGCCGAAAGTATGGGGTTCCCAGTGATGAAGGAACTCACTTTTCATTTGTAATTGTTCTAGCGAGAAAGCTTACTAACCATTACACTATGTCGAGGTTCTCTAAATGATTTTCTAAGTGTAGCTTAGATGTGGCACGTGGCCTAAAGTATAGAACACTCAGTGAGGACTGAGCTCACTATTTAGCGAAACAAGCTTGCTAACCATTACACCAAGTCGAAGCGCTCAAATTGTGTCATATGACCTCATGGTAAACAAATAAATATATGCACGCTGGTTTGCCGCCATTATATATTTTGAAATAAACGTGACAAAGAACCAAGTATTATTGAGTTTGATTGGCGTAATATTGTATAACGTGAGCAATAATAATTGTTATAATAACGTATTGCAAAGACAAATTAAAATATTTGTAATAATACAAGTGATAATATTGTTACGGCACCGGTTTGTAACATGAACTGCTTTTAAAAGGAAGCCAACTGGTTTATGGGTGGTCTTGTCTTTGAATAAATCTTCTAAACTTAACCTGTTAGGTATGAAGTCACAACAACCCGCAATCAAGTTTGAACCAGACACGCTAATAATGACATGTGAAATTACTAATTATCTACATGCAGCAGAAATGTTTCCATTGCTTTTTATTTGTTCCTTTATCTGGTATTATTTTCTCTTTGCTTATTTTTTTCATTCAGCGATGTGTATCATTTTCAACTCTTCAATTTTATCATTCTGGTTTCCGGCCTTTGGAATCCAATTAAATGAATGATATTGTCGGATTTACAGGCCCGTTCGAATTGTGAGGCTCTAAGCTATGTAAAATGTGGGTGGTTATTCACATCATACCAGCAGAAGTTAGCCTTGTGTTGACGTAGATAAAAACATACTTAACAGGGAATAAAACGTACAGAAATAACAGGAAAGCATGGTAAATTGTATGTTATTTTCATATAATGTATATATATTTTTTGTGTGTATTGATGTATGTACGATTTTTGGTCACAATTGTTTTATGATACATGTGATAAAAGGGAAAATTCACTCCGTATTATTACACGCTGTCACAGAGAGAGGTTGGACACGTGTTGCCAGTACAAAGGTTCGTGATGAAGAGGATGAATTTAACATCTTTTGGCGGGATGTCCGTATTTACGGCAGGAACATTTTTTGTTGCAGGCTGGGAGTGTTTTTATTCTTTTATTTAATTTATTTTAAACAAAGTTTAAATATTATTGTTTTATGTTATTTTATTTATAATTTTCATTATTATTATTATTTTATATTTTATTTAATTATACTATTAATGTCGCTACAAAAGCTTGGAAGTTCATTGTTAAAACATTATGCCAACATTTTAAAAGGCTCTCTCTAAAATTATGAAATTTTCGAAAGTCCCTGCAGATTGTGAGGACTTAAGCTAGCGCTTCTCAATTTTTTCTTTCTTAAAAAAAAAAAAGCAAACAGAAAAAGAAACACTCATTAGAAAGTCTTATTTTTAACTAATGTAAATAAAACAAAAACAATTTTTTAGTTAGCACGTAGTCTGAAAACAAAAACCCAAAGAAAATGAAAATTTGAATTCTAATAATAATAATCTCTTGCGAATCAATATTTATAAGCTGAGCTCAAGGTGCACAGTTTACTTTTTCTAACAAAGAATTTAGTCCTGGGTATGACGATAAACTACATCCGGCAGCAAGGCCTCTGATAGGGAGATGAAGTTTTGAGGAGCGTGGAACATCCTTATATTTGCTGTTGTTCCCATCTCTGCCCTATCCCAGGGTGACAGTACCTGTTAGGGTCCAAGCTATTGGTAAATAGTGACTCCCAACAAAAAAAAAAACACTATAAAAGTATTAAAATACATTTTCATAGTAAAAATACCATCAATACATTTTTCTGTAAAAAAATGACCAACAATACATATTTATAGCAAAATGACCAACAATATATTTTTAAAGCAAAATGACCAACAATACAATTTATCTGTAATTGAAGGCATACAATTGTGTTCAAAATACTTTGATTTTGGCATTAAATAACCCATAGATATGCCGCTAAACAAAATCAAACAACTAACCAACTAACGAAGAATTACACTTCATCAGAGTCAATACAAAAAGTTTATTCCATGGTGTGTCATTACTCAAAGAAATTGCACGTTACCTAATTTTAGAAATCCTTGCTCTAAACTTTAATTTGCTTAACGTACGCCGAAGTGTGAAATCCTTCAGCAGCATTGAGGCGAATAAAGCAAGCAATATTCTTGGTTCTTCATTATTTTCAAGATTTCACTATTTTTTTCATATTTGTGAATTCTTTTGAAATTAAGTTTAATTTTTTTTTTCTTAAATTAGTTCGATCTTTTGATTGGTAACATCGACCCGAAACTCCGAGAACGTATTGAGGAATGCCAGCGTTTAAAGTCGACGCTTCCACTGACCAAAGAAATTGTCAAATACAAAATTCTGGAGCGAAGAGCAAAACAAGGCCTTGCAGAGATTGAGATTACATTCAATGAAAAAAAAGCTTTCCCAGTAAGTTCAGTATGAAATATATTTGAAACACTGTCATTTCTTTAGTTTTCGTTCGTCCGCCTTCGTACATACGACGACACAAAGCCACATTTTTTGTGTTGTCAGTCTTTTAAATGGGGAATGCCAGCCTATTTGCCTATAAAATTAGAATTCTAAATTATAGCTTCTTAATATTTACTAAGTTTGTCTTGGTATGGCACAAAGGCATTATTTGAAAGATTGTGTTAAAACAGTTTTTTTAATATGTAGGGCTAGCCTATTTACACATAAAATTAGAATTCTAAATCATATCTTTTTAATATTTACTAAGCCTTGAATTATTATGACACAAGGATACATATTTATCTAGAAAATTAGAATTTTAAATCATGACTTCTTAATAGTTAATAAACTTGGCTTAGTATGACACAAGGCTATATATATTTGTAAAATCAGTCTTTTAAATTTTGAAGGTCTACATGTTTGCCTGGAATATCAGAATTTGAAATAATAGCTTCTTAATATTTACTAAGCTTAGCTTAGTATGGCACAAGGCTAAACTAAGCGGTATCTGGCAGACTGTGTTACAGCGGTCTTTCAAGTAAGAAGGTCCTTTCTTCCGAGAAAAAAACAACTTCCAAAATGTTTTCCTTTTTTTGCCTGGGTTTCTACACTCCATTGGGAAAAATGCATTTGAATCACGTGTCACGACGTACATCTTTTCGATATTTACACATTTTTGTTTAGCATGTCAAAAAATCGAATGGATTGTAGGAGGGGGGCAACATATCCGAGGAACATTGCTCCCTTCGTAAAAGCAGAAAAATATTTTTGCCTAATTTTGTAGCTTACCGTTCGTTAGACGTTCCTCTACCCTAGACGTTTGTCAGAATTTAAAAATATTGTTTTTTTTCCATCATTTTAGAAGGGTTCCTGCATAATGATCATCACTACATAGCACGTTAACATAGCAGGTTAGTAATTTAGCAAACACTTTATAAGGTGACCCCATAAGTTTTCGGATATTATATATAGGGCAAATATAGAAGACATATTTATAAAGGCTGAGAAACGGCTACGGAAGATTAGACTATCTGAGATTAAATTAGAGCAGTATTAAAACTTATCAGCGATCAGTTAAGATGTGAAGAAAGTAAATTATTACAGTTTCCTCTTATGGAGTAAGTTAACCAATATTAGCAATTATACTGGGATGATTATATGTAAGCTTTCCAATCCTATAGAATAATTTTTAAACAAACAACAAAAAATACTAATAATTAAATGCTATTGTTATGGTCCAAGTTCCTTGTACCACGGTGATGGTCCAAGGTAGAACCAATAAAAAATAATAACTCGAACACAGGTATGGAATAACTATGTTGTCTCGACCAGTATCACTATTCCAATGTCTTACAGTAATCGTCTGACCCTGTCTCTGACTGACTCTGAACGACTGCTCCCTCTTGAGGCGCAGTATTTATGATGTACGGAATAGCCCATTATTATTATGGTAAGTTCCCATAACACCCCCCTCCCGAGGCTTTTGTGTAGCAGGGGTTTTTAATATCTTTTTTTCTTTGGATCTATTTCCAAAGGTTCTGTGAACTTTCTTTTTCTAGACGATTTTCTTGGTTCTGGCATTGTTTGCGGCCTTTTTATATCAAATGTATCGAAAATCGTGTCCATCACCTCTTCTTGAGGTGGACCGTTAGCATCCTGTAACGGTCTCTTCCTTATTTGGTTTACGTGTCTTCTATGTGAGAATTTTTGTCCCTGTACTCTGTAAACCATATTACCGATTCTTTTCTCAATTGTGCCTCCCTCCCAGTAAGATGTATTATTTTTATATGCTTTAAAAAAATTTTTTTTCCTGGGAGGAATTTTCTTTTTGGTGCGTAGGACTGTGTTACTTGTTTCGTTTTACTTGGTAGCAATTTTTCAAAAGCTAATCTGATTTTTCTAGCAAAGATCACTTCTGCGGGTGATAATGTTGATGGTGTAGCATTATTTGGCGTAATTCGATATACCTGAAGAAATTGTTGTAATGTTTTCTCCGTAGGCACATCATAGGCTTTTCGCAACGCTCTTTTGAGTGTATCAACAAATCTCTCCGCTTGCCCATTCGATCTTGGGTGATAAGGCGGGGATTTTATATGTTTGATAAATTTCGCAAAACTCTTGGAAGACTGCTGACGTGAATTGCGTTCCATTATCTCCGACTAGGCAATCCACTACACCAAACCGAGCGAATAGCTCGTGGAGGAAATTTATAGTCGTTTTCGAAGTAGGATTTTTGCAACGAAACATCTCCGGCCATTTACTATAGCTATCCACTATGATTAAATAGTAGAACCCGTCAATTGGTCCTGCATAATCTGCGTGTATTCTTGACCACGGACGATCAGTCTCTGGCCATGGCTTATGGATGATTGGCGGTACTTTGGCTGCTAAGTTACAACCCTTGCACATTTCCACCATCTGAGTAATATCCTGGTCCATATTTTTCCAATATATATAGCTTCGCATTAGCGACTTCATTCTATTTTTCCAAGGATGGCACCTATGGAAATCCTTTAGGATTCGCTTTTGTAGTGTTTTGGGAATTACAACCCTTTCGTTGTAACGTAGCACATTATCGCATAGAGAAAAATATTTGCTCATTTTTTCTGCTATTTTTGCTTTTGTTTCATTTATAAATTCGTCAATTTTGGCTTCATTTTTTATGTCTTGTAGTGTGACTGGCAGGTTTCTAACTGTACAATATAGTACTGTCCTGATATCTTCTTCATTTCTTAGGGCTGCGATTACCGTATCTTCCAATGGTTCTGTTTTTGTTGGTATAAGTCTCGACAGACCATCCGTATGCCCGATTGTTTTCGTTGGTAAATATTCCAATCTGAAATTGTAGTTCAGAAGAATCGTTCCCCATCTAAGTAACCTATTTGCGGTGTAAACCGGTAGACCTTTTTTCGAACCAAAAATTGTTAGTAACGGTTTGTGATCCGTCTGAAGTGTAAAATATCTACCATAGATGTACCTATGAAACCCTGTGACTGCGAAGATAATTCCCAGAGCTTCTTTCTCTATTTGTGAGTAATTCTTCTCCGCTGGTAGTTGGGTTCGAGAAGCATGTGCGATGGGTTTTATTGTCTCATCTGGCATTTTATGCAATATACACGCTCCGACTCCATATGCGCTCGCGTCACTTGCTACAATTATTTGTAGTTTAGGATCGTAGTGTGCCAAAAATAAATCCGATGTTAACGTCTTAATTATTTTTTCAAACGTTTCCTGGCATTGATCTCTCCACTGCCAAACTTTTTCTTTCTTTAGCAGCTCGTTCAGTGGTGCGCGAAGTTTATGCATGTGAGGTATGAATTCCTGGTAGTAACTCACTAAGCCTAAAAAACTTTGTAGTTCTGTAATGTTCTTAGGAACTGGCATTTTTTTTATTGCTGTTGACCTTTCAGGATCTGGTCCTCTTCCTTCTTGATCTATGTTATGACCAAGGTATTTAATTTCCTTCATGAAAAAATCGCACTTGTTTTCTTTTACTTTGAATCCATAGCTTTGTATTCTCTTAAGCACCTCTTGTACATGTTGCCAATGTTGTTCAACGCTTTCGCTATTAATCCATACGTCATCCAGGTATGCAATCGTGTACTCTAGTCCGGAAAGCATCGTATCCATTGTCTGTTGGAATATAGCCGGCGCGACCTTAATCCCAAATGGTAGTCTTTGGTATTTGTACAATCCTTTGTGTGTGTTTATGCACAGTAGTTTTGAACTTTCCTCATCGAATGGAATTTGCAGGTACGCTTCACTTAAATCAATTTTTGAAAAAATTTTTCCGCCATTTAATTTAGTGAATACTTCTTCTGGACTGTGTAGAGAATAGTGGTCGTCCTTTATTGCTGCGTTCAAACCTGTAGAAAAATCAGCGCAAACTCGAATTTCTCATGATTCCTTTTTGACGTAGACCGTCGGTGCGGCCCATTTACTGTATTCTACTTTTGTCAATATGCCAGTGTTTTCGAGTCTAGACAATTCATGATCTATTTTTTCTATTGACGCAAACGGTACGCTCCTTTTTTTCTTGAAGATAGGTTGAACGTTTTCTTTTATTTCGATATTCGCTGCCATTTTCTTACATCTTCCGAGACCTGCTGAAAATACTTCGGGGAAACTCGTTTTTAGTTTCTCTTTTAATTTGTCTGCCTCGGTTGGGAAACTTTTTACATTTTGGCAGTACGTACTTATTGGTAAGTCCCACAATTCGAATTTGTGCATCCAGTCCGTTCCGAATAGGTTTTCTGTATTTCTTAAGACGTACAGTTATAGTTTTTTCGTCATTCCATTAAATGTTACATTTGTAATTACTTCACCCTCGAATTTTATCTTTCTCCCCGTTACTGATCTAGCAATTTTATCCGTTTTTAACATGGCAGGTTTGTTTTCGCCATGTTTGTAGCTTTATAATAGTTAAGTCTGAGCCAGAATCCAGCTGTAGCCTGACTTTTCTGTTTTGCATTTCAACTTGTACGTATTTTCTTATGTTAGTCTCATCTGCTTGGTCAGTCCTCGTGATTCTTATTCTGATTTTGATTTCTCTTCTATTCCAACAATGAGAACTTTTGTGTCCTATTTTTTGCATGTTAGACAAGTTTTAAAACGGTATGTACGGTCTTTAAACCAATGCCAAGTCCCACAGCGATAGCATGAACTGGGTGGTAGTTTTTTCTGATATTGACTTTTAGAGCTAGAAAATTTTGTTTTACCTGTTTTTAAGGTGGGGAAATTCGTTTGGTTTGTTTCTGAGGAGGAGAAGTTGGTTTGTCTTCGTACTTTACGTATGTGTGCTATGCCAGCTTCTTCTATGTCTTTTGAGTCTATCTTCACACTGATGCATCTTTGGCAGTCTTCGGCTAGTTTTTGAAGTATCAAATCTTGTTCACTCTCCAATTTAGTAAGGATTCTGCGTCTCATTTCTGTGTCTTTGGTTGAAACCAGGCCTTGGACGTAAATTAAGCATTTGAAATTGTCTGCGCTGAGTTCCGATAATTTGAAGTCATCACAATATTTATTAACAATATACGCGAAAGTTATGTAATCTTCGCTGTCCTTTTTTGTAAGGTTCAGACATTTCCATCTTTTGTGGAATAGTGAGGTACTATGGCTGAAAAGTTCCGTTAGCAGCTTTATGGCTTCTTTGAAAGTTAGCTCACTTTTTTTTCTTGGAAGGATATAATCTACGAATTTGCTATATTTGCATGTGCCTAATTTTCTTAGTAATAGACGTACTTTACGTGCGTCTGACAAATCTTTGCAGTCAAATTCATATAGATCTTCGTACCTTCGAAAGTAGTTTTCAAAAGTTTTGTCTTCGTCGGGTGCGTACGTGAAATCTTCGATAGTACTCCAAATAGCGTCTTGTGAGACAACTGTTTCGTTCTTGGATTTTTGCTATTTATTTGACATTACACGTAGCAATAATTCCTGTAATTCCAGATGTTTCTGTTCGTACTTTTGCTGCTGTTCAAATTGGATTTTGATAAGTTCCACAATGGTTGACTTAAAAACTTCCATGTTAACGTAATTTTGTGTAACCTGATATTCTGAAACCTGTGTATACAAAAAAAAATTACTTTGTTGTTAGTAAATTTGATATCCAAAAAGAAAATTCTTTTTTTTCTTTTTTTTATGTGTTCGCGTAGAACAGTTTTTTTTAGAAATCTCGCGTAGAACTCGTTTTTTAGAGTTTACTCGTCGACAACTGTTATGTGCGATGGAAAAAAAGGTATGTCCTCCGTGTAGAGAGTTCGTATTTCCTTTGGGGTTACCTCATCGCCACTTGTTATGTGCGACGGATAGTAAAAAAGTATGTCCTCCGCGTAGAGAGTTCGTTTTTTTCTTGGGGTTACCTCGTCGCCACTTGTTATGATCCAAGTTCCTTGTACCACGCTGATGGTCCAAGGTAGAACCAATGAAGAATAACTCGAACACAGGTATGGAATAACACGGATATATTACAAACAGAAATATGTACAAGGAAGTAGAAGTGTTAGTAATGAATATCAGATTTGGTTAGAGTGAACTATGTTGTCTCGACAAGTATCACTATTCCAATGTCTTACAGTAATCGTCTGACTCTGACTCTGTCTGACTGACTCTGAACGACTGCTCCCTCTTGAGGCGCAGTATTTATGATGTACGGAATAGTCCATTATTATTATGGGTAAGTTCCCATAACAGCTATAAAAAAGAAGTAAATTTCTTTCTTTTCGAAATTACGAAGGTTGATTGATAAATAAGGTTTCCAGTCCTATAAACGTGTTTTATACCGGAGTGTGGATTGATGAGTAAGGTTTCAAATCTTATATAATAAGTTTTAGACCAGATGGCATAATGAGAAATATCCAAATAAAGTGAATGTATTTCTCTTCAAAATTAGATTTGATTGATAAGTAAGGTCTCCAATCCTATCAAACAGGTTTTATGTTCACGGTTGATTGATATGTAAGGTTTCAAATTCCTTAAACAAGTTTTAAACCAGACAGACCAACGAAACGGGTATCAAAATTAAGGAAATTTATTTCCTTTAAAAATGGTGACGGTTAATTGATATTTAAGGCTTCAAATCATTTAAAAAAGTTTTAAACCAAACAGACCAATGAAACGGGTTTCAAATGGGAAAAAGTTAGAACGATCCTTCCGCGCAGGTTGTTATTCAAATCCGTACTTTAGAAAGACTATTAATGGAAAAAGTTAGAATGGTCCTTTCGTTCAGGAGGTTATTCATTTCCTTACTTTAAAAGAATGTATTAATGGAAAAAAGAACGATTCTTCCGAGCAGATTGTTATTCAAATTCGTACTTTAGAAAGACTATTAATGGAAAAAAGTTAGAATGGTCCTTTCGCTCAGGAGGTTATTCATTTCCTTACTTTAGAAGGGTTTATAAATGGAAAAAAGTTTGAACGATCCTTCCGCTAAGGAGGTTATTCAATTCTCGATTCTAAAAAGACTATTAATGGAAATGTTATAACAATGATTCCGTACCGGAGGTTGCATAATCTTGTAAAACGGTCTTTTGTTTTCCAGTTGACTGAAGAAGAGAAAGAAAGAAGGCAACGACGTCGAGAGCAGAACAAAAAGGCAGCAGCCAGATGTCGAAACAGAAGAAAATTGCGTGACAGGTTTCTGACACAGGTACACATCGCTATCGAATTGTCTTCTTTGCTCTATAATTTAAGGCTATAACATCTTAGGTTACGTTTATTCAAGAATCTGTAAGATGCGTAGAAATATTTTAGGTTGTGGCTTTCATGGCTTTTGGTTATCTGCGAACTGTTAAGTGAAATAACTTACAAGTTAAGAAAACGCCGAAAAGATTATCAGGGTTCAGGAAAATGGTAAATATTGCCTATCAATATATCTCATATTTTTCTCCCGCTCCCTCTCTCTCCTCTCTCTCTCTCTCTCTCTCTTTCTCTCTCTCTCTCTCTCTCTCTCTCTCTCTCTCTCTCTCTATATATATATATATATATATATATATATATATGCAAATAAAGAGGAGGAATAGTCAGATTATGAATATACTGTCTTTAGTCTTTATTTTTTTAAAAAGTGCTCGATACAACGTAGAGCGTATTTTAATATTTTTATTTAAAATTATTTTACATCGCAACACGGAAATTTCTATGTTTCGGAATTTTAATTTTGTTCCATTATCAAGCGATGTTGGGTAACTTTTGATGAAAATGATTTACTTTTTCTTTTTTTTTAATAAACGTGACCCAAGAAAAAAGTAAATCATTTTCATCAAAAGTTACCCAGCATCGCTTGATAATGGAGCAAAATTAAAATTCCGAAACAGAAATTTCCGGGTCGCGATGTAAAATAATTTTACAAGAGTAATGAAAAAGGTATTCATTTATTTTAGTTCTGGAAAAAGGTCACCCTGTTGAATCTCGCCTATTGCATGGAATAATAATGCAACACAAAATGTACTTAGAACAAGAATGTATTATAACAAGAAAGTGTACACAATAAGTACATATAGTATTTCTGTATATTTCTGGGAAGACGTTCCTGGAGAATGTGTTGACTAGTCGCAGTCGATCAGAGTCTCTAGTTGGATCTCGTGATTCCTTTCCCTCTCTTCCGGTATCAACCATTATTTATATAGTTGGTAGTCACCTATGCAGATTAGGTGGATCCCACCACAACACACCCCCAAAATGAAAATTCGATTTTGCCATATACGCAATAAGAGTAAAAATCAAAATATTTCGGTATCTTTATTTTCCAATTTGCTAATCATGTAATTGGACAGGACTTATGTATTTTTAACGCATTTAACAGCGTATATATATACCACAACATACAAACTTAAACTTAATACTACTATACTTATATACGATTTTAGAAATTTCGTGGTAGGAGTGACATTACTTAAAAAATAAACCGAATTAAACCCTTCTTCATTAATTTTTAACAAAAGTTCACAGAATTATGATACAGGATATCAATTATTTTACAAAATGTCAAGAAGCCATGACATTTACAACCTCCGTACGTACTCCATACAGCTAAACTAATATATAGAAGTAAACTCACAGAAATTCACCATTCACATCCTTGATAATGGCTAGAGAACTAGCCGAAAGCGCTCGGAACAATTATAACTATAACCGATTTCTTTATTCTTTAACCCCTAAAAAAAGGGAAAATGTTAGAATGTTGGAAAAACTCAATAAAAGATTTATTAAATCTTCCTTGTCGGCCATTTTCAATGAAACATGTTCGAAAGAAAGTTTGCTGCCTAAACACACACACACACACACACACACACACACACACACACACACACACACACACACACACACACATGTACAGGGTGTCCATAAAGTTTGTGTGCACTTTAAAAATTTTTTAACTTTATTTGTATTTGTGATAGAAATAATCCGTAAAAAAATGTTATAAAGTTTAATGTACCTAGTTTTAAGTATAGCTAAAATAACTAATGTGATTTCAAGCATTACTGTAAATCAGTTGGCAAATTTTTTCCGTGAACTGCAAAATCGTATTATCCTTTGTATTGCTAATGATGGAGGACATGTGGAAACTTAAATAAAATTTCAATAAAACCTTAAAAGATATAGATTTACTTCTTCCTAATCCTTTTTTACAAATTATTTCTATCGCAAATACAAATAAAGTTATAAATTTTTTAAAGTGCACACGAACTTTATGGACACCCTATATATATATATATATATATATATATATATATATATATATATATATATATATATAATATATATATATAATATTTAAATAAAATATCTAATCCCATGTTTTTCGCTGTTTTACAGGAATTTAGCATACAATTGGAAAAGAATGTTGTACTAAGAGAAGTTTTGAAAAAATTAAAAGCTGAGAGAGACGGTTTGATTAAACAACTGGTGGAACATGAAAAAAACTGTCCCATGTTGGCTCAAACCAGACAAATGGCACCGACTCACAACCATATTTCGGAAAGTAACCAGAACAACAATGATAATTACAACAACAATAATGATGACGATATCTGCAGTACTTTTCTGACAGCGAAAACCATTCCTGCTTCCGGAAATTTATCTCTCGACTTCCTGCCCGTTGCAAAGACAGAAAACAGTGAGGCTAACACTTTGTGTCCATTTTCCACTGATAAACTTTGTACGAATACACAGTCCGCATATAACCTGCCTTTTACGAAAGCAGACGGCCATGCACACGTTTCTTCAAATACGTTATTTCCCGCCGGAACCTCGAACGAGGAGGATGGTTCTCTTGAAATTTTTTCATTTCCGTTTCCTTCGCCATCTTCTTCTCCGACATTTCGTTTAGAATCGCCACTGACTCCTATTTTTTCTCTTCCTTCTTCTTTCCCGCCTTTGTCTACGTCCCCTCTTTGTTCTGCTACTAATCTCACTTCTTCTGTTCCTCCTCGTCCAGTTCCTCTTTCTTCCGCCCCCTTCTCATCTCCCTCTACAGAAACTTCTCTTCTTTCTCCTCATTCGATTCCTTTTCCTTCCCCGACAACTTTTACGTCAAATTTTCCCGTTCATTTGTCTTCTATACCACCTGAAGCTTGTTCTTTTTCTTCCTCTTCACACTTTTCTCCCCCGTCTCCCTTTTCTTTTTAGTCCTCTTCTTTTTATTCCCTTTTACTCCTCCTCCTACCACAGATACCCTTTCCTTTGTCAACAACTCAAATTCCTCTTTTGTCAAACCTTCCCGCTGCTTTGTCTTCTTTCGGACTCTACAATTAATTCTTCACCCTTTTCTCTTCCGTCTCTCTTTTCTTTTTTAGTTTATTTCTCATTCCTTCTCTCCTTTTTCTTCTTCTCCTCTTCCTACAGTTCTTTTTTTCTTTCGTTTCCTCCGATAAAACCCCTTTTCTTTATCCTCTCCAGATTCCCTGCCCCTGGTCAACAATTCAGCTTCCTCCTTTAATAAATCTTACCGCTTACTTATCTTCTTTAACTCTCTAAAAGAAAATCGTCCTTTTTGTACTTGCATTTTTCTCCCCAGTCTCCCTTTTTGTTTTCGTCTGCATTCACCTCCTCCTCCTCTTTCCTTTACTCTTCCTCTAACATGGTTTCGTCCGTGTAATCCAACTACGAATGAAGATCGGTTCTTCATTCAAAAGATTCAACCAACCAATCATCCAGTTCTAGTGATAATGACAATTTTGTTCGATCCTGTAAACTTGATCCCTAACAGCAACAATAATAATATAACCCCGTATTAACCAATTACTCCGTGAAGACAAATTTTCATTCACTTCCGGTAGCTTCGCAATATGACGGTACTTCGTTGTTGGCAACCGAGACGCCATGTACAGATACAAGGCGTGTACAGTGACTTGATTCCGTAGACAATTGCTATGATTTACTTCAGTTTCGTTGAAGTTAATCCTAGAACCTGAGAAACAAATCCCGAACTCTTTTGTATTAAATCTTGTAAGCAGACACGTTTCTAACTAAAGCGAACTGGATTCGCTGACGTGCTTATAAAATCAAATTTTAAAATACTCAACGTCTTTATTTCAACGTTTGACCAAGATAAAGACATCTTCATTTTGTCTGATTCTGAAATGGATTTAAAACATCTTGTAAAAAAGTCAGTGTTCTTTGTACATATGTTAATAAAGCGATACGGTTTTAATGATTGTCTATATTTTTGGGATGAGGGGTTTTCACTATGGATTTCGTTAATCGGACTGACTTCCTCATCTTGGTTGCTTTCCTCACAACGTTTCGGCCGTGACACATGGCCGAGGCGACTAGGACGTTGGAACAGTGATTGCAAGTTCTCCCGATGTTCTGAGTTCAATCCCGAGCAAAAGGCATTGGCAGCGACAAACAAGAGCGGTGACAACGATAATAGAAGCAACAGCAGCAGCAACGATGGCGTCAAGCAGTAGTAGCAGCAGCGATGGCCTTAATGGAACGAGAACATGGTACCCCCGTAACAATAAAGGGTTGGGTTCGAAATTCCAGACCGACGGTTCCCGAGTTCGAGATGCACCTGAAGAAGGCCGGAGGATCAGACGGCCGAAACGTTGTGAGGAAAGCAACCAAGATGAGGAAGTCAGTCCGATTAACGAAATCCATAACGGTTTTAATGAGTTTAGGCCCCAACACAGATTGTTAGATGTAAAAAAGATACGTAATATCAGCAGCAGATGATTGGTGTCTTAAAAAAAACCTATATTTTCCTAAAGAAATTCTCCCTTTTTCCTTCGCATAGTGCGTTGGGTCATCGACTTTAACGAAAAACGCTTCTCTACAACCGGTCATGTAAATAGTACTTTTCTTGTTTTAGAAATGTAGACGCTTGGACTCTGCTGTTAGCGAAAGCGTATCTTTTCAACAGCTAAATTTATTATTTTTGTTTCTATTTCATAGAATAAATATTTAATAAAATTTCAATTTGTATTTTGTTTTCGTTCTGTATCGTTTTCTTGAAAAGATATAGTGGCATTGGTACCTCCTCGCTCGACATACATACCACTTCATATTCGTTTCGATGTTTTTTTGAGTTTTCAAATCATCACTAATTATCACTTTACGATTTGATGTAGTTCAAATAAGAATAGGGCCAGCTTCTGAGATCGGAGTTCACTAACATCGCAGAAAACATCGGTCGTTGCTCGCCTTGTACAAGGCTAAAGAGCCATACGAGGTAGAGGGTTAAAGAGTAAGAGGCACAAACCCAAGCAAGGGGATAATGCCACCAAGACGCAAAGGAGCCAGCGGAAGGTGAAAGTGAAGGAAAATATTTTAGAGGGAACCGAAACGCAATTCTAAACAAGAAACAAGGGATAAATCTCTACTCCTTTCCAAAAGACCGGGCAGAGTGTGAACCGGGCGGTAAGCAAATCTGTTTAGTCCTTTAGAGGAAGAAAATGTAAATAAAGGTTTAAAGTTTTAGGCGAAGGCATTACAAGTATAGTATTGAAGCAAAATTTAAAAGGAACCGGAAATCCAATCCTAAACAGGCAACAAGGGATAAACCTCTACTCCTTTTCAAAAGATCGGGGAGGAGTGTGAACCGGGAATTTGTTCCAGGAGCCTCCGCTAATAACCATGATTCAATGAAACTCAAGTCGAATAACTTATATAAAATAGCATAATATTTGCATATAGCTTACATGTAGCATCCCATGTACCTTTCCCATGTATATAAGTCATTTCTAGATTACTTATAATGTCTACAATAGTTTAAACAACAGTAATAATAATAATTATATAAAAACACTATTAAATTATTCTTGAAAACCCTACACAACAACCACAAATTAGACGAAATAAGTTAAAAGGAACCTAATATATAGGTATATATCACCTAACGACAAAAACCAACAAAAAAACATCACTTTTACAAAAACTAAACACTTTGAACATGATGAGCACCAACAATACAGAAATGTTGTCTAAAAAATCACTTGCTTTCTTGGCGAGTATCTATCTAATAATAATAATAATTCAAACAATACGTATATTGGTAAAACAACCAATACGTTATCACGACGATTAACATGCCATTTATACGATACTAGTGCAATTAAACCGTATATCAGAAAAAAAACGCAATCCGTCAGTAATGTAAAAATACTATATCACATAAACTAAATAAAAACGATCACAAATACTAGTAGCATTAAAAAGAAGCAACAACAGTCCAACAACAATATAATGTGTTGTTATCAAACTTAGGAACAAACGTAGGAAATATACTTCATAAAAAACGACACGTGATATTGAAAATAAATTGACATGGAGCAGTATGTAGATGTAACCGCAAGTTCTATACCAACAGTCTCTTTACATTGTTCGGACTATCGACCTCATCTTTGTTGCGATATTTATCACAACGTTTCGGCCGTTGTACGCTCCGACCTTCCTCAGGTGGTTGGAATGTCGAACTGAACCCTTTATTTCGCTCACTGAGGTAGACTGTTCTAGTTCCACGTGTCATGTCTAATGGATGTCAGTTATCAGTTATCTCTTGTTAATTCCCCTCTCCAAGTTCTCCACCGCCTTAACCAGGTATTGAAATCACACTCTTTGTGTCCTGTCACTGGATCTAACTAACGCCTTTATCCACTGTGCCATGTGTCCTTGAGGACATCTGGGTATGAATTTCTGGGTATTATAAACCTAATATTTTCAGTAACCATTTTTTGCCAGTGCTCATATTGCAATTTTTGCTGTTATCATTACATTTTTTTTTTACCAGAGCTCATATTGCAATTGTCGTTGTTGTTATTGGCAGAAAACAGTTTCTTCTCTCGCACTTCTCGCTTGTGGAACTCGCTTCTTGCTTCCCAGTCAACTTTGATCTTTAAAAATGTAAATACAATGTCATTCTGACATTTTAATTTTATTTATTTTTTTATTGTTCTCTCTCCTTAATAGTTTTTTTTTCTCATATTCTTTCACACTCATTAACCTCTTGCGTATTGATGGATTTATTGCCTCGCTTGGGTTGAAATTATTTAAAAAATGCTAATGTGTGTTCTTATTGCTTAGACCTTTTTTCACGGCCATGTATTTTTAGTTACATATCTGGAGTTTCACATCAATAACTCAACTACAAAAGGAACGCAATCAATTGAAAGTTATGCGAAGGCGAACCAAGCCTCTCCTCCTGTCTGTAATAGGGTTAGAATAACAGCGATTGAATTTTATTACCGTCTTTTGGATAAACAACCTATCATTAGGTGAGTCAATATGATGACGACTTGCTAAGCGTAAACTCAAACCGAGGTCAAGGCGACAAAAACGGATTGGTGAAAATCTTTTCTCAAGGGTCAGGTAGGTGCAAACGATGTTAGCGAGAGTTCACTCGTAGATCATCATAAAGTGTACAGAAGTTCTATGTCGTTGGAAATCTTGATAGAAGAAACTGCTTTGGGCGACCCACGAAGACATTTTGGTTTAGAGATTCGCGATTATTCAATTAATAAGACCCATAAAATTTCTACCCATAGAAATTCTACAGGTGACAGATTGATGCTAGATATATTGTATTTATATATTAAGGGCGGTAAATTGTAAGCATTCTTTAAATACCTATCAAATCATATACCACATATCGCGTTATAATATTTTTTATGGTTATGACATCTATTTCTTTTAATAATGTAAAGCGGGGCCCGTGGAATTTTAACGGTCTTTGTTAATTTTTATTGAAACTAATAATTCCGGTCTGCCATATTCCACGTTAGTAAAAAATTTCAACAAAGCAGACACGAGACACACGTGAGAGTTATCGCTTTCTCTATTTTCACTTCCTTTCTTTCTTTAATTCTTTGCCTTTTCTTTTACTTTTTCTTTCTTTCTTTCTTTCTTTCTTTCTTTCTCTTTGGCTTTTCTTTCTTTCATTCTTTCTTTCTTTGTCGTTTTACTTTTTGTCTTCTATATTTATTTCTTTGTATTTTCTTTCTTTCTTTGCTTTTCTTTCTTTTTTCTTTCTTTCTTTCTTTCTTTCTTTGTCTTTTATTCTTTCTTTCTTTGTCTTTTCTTTTTCTTTCTTTGTCTATTCTTTCTTTCTTTCTTTACATTTTCTTTCTTTCTTTCTTTCTTTGCCTTTTCTTTCTTTTTTCTTTGCTTTTATTTTTCTTTCTTTGTCTTTTCTTCCTTCCTTCCTTCCTTCCTTCCTTCCTTCCTTCCTTCCTTCCTTTCTTTACCTTTTCTTTCTTTCTTTCTTTCTAGAAATATGCATATACAGCTTCAACGCCCGCCCCCGCCAACAGAATGAGGCTTGCCGGAAGTTAAAAAATTATTAGAGATTTACTCTATCCGCTGCTACCATACCAAGAATTTGAGGGCAGGGAACAGGTAAGCTAAATTTGTGGGCAAGGGACATCCAAGCTTTTACAGGTTGTAACGTACATGCTGTCCAACTAATGAACAAGCAGAACTATAATATGATGTTTCAATTGCCTTTTTATACCGAGAAAATTATTACCAGTTAAAAAGTACAGTTATCTCTACTAGGATCAAGTTAAAGTAATACAGTTCTTTCGAAATTGTAACTTAGTTTCTACCTTTTACAGGAAATTGTTCATTACAAATATACTTATTCTGACGTCACGTGGCTAAAACGACCACACGGTTTAAAGACATTTTAACACATGTCTGCCTCGATTGAAAAAAAGAGATTTGATGGTATGATGTCGTCCTTTGATGTGAAGGGATTCAACCATTTTTAATCATTTTTTTTCAAAATTCCAACCTTTAACAAAATAAACTTATATAAACTCTTACACTGCACACTCTCGTAGCTTTTTTAAACACGGCTTAAGTGAGGGGGAAATTAGTTAAAGCGAATAATAAATATATATAACAAATAAGTAGAAATATAAGTATAAAGATTTACACTTAATTATTATTAAAAACAAAACAAACTTAATAGCCTTTTGGGACTGCGTTTTTAGAGTACATTTCTGTTATTACAGGCAACAAAAGGACTCGCTTTTTCAAGCTGCCCTGCAAATAACACATTAATATTTTAGCATTGTTGTCAGACTAAACACGTCATGATTTGAGATCGCCAATCGCTGTGAACTGACATCTTAACATAGCGATGCGTCTTCTTTCCGGATTTATTTAACCTTTACAGTGAAGCAATCCTAAGACAATTAGTAGTCCTACCAGGCTTATTATTTGTAGGTACAACAACAACATAAGTTTTATGACGTACGGTGGCCGTTAATAATTGAATATAACTCAAGATTTCAGTGTTAAAATAAAACAGTATTTAATTACAACCTCAAATAAATACTTAACAAGAACAAAGAAGTAAAAGTCAACCAAAGATAATTAAACATTTCAGTGAATATCTTGTTAGTAGTGAGGCTCGGCTTAACATCTGGTAAATCCTAAATCAAAACCCAAATCATAGTCGCACAATTATTCACACTAATTCGACTGGATCGTTCCACTCAATACTTACTCAGTAATCACAGCAGTCAGTAGCCTGACACCGCTATTTATACACCTGGCGGGAAACATATATTCATAAATCTAAAGCGTCACGCTCGAACCTCGGTGTCGCTAGTTACTCATTTTCTAAATATATGCCATATATATATATATATATATATATATATATATATATATATATATATATATAGAAAGAGAGAGAGAGAGTTGGGGCAGGAGATCATTATTCAAACACATATTGTTAAATATAACAGACAACGAATATCTATTATGTTTGATCACACATAATAGACATTCAATATATGTTTGAATGCACACACACACACACGCACACACACACGCACACACACACACACACATATATATATATATATATATATATATATGAATGAAAGAAAGAAAAGCTTAACTTTTAACTTCTTCCTTTTGATTCTTGTTGATGGAATATTTCTGAGTGGTATAGAATCTTCTGCTCTCTCTCTCGCTCGCTCTCTCTCTCTCTCTCTCTCTCTCTCTCTCTATATATATATATATATATATATATATATATATTTGTGACGTACGGTGGTTGTTAATAATTAAGTATAACCCAGGACTTCAATGTTATGATAAAACAGTAATTAATTACAACCGCAAGTAAATACAAGAACAAAGACGTAAAAGTCAGCCAGAGATAACCATTTCAGTGAATATCTTGTTAATAGTGTGGCTCGGCTTAACGTCCGGTAAATCCTAAATCAAAAACCAAATCATAGTCGCATAATAATTCACACTAATTCGACTGGATAGTTCCACTCAACAGTCATTCAGTAATCACCGCAGTTGGTAGCCTGACACCGCTATTTATACACCTAGTGAAAAATATATGTTCAGTGTCCAGAGTGTCACGTTCGAACCTCGTTGTCGGTAGTTACTCATTTTCTTCCTATATGACAATAAGATACGTAGACAGCACCATGTTTATGGCAGGCTCAGAAAGAAAACAGCAGAAACTCCTAGACAAAGCAGTAAAGGAAAGTGGGAAGAAAGGACTAAGCATTAGTTGTAAGAAGACCGAATGGATCTAACCAACGCCTTTATCCTAGAGGACACATGGCACAGTGGATAAAAGCGTTGGTTAGATCCAGTGACAGGACCCAAAGAGCGTGGGTTCAATACCTGGTTAAGGCGGTGGAGAACTTGGAGAGGGGAATTAACAGGAGATAACTGATAACTGACATCTATTAGACATGGTACGTTGAACTAGAACAGTCTACCCCAGTGAGCGAAATAAAGGGTTCAGTTCGACCACCTGAAGAAAGCCGCAGCGTACAACGGCCGAAACGTTGTAATAAATATGGCGACAAAGATGAGGTCAATAGTCCGAATAATGTAAATAGTGTTGAAATTGCTAGTTGTAACCATAAGTTCCCTCTTCTCTCACATTTTCCTGCCAACTACGATCTTTAAAAAATAAAATGCAATGTTAATCGTCATCTGTTTTCTTGATTCCTCTTCATTTTTTGTCGTCTCCGTTTCTTTCTCTCTCAGTATCCCGTTGTTTCCTATTGGCTTTTATTGCCTTGCTTGGGGTGAAATGATTACAAAAGTTGTTTCTCTACAGTGAAACGTTTTTCTTTCTCTTGACCGTTCCCAAATTTAATGAAGTTAATGAAGAACATTCTAATCTCACTACTATTACTCAAAACCAATATCTTGATTCGCAGAGATTTTCGCGTGACCTACAACCCAACTAGTATGATATGAAAATACCGCTGATAACCAATCCAATCAAGAGACATTAAATTTACTCAGAGCTTCTTTTTAATACCGTAAATAATTGTAGAACTGCACAACATGTACTGCAGCTACAGCCACAAGGGTGTGACTAGAACAAGAGTACCATACAGAGCCCACTCCTCTTCAGGTTTGCTTTGAATCCAGAGCCGTAAATCTCCTAGATTGGCTGCCCTATTAAGTCTCATCAGTTGTAGTCTGCTCAACAATTTAACCTATAGATAGAAAGAAAAAGGATGGATTCATGCCTTCCCCCAGTGCGTTAGTGCAAAATAAACGCAACAGTCACCCACACATTCCAAATTTGCTTACATCAAATTATTATTATTATTATTATTGAGGGGTCTCCCCTTTTTACACAAATGGACTCACCCAAGGTATACATATACTACTACCACTGAATACCCGAGTGAGTAATAGTACGTTAAGTCAAGACGGACAGTAGTAGTAGTAAGAACGTAGAGTCGGTCAGTAGAATAACGTAGCGGCAAGAGTCACAGTCACGAGCACGTAGACTCAGTAAGAAGTCATACAGCGATACGTCGATACCAAAGACGTTATATATATTTGTCTACTAACCCTGCATTCCTGGAACTACTAACCTGTATTACCAGTTTGTATTATTACGTTAATACATTTATTTCCTATATTCTTTCTTGGCATCTGTTATTATTTGATACCGGATTTCATCCCGGAATCCAAACAATTATTATTATTATTATTATTATTATTATTATTATTAATAATAATAATAATAATAATAATAATAATAATAATAATAATAATAATAATAATAATAATAATACACACGGAGAGAACAATCAAAGTTAATCGTCTAGACATCGAGACCAAAGACCACAAGAACAGAATGTGTTTTTTATTGACTTGGTAGTCCCTGTAGACTCTAATGTATATTCGAAGATCTTAAAAAAACATTAGGATACAAGGATCTTGAAGTGGAAATCTCAAAAATGTGGCACATGAGGACATCAATAATTCCAGTTGTAGTTGAGGCCCTCGGATTAACAGGAAAAGGTTCTGATAGACTCACTGAAGCCCTTAAAAATTCAAAAATAATTGTACTCACAAGTAAAGTTCACACATTACGAAGAGCTATATCTAAGTAAAATATGGGTGATCTTGGTTTGTTTGTTTTTTTTTTGTGATCAGGTCCTTGGCTTTGTCTCTTCTTCTCAGCCAATTCTCTGTCCGTAGACAGAGCCCCGACTGTCGTACTCTGCCCAAAGACAGTGAACTTGACAGTCGCGAGCCAGACAGTGAACTGCCTGACTCCGACTGACTTGTATGTACCGGTTGCCCCATTGCGGACTAGATGCGGCATAAAGTCAACTTTACTGTGGGGGACCCGAACTTTTCCACCCGGGCCACTGTTCAAAATTTACCCAGCCCACGCCAAAGCGTTTTTTGTTTTTTTTTAATTTATCCGAAGACAGAACCCGACTGAGTCATACTACGCCCGATGAATGTCTTGTCTTGTCACGGGCCTGGGCAAACTGCGTTCGAAGACGGAGGTCTTGTACACATCTGCCTAAAGACAGTCTTGTCTTGTCGCGAGCCTAGGTCAGATTGCGACTGGCTACCTTGACTCACTTGGAGTTCTTTATTTACGGCGTCTTGCCTATTTCCTTTCGTTTTACTCGGGGGTGTCTTATTTATTTCAAAACACGAACATACTCAGGCGTCGTTTTAACCTGCCGCCATCTTTTTTTTTTCATATGTCGAAATAAAAGAGAAAATTTTACCGAAATATGTTGGAAAATTTCAAAGTTTTCTTCTGGAATCAAAGAAGTGGCTTTTAGTTTTAAACTTTGTCTTGAGTAAACATTATGGAAAAAGTAAACTGAGCCTATTTTTTTTACTTCTCTAGCGTAAACTGGATATATGCCTACCTTTTCGATTCAAGAGTACCTATCTGCTAATGCATATGCGTCTATTAATTCATTGTGATTTTTGTCTTGTAAGACTAATATATTCTTTTTTTATCCTTCCATTCCAAGCAAGGCAATAAAGCCGCTAAGACGCACGAGGAGAGGGGTTCTGAGTGCAAAAAGAAAATGAGAAAAAAGATTATTTAGGAGAAGGAACAATAAAAAGAACTGGAATTAAGATGTCAGAAAATAACAATTGACATTTCATTTAAATTTTTGAAGACCATAATTAACTGGAAAGCAAGAAGCTGGAAATTGCGAGAGAAGAAACTGTTAGCATAGAACTTATGGTTACATCAAACCATTTCAACTGTAAAATGATGAGACCTTGCCGCCAATCTAGTACTGCGCTTGAATTCATAAAGTCTAGGTACCAAAGAGGAAAGGTCATCAGAACAATTACCATGAAAATATTTATAGAAAAGACAAAGGGAAGCTATGTCATGGTGGTGGGAAAGTGACTGAAGCCGAGATACCATGTCAGAACCAATAACATTGCAGATTCTTCTTTGTATTTTATCAAGAATATATAAATACATAACAAAATCACCGGACGAGATGTGATAGCAATATTCAATACATGGATGAATGATAGACTTATAAATGTGTAAGATAGATTCTGGTGAGAAAAATTGTCTAACACAACACAGCGAAACATCGTAGCTGCAGACCTAAGCAATCTATATAATACTAAAAGTCTATGATTGCGTGCGTGTTTGCGTGGTGCGTCGTCCGTCCGGCGCATAATAATGCTTTAAGTTTCTTTCCACCTCTCTCTCTCTTTCCATTTCTCTCTTTCCACCTCTCTGTGATTGCGTGCATACTTGTGTGGTGTGTGCGTCTGGCGCATAATGATTTAAGTTAATCTGATTTATGTGGATAAGATTTAAAAATACGAATTGTTTATACAGTAAGTATTTTTATTTTAACATTCTTCAAACAGACTATTTTTTTAATTAAAATATTTTAAAGTTAAAGACAGACACAAAGAGATCCCGCTTTGCCGTTTCGTCCAGTTGTTTGTAGAGTAATTATGTATATTTCAGCTTTCTTTAAACAAACAATATTTTAAATATTTTTTGGCATATTTAAAAAATATTTTCAAGTGAATATGATTTAAACATACTTTTTTTGCATATTAAAATTATTTGTAAGTTAATCTGATTTAAGTTTCAAGTTTATAACTTAAAAATAATTTTAATATGCAAAAAAAGTATGTTTAAATCATATTCACTTGAAAAGAAAACAATCAGTAAAACGTTAAACATGAACTTGTAAACCAGACCGATGATGAACGAATTGAAATATTTAACTGAATCATAATAAAATTAACTTTCATTTCAATGAAATGTTGAAATCAACTTCAGTGTTTTATAACCTGAACCGTCAGTGACCCAACTGGTCACGGGTAATCTAGTGATTTCTAAGACGAGTTGATTCAATCTTTCCACTTCATGTCAGCGGAAGACGTTAGACCGAGATGTCGAAAGCAGTCACTAGCCTGCAGAGACATTAAATAACTCAACAAGACTTAAATTAAATTAACCAAAGTGGAAAATATATGTGAACTTTATCAAAAATAATTTTAAAATAATAATAAATGAAGTAGAATTCTTGGAAAATGTCTCGTGAAAAAAAAAGTAAAGAGAAATCACAGGAAAGCATCCAGAAGACAGCCTAAGCGAAATTTTGCGGAGGCGTGCTGAAGCGGGGATACGAGGTGGCTTGTTGTTACTTGATCTTTAGCAACTGTCGCTAGAGATAATAATAATAATAATAATAATAATAATAATAATAATAATAATAATAATAATGACAATAGCGAGATTTCTTTTCTTTTTTTCAAGAACAAATGTTCTTATTATCTTTTCTGTTTGTTCGGCTGACAATGACGTCTGAAGATTTATGCGTTTTTCACTATGTATCTATTCAATTTTTATGTGGTTTCAGGTGTGTATCTTTATGTTCCCTTACAAACACGCGCATGCGCGTGTGCATGCACATGAATGCATATATACATAATTAAAAACAGACAATTTTAAAGACATTATATTTCCTCATTTGACTGATGATCCATTGTAAGAAAATGTATCAAACAAAATAAATCATAATGAGTCATAGCAGCTTGAAAAGCCTCAAACAAAAGAAAAGAAAGAAAGAAAATAGAAGACAGTGTATAAAAGAAAAGATGTCAAAAGATAAAGAAAGAAAGAAAGAAAGAAAGAAAGAAAGAAAGAAAGAAAAAAGAAAGAAAGAAAGGAAAAGAAAAGCAAGGAACAAAAGAAATAGAGAAAAAAAGAAGAAAATTGAAAAATAGAGAAAGAGAAAAGTAAAAAAGAAAAGGCTAAACAAGAAAGAGAGAAAGATAGAAAGAAAGGGCGAAAAAAAAGAAAAGAACAAAAGGAAGAAAGACAGTGCGAAAGAAATCGCGAAAGAAAGAATAAAAAAGAAAGAAAGAATAAAAAAGAAAGAAATAAAGAATAAAAAGAAAGAAAGAAGACAAAATGTAAAAAGAAAAGACAAATCTCGAAAAAAAAAAAGCAAGAATGAAAGAAGGGAGGAAAGAAAGAAAAAAACGTAACAAGAAAAAGAAAGAAGACAAAAGACGTAGAAAGAAAAGAAAGAAAGAAGGCAAAGAGTAAAACAAAAAAGAAAGAAGGAAAGAAAACAAAAAGTAAAGAGAAAAAGAAAAAAGAACTTGAATGGAAATATAAAAGAAAGAAATGAAGATGGAAAAAGAACTAGAAAACATGAGGCATGACCAAAATCGATACAAAGAAGCAAATAAAAATGGAAGGAAGAATAAAGTCTGCAATGATCGATGAAAAGTAAAAACAATAAACAGGGGTCGATTGAAATGAGAAAACATAGAAAACTTCCGATAAAATATACAGTTAATAATTTTATCATAGATATACATTGCTTACAATTCATTATAAACATTGCTTACAATTTATTATAGACTGTTTTACTAATAAATTTACTATAGAAATAAATTACTGATGTTTTGCTATAGTAGTGTATTTCGAATATATAGCTAATAATTTTACCATAGAATGA
Organism: Acanthosepion esculentum; assembly: GCA_964036315.1. NCBI lineage: Eukaryota > Metazoa > Mollusca > Cephalopoda > Sepiida > Sepiidae > Acanthosepion > Acanthosepion esculentum. The sequence goes on from OZ038512.1 coordinate 68,561,211, forward strand.
ACTGAAAATCAGGAAAGTTTTGTCAGTCGTTTAGAATTCAAATGCAAGCATTTCCCAAAGAATGGGTGAATTATATCTACAATAGAAATGCACCGCTAATAATTTTAATTGCAAATCAAGAAGAAAAATCATCGTTCAAGAACTAACAGAAGAATTTCGTAACAACTAATTCAGTACCTGTCACTTTGTAGCGGACCGTGGGGGTGAAGATGTGAAGAGATATCAGAAGGTTAAACTTTCCTGCTAGCCGGTCCAACTACATGCGAATGTCGGACTTTAATTAAGTCCAAAGAAGATAAAGAAAACAAACAAGACCGATATACATGGGTAAACAAATATATATTAATACAGAAAGACATGAAAAGTTACATAGTGTTTGTATGGAGAAGTTATGTGTGTGATGTAAGTGTTCGTACGTACGTGTATTGTTCTTAGCGCGTTCCCAGAATTTGGGAAACGCTGTATCTGTGAGAGGTCACAAATTGGTGTAAGTGGAAAAAGAAAGATTTTACCTCACCTCCGCGCGAGGTAGCGGCCCAAGGCCTGAGTCGAAAAAGAGAGAGAGGCGAAGGGTCAGCCAGTGTTTATAGCCAGGGGAGAGAGAGACCCCTGTTGAAAGATTAAGGAAACTGAGGAGGAGCTAACTCCGACAACTTCGCTGACGGCAAGATGAGCAAATCTCAAATCTAAATTGTTCATCCACTTAAAATAACAAATTTCTTAGAAAATAGATTCAGTTTAAATACACGAGTTATAAAAATGACTTCAGAAGGCCGTGTATTTTGGCCTATACCTTTTCTTATTAGCCAGGGGTTGTTGTCAGACAAATGTTTCATTCTAATTGTGCGTGCGTGTACCTAGAAATATTTCTACAAAATACAAACAAAAGCTTAAAAATAATGTTATTTATTACTAAATAATTTCCGAAACGTTCAATAAAATATAATAATTGTCTGATTGTTTAGGGTTAAAAAAAAAAAAATTAAAATAAAAAAAAGGAAGAGGCTATTTGCCCGGTCCCGGTAAAATAGATAAACACGCTTTTAAATTTATTTTACTCGTCTCGACCTCAGGCTATTCTGCCGGTAAATATTTTTATTATTATCAAGGCAGGTAATATTTAAAATAACAACACAGGGATTTAACCCAGAAGTTTATTTATTTTCACCATCAATTGTTAAGACAATTTAAAAATCTTTTCCACCATCAATTGTTAAGACACAAGTTAAGATCATTTATTCATCACTATTTACATTATTCGGACTATTGGCCTCATCTTTGTCGCCATATTTATTACAACGTTTCGGCCCTTTAGTATCTGTCTATATTTCTGAGATGACGTATTATGTACACTATTTACATTATACGGATTATTGTTCTCTTCTTTGTCACCATATTTATTACAACGTTTCGGCCGTTCAGTATCTGTCTATATTTCTGAGATGAGGTATTATGTACACTATTTACATTATTCGGACTATTGTCCTCATCTTTATCGCCATATTTATTACAACGTTTCGGCCCTTCAGTATCTGTCTATATTTCTGAGATGAGGTATTATGTACACTATTTACATTATTCGGACTATTGTCCTCATCTTTGTCACCATATTAATTACAACGTTTCGGCCTTTCAGTATCTGTCTATATTTCTGAGATGAGGTATTATGTACACTATTTACATTATTCGGACTATTGTCCTCATCTTTGTCGCCATATTTATTACAACGTTTCGGCCCTTCAGTATCTGTCTATATTTCTGAGATGAGGTATTATGTACGCTATTTACATTTTTCGAATTATGGTCCTCATGTTTGTCGACATATTTATTACAACGTTTCGGCCCTTCAGTATCTGTCTATATTTCTGAGATGAGGTATTATGTACGCCATTTACATTATTCGAACTATTGTCCTCATCTTTGTCGCCATATTTATTACAACGTTTCGGCCCTCACTGGGGTAGACTGCTCTAATTCCATATGCCATGTCTAATGGATGTCAGTTATCAGTTATCTATTGTTAATTCCCCTCTCCAAGTTCTCCACCACCTTAACCAGGTATTGAACTCACACACTTTGAGTTAACGCTTTTATCCACTGTGCCTTTTGTCCTTGAGGACATCTGTGTATGTTTAATATCTGTATAACTATTTTTACCAGTGCTCATATTGCAATTTTTGTGGTTATTATTGCTTTTCTCTAGCACTCCTTATTACTGGCTCCCATGGCTGAAGAGATTTTTGTGGCCCAGCATATGTGCTGATTCCTTAAGTTTACGAATTTTCCAATGATGTTCTTTGTTTATGATCTCAACCTGATCCCACAGAAGGCGGTGATCTCCATTTTCTCTCTATAATTTCAGCCATGCCTGATTTTTCCACTTCCCTTCGTGTTACAGCTTTCTGGTGTTCTTGAAGCCTTACCTTAAGGGGGCGGCCCGTCTCCCCTTTATATTTCTTTCCGCAGCTGCACGGGATAACGTACAGACGTCTTTAGTCCGAATAATGTAAATAGTGTACATAATACCTCATCTCAGTAATATAGACAGATACATTTATTCATTTTTAATTATTAAAAAAATATAGAAGTCTCTGAATATTTTAAGCACTTCAGGCATAGCAAACTGCAAATCCCGAATTTGTCCTTGTGCATGGTTCTCTTGACAATGCACTTCAGGTGCACCCACTGTAGACAACAGTCACAGACCACAGAATCCATGTTGTTCCTGCCTACACAGCTCACAAAATCATTGCGCTGACGATCTAAAATATAATGTATTCTTAGTCCTAAAACACTACCGGTAAAATAGCCTATGTCATCTGCATATCTAATGTTGTTAAGATTGTATCCGACAATAATGTATCCTGGTAGGAATTCTCTCTGGAAAGGTTGAATAATTTGAGAAGACACATTCCAATCTTACAGACCTTTCCATTTCTGTGTATTCACTGAATTAATTTTCTTTCCGCATGTAGGCGGTTTACACCCAGTATAAATTTTTGGATTGTTCTAATACCCTTCCCAAATAAATCCAGATAACCTTGCAGTTCCAGCAGTTCTTTGTGACGTACTTTATCAAAAGATTTCGTATAATCTGTAAAAAAATATGTGCAACGGAGTAACAGCCATGGAATCGATATTTTATAAGCAGAAATATAAAAAATGTCAAAATAGACAGAAAATTAAAACATGGAGCCACAAAAGTGTTCTTCCCAGTTTATGTTCATATTTCAATTATTATAGTGGAAATTTGAGGAAAACTTTAATTGAACTTTCCTGCTAGCCGAATGTAAATAATATTAAAGTGTAGAGTCAATCAGTTTTGCTACTACAAAAACATAGGTATATACATCTTTTTACATTTGAAATTCCCTTTCTGACATCATTCTGAGTATAAATATTACATTTCTTGTTCCAGTGTTTTTAGATAAATTGCTCTGTTCTTGTCCTATTTTGGGTCTAATTCCGCTGCACGTTCGATTCATCAGAATTCCGATTATATACTTTAGGTTGATTCTTCGATGGAGTCCGCATTCATTTTCATCTGGCTTAGGCAGTGTTATGAAAATGGATCTACTTCGGTCTTCCGGTATATCACCACTGTTGTATATTTCATTTATTTTGTCAATGCACTAGAAGGTGGTCGCTCCCGCAGTCGGCACTTGAGTATGTTTTACGGTGTAAAACCTGTATTCCTAAATTTCTTTTTGATCGTTGTTTTAGCATTAAAAAAAACTTTTCTTAAAACAACAAAACAGTTGCTATTTAGATTCTTCAAAAATTATATAATGTTTGGAGGGTTCATAGAAATCACGAAAAATGTTTACAAGAAACAAAGCAAAGTATTGAGACAGGAAAATATCCATAGAAATAAATAAAAAAATTGGCAGTTGTTCTGTTACCACAGTACAGAAACTGTATTGTTTTACTTGCCCTTTGATTGTTTCTTTTTTTAGTTTAGATACTTTATGAAAGTGCGACTCTGAGATCCGAAGACGTATTGGGATGGCCAAAGACGCACCCCAAAAGCTAAGCAGAGTATTAAGAAACAGGAAACTTTCGTTGGAAACAAAGAAAAAGTACTGAACTGGTATGTGATATCTGTCCTCCTGTATGTCGGCGAATACTGGACAATCTCCTCAAAGACGAAGAAACGACTTGAAACAACAGAAATGTGGTCCTACAGAAGGATGCTGAGGATACCATGGTCCGAATATGTGAGCAACGAGGTTTTGGATCGAATAGAAACAAAGAGCAAACTTATACTTAACGCCAGGAAAGGGCAGCTGAAATTTCTGGGACACGTAATGAGAAAGGAGGGCTTGTAAAATCTAATACACACAGGGCGGTTAGAGAGAAAGAGGAACATGGGAAAGCAAAGCGTGACATACTTAATTGGCTTGAGCAAGTGGATGTTAGAACAGGGTCTGAGAGAAATAGCAAAAAGACAAAACTTATTAAGAGCAACCAGGGACAAGAAGATGTGGAGGGCCATGATCACCTACGTCCTGAAAAGACACAGCACATAAAAGAAGATGCTTAGTTCCTAGCATTTCTGTTATTAGGTAAATGTGTATGTAAATAAAGAAAGGTATATATGTTGACCATTGCAACGAGAACATGATATAACAAAACAACAAACTGAATGTTATAGTCACATTTTAAATGAAGAAGAGACTTGAAGCAACAGAAATGTGGTCTACAGAAAGATGCTGAGGATAACACGGAGTGAGCATATGAGTAATGGCGAGGCTTTTGGAGAATATGAAAACAAAAAGGAAATTTATACTTAATATCAGAAGAGGCAGTTGAAATATCTGTAAATAGGGAAGGAGGGCATGGAAAATTTGATACTCACAAGACAGGGTGAGAAAAAGAGGGAGAGGGGAAAGCAGCGTGTAACATACTTGATAGCTTGAGTAAATGGATGGTAGAACAGTGTTTGGAAGAAATAACAAAAAAATAAAACTACCAGTGACAGGAAGATGTGGAGGGCCATGATCGCCTACGTCCTGAAGGGATACAGCACATAAAAGAAGATGCTTTGTTCGTAGCATTTCTGTTATTAGGTAAATTTGTATGTAAATAAAGAAAGGTATATATGTTAACCATTTCAACTCCCTAACGAGAACAACATGATATAACAAAAAATGGTAACCTTTTAAATGAAGAAGAGACTTGAAGCAACAGAAACATGGTTCTACAGAAAGACACTGAGGATACCAAGGACCGAACATGTGAGCAATGGCGATGGTTTTGGAGAAAATGGAAAAAAAAGATACTTATACTTAACATCAGGAAAAGGCAGTTGAAATATCTAGGGCATGTAATGAGGAAGGAAGGCTTGGAAAATCTGATACTCACAGGACAAACTGAAGGAAAGAGGGACAGGGGAAAGCAACGCGTGTCATACTTAATAGGCTTGATCAAGTGGATGACAGGACAGGGTCTGGGAGAAATAAAAAAAAGAACTTATTCAGAGCTACAAGGGACAGTGGGAAGTGGAGATGTGGCGGACTTCACCATATTAATTTAACTTTAGATTAGGAAACAAAGCTCACGAAGAAAAGGATAAGCAAAAGACATTGTTACACATAAAATATGTATTTAACAAGATGTACAATATCAAACAACGATGTGAAGGAAGGCATGCATTTAAGTAAGAAAAGGTTGAATTAACCAAGAGTTGTCTCTCTTTATCTGTTATTTTAGTGTTCCAAAGTTCACTGGAAGAATGTTCATGAGAGTCTCTTGTAATGATTGTTCTTGAAAGATATTGCTGTGTAAGAAGAGTTTATGTGAGTGTGTACAAGGTATGTTCAGTGGTGTGTGTGTGAGTGAGAAAGTTGGCGCATGGTTTCAACTGTCGTGGATTCGTTTGGCAGTTGGAATCTCTCTAATTGGGATTAGAAAAATCAGAGTTTTGGCATGCGTGGGGTCTGCTGGTATCTCTCAAACTCAGTGTCTGACTGACTTGAATTAAGTAGAGCGATTCCTTTTATAGATTTTTGAGATTTTCAAATAGGCTCCAGAGCGCTGCGCGATAAAAAGGTTTGTCTCAACTTTGCTACATTTTAGTGTCCTTTTAACCAATGGTTTGAAAAATTAAAGTGATGATTGGTTAAAGGTTTATTTGGGGAAGAGTGCATCTTCCCGTAGGGGGTGACAGGCAAATGAGGATGATTCTATAAGAGGACATACTGAAGGTATGATAATCATTGCTCTCTGACAATTGATTAATTTAGTTTTTACACTTGCGCGTGATTTAAACGAAAATTGGGTAGCAGGAAAAATAAATTTCCACTCGAATCTGTTCCCGCTGACAGCTAACGTGGATACCGAAACAACACCGTAAACAACAGTACTATCGCTCTTTCTCTTGAACACAGGTATAACCTTCACCAGTCTCAAAGAACAAAACTACCCCTGAAACTAAAAGTCAGCTCTTTTTATCATTCCTCGGTCTCGGGCAAGAAACCGAGATCTGTAGCGGACCGTGCGGGGTGAAGATGTGAAGTGATATCAGAAGGTTAAACTTTCCTGCTGGCGGGTCCAGCTACATGAGAATGTCGGACTTTAATTAAGTCCGAAGAAGACAAAGAAAACAAACAAGACCGATATATATGGGTAAACAAATATATATTAATAACAAAACAAGTTAAACAAAGACATGGACTGTTTACATAGAGTTTGTATGAAGAAATTATGTGCGTGTGTTGTAAGTGTTCGTACGTACGTGTATTGTTCTTAGCGCGTTCCCAGAATTGGGAAATGCTGTATCTGTGAGAGGTCACATATTGGCCTAAGTGGAAAAAGAGAGATTTTACCTCACCTCCGCGCGAGGTAGCGACCCAAGGCCTAAGTCGAAAAAGAGAGATCGAGGCGAAGGGTCAGTCAGTATTTATAGCCAGGGGAGAGAGACCCCTTTTGAAGGATTAAAGAACTGAGGAGGAGCTAACTCCAACAGATCTCTCGCTTGTGTTAGCCTCATTCTCGCCGATAAAACATATTATTTGCCGGAGTTCGCCTCGTAGGTCTATGATGTTTACAAGCACATGTACAGACAATTCGCTTTCTCTTGCTTCGGCGAGGTATGTCTCCACCACAATTTGCTACTTAGGGGTGTTGATATTCCGCTACCTCGTCTCTTCACCTTTCCAATACTGTTGCTTTTGTGGAGCAGTCTCCCGAGAGGATGCTTCCCGCATTACTACAGTCTTAAATTCGAGGGTCAACCATTTTCTATTCTATATACCTTCATAATCTGCACTATATATCTCCTCTTACGCCCATAAACAACCTCATTCAATAACCCTCTATCTTGAGTGGCTCTTGGGCCTTGGTGAACAGTAGTGTAAATTAACTGTGGAGAAGGTAACCGCAAACCATTCCGCTACTTTTTTCCAGGGGTGCATCGCAATTCAAAAATAATAAAGAAAAGGAATATGTGGAGAGCCATGATCGCTTACATCCTGAAGGTGTAGAGACATGCCATTTTATTGAATCTATTGTATCAAGTTAAGCTTAGTAAATGTCACTGATTGTTTCTTTACTTTATTAATAACTGAGCCAATATGTTATTCCGGATTTGGGGTTTTATTTTATTTGGGGGGGGGGGCACGCATCTTTTTCTTTTAGAAAGTCGAAAGACCATGAAAAACAATGGCGCCAAAAAAAAAAAAAGATTCCATTAAAGCTTCTGGTGTTTTCTTTTGCGTCACATTGTAAATGTGTTCATTCAGCTCACTAGACACTTGGCAATAGTTCAAGACTCACATTCACAAACATTGAAAAACGATTAAGACATTTAACCTGGGTGAATTCGTGTATCGACAAATTAGGATACCTGTACGATTTGTCAACCGTGTTTTATTAAGTACATTGGCACCTAAATATAAGTACTTCTTGCAGATAGTTCATAATTTCAATCTAGTCTGGTACAAGGTTACAGCAATAGCGCGCCAATTAAGGATCAAACAACTTGTGATGTTAGCTTAGTCGTCATCGCTCTATAGTAGACGATTGTTTATTAAAAATTCATTAGACATGGTTTGTAAGACGAGCTCATTAACCATTGCTTACTGTTTAGGCATTATGACAGAAGTCGTTCAATCGAGTTTTCAAACACTCCACTTAAAATGTTATCGATATATCATTCCGTTCTTAATTTACTTGTCGTCAAGTGCAAAAGTAGGTATACAGTAATGAAAACAAAACACACGCACAAAATATTGTATTGATGAAACAAACATATAAGTAATAATGACGTCCAGTTCTGTTTCAAAATCCATTTGCGCTTGTCGGAGTTAGCTCCGCCTCAGTTTCCTTAATCCTTCAACAGGGGTCTCTCTCACCCCTGGCTATGAGTATAAATACTGGCTGACCCTTCGCCTCTCTCTCTTTTTCGACTCAGGCCTTGGGCCGCTACCTCGCGCGGAGGCGAGGTAAAAACTCTCTCTTTTTCACTTAGGCCAATATGTGACATCTCACAGATACAGCGTTTCCCAAATTCTGGGAATGCGCTAAGAACAATACACGTACGTACGAACACTCAACAACACACACACCTAACTTCTCCATACAAACACTATGTAACTTTTCATGTCTTTGTGTATTAATATATATATTTGTTTGCATATATGTATCGGTCTTGTTTGTTTTCTTTGTCTTCTTTGGACTTAATTAAAGTCCGACATTCTTATGTAGCTGGACCGGCCAGCAGGAAATCTTAACCCAGAGATATCTCTTCACATCTTCACCCCCACGGTCCGCTACACGCTCCTCGTCCGTTAAAATACCAGCTATCGTCAAATTACTCCATTACCTGCCAAACATTTTTTTATTACTATTTATAAAAATTTATAAAAAAATAAAAATTACAATAAATGTATTATAATACAAAATACAATAAATGTATTATAATAAAAATAAATGTATTATAATAAAATATTAAAAATGATATTAATGAATTAAATGATTTCTAGAATTACTATTATAATACAGGTGATGCTGGTATAGTTCCCACTGTATACCTACTTTTGCGTTCTTATGTGTACTTTCTCGTTTTTTTATAAAATAAATAAAAATGAAAAAAAAAAAACAAAAACGGAAAATGAAAAAATATTTTAATTTTTGAAACTTACAAATTAATTTTTCAATATTGGCCTTTTGATTCGATTGTTTTAATAAATAAAAAAAATCGAATTAAAAAAGGTTAATATTAAAACAAATTGTAAATTTCAAAAAATCAAATATACAAAAATGAGTTTATTTTATTTTCAGTATGATTTTGTTGCCGATTTGAATCAAACAACAAATAAAAAAGGCGAGAAAGCTTTTTAAATATAAAATATTTTTATGTTCCTCTTTTTACAACTAAACTTTTCTCAGTTCTTATTTTAAAGTTCGCTGTTTCTAGTTGGTTATTAAGATGAAAAGAAATGTGATTTCTTCATGTGTATGTGTGAGAAAAAAGAGGCAAGTGAGAAAGTGAGGAGGAAAGTGGGTCATGTAGCTTGGTGAAGAAGAGTGTAAGTATCACGTAGCTTGGTGAGGAATAGCGTATGTGTCACATAGCATGGCGAGGAAAAGTGTTGAATGTCATATAGCTTGGTGAGGAAGACTGGTGAATGAGTAAGGGAATCTCATTGAAGTCGCGTCGTCGTGAACTGCTGCCGTCTGTTTTCGTTCCTTACTGATTTTATCTGCCTAGAGACTTTACTTAAATACTCTTCAAAGGGATTACGAAGAATTTTTTTATTATTATTGTTGGCGGGAACGTGACCAGTTGGTTGAAAAATGTTAAATGTTTATTTTCAAAGGATTAATCTATTAACCGGAAGAATATGTGGATGCTCCGACTCAGTAAGCATTTTTTCCATTTGATTATTGACTGTCTTGGTGTTCGTTTCCGCCTGCGCTCCAAAAGTTTTTAAAAAATAATTTATAATCAACCTGATTCGATTTCAATTATTTTTTTGTTGTTGTTTTTTTGTTTTTTTTCATATTCCAAGCAATGAACAAAAATATTACTGTGATCTTCGCATACATTTCTGCAACTATTACAGGCAGGCTTTACTTTACGGTCATGAGCTTGTAATTCAGGCGAATTTCATGACTAAAGCCAGGAACTTGTAGTTAATTGACAGGGGTATTCAGAAAGCCACATGATAATCATAAAAAATTAATTAGCCACTTGGAAAAGGAAAAAAAACATTTTGTAGTGTATTCATACACTCCACTTAGAGAGAAGGGAGATTCCCAAATCATATTTATAGAGTTTCCTATGAAGATCAAAGTCTAGTGAGAACTCGTGAAACTAACACCAAAGTACATCTTACTGTCGTCCCCCGGTATCTGCGGAGAATTGGTCTCAGAATCCACGGGAATGCCCAAACAGCCGATGTTAAAGTCCTGTATATAAAATGGCTTGGGCACTTAGTCGTGGTATAATGGTTAGCAAACTTGTCTCGCTAGATCAATTACGACTGAATAGTGACTTCAATCCTCACAGGGTGCTCTATACTTTCGGCCTTGTACCACATCTAGGCTACGCTTTGAAAATCTTTTGGGGCACTTTGACATGTAATAGTTAGCAGGCTTGTCTCGCCATATTAATACGACTAAATAGTGACTTCAGTTCTCAGTGGGTGCTCTATACTTTCGGCCTTGTGCCACATCTAGGCTACGCTTTGAAAATGATTTGGGGCACTTTGACATGTTGTAATAATTAGCAGGCTTGTCTCGCCATATTAATACGACTAAATAGTGACTTCAGTCCTCAGTGGGTGCTCCATACTTTCGGCCTTGTGCCACATCTAGGCTACGCTTTGAAAATCATTTTGGGTACTTTGACATGGTGCAATAGTTAGCGAGCTTGTCTCGCCAGATTAATACGACTGAATAGTGATTTCGATCCTCACTGGGTGCCTTACACATTCGGCTTCATTTTTTCGGCTTTCGTGCTACATCAAAGCTACGCTTAGAAAATCATTTTGAGCAGGTACTCGTGTAATACATTACATCTGGGCTCAAATAAAGTGACGAAAAATATCTTTATTAGTGAGTTGCGGCGAATGTGTAGAGTAAGGGAGAATTAGGATTTCGCACACAGGAATTGACGGAGACAAATCTTTGGTGAACCTTTAGGCAGCCTCTCTGTCTAGATCAAGAATCGGACTGTTTATATAACATTTGGACACCTATGCAACTTCACGTGGTTACGCCTTCTTCTCGTATGCCACCTAGGCAACTTCGTATGGTCACGCCTATTCCGGCATGCGTCCACGCATGCACGCATTTCCTTCCGTTCAGGACACCTGTACGTCCTGTTCATTTTAGCCACCGAATGCCTTTCTTGTTTATGCTATCATCAGTTCCGATTTCCGCTCACACACTGATGCAGCAGAAGTAAGGCCAAAGGCTTTTCCTCAATCGATATCCAACAATATCCTGCAGCACCTTGGACCATCAGATTTCGTTAAGTACAGCGCTATGGAATGCGTAGGTGAGCCCAATTTGGTAAACCCTACCGTACTGCTCAGAATTATGTGCAGGTGACAACTGTACATCCTGTTTATTTTAGCCACCGGATGCATTTCCTGTCTATGCTATCACCAGTTCCGATTTCCGCTCACACACTGATGCAGCGCAAGTAAGGCCAAAAGTCTTTCTTCAACCGATATCAAACACTCGATATCTCTTTTCCCGACAGTGGGTCATCATAATGCCTGTGTGTGTAATGAAAGATGCTTTTACAGCTGAATTCGCTCTATCACTATGGCTTGTTATTCAGCAGAAGACAATATCTGTATTTAAGCTATTGATCCTGTTGAGTAGATAAATGATGATTGAGTCTGACTTTTTTGTTTTTGTTTTTCAGTGCCGGGATCATTGACATGGACTGAGTGGGACATAGATTACCAAATATATTTATTGCATAACTGATATCCAAGAGTTCAAACCATTATCTAAGATTTGAATATTACATCCCCATGAAAAGAACATGCAAAAACTTGCTCTCTCATTCCAAACATAGACATTACGAGGGTCCACTGTCAGCAAAAGAAATACCAGAGAGCTGCAAAAAATAGCAAAATCTTAGATAATGTGATGAACTCTTGTATATCAGTTATGTAATAAATATATTTGGTACTTTACGTTAATTTTTAAATTCAAGATATATGCATTTAAAATGCGTCCCATCATTATGGGACATCCTATATTAGTTGTCGCACAGCACGGCTCCCGTAGCCTATTAGAGTAGTTGGGGTACTATATATATATATATATGATAGAACTTGTAAGGAGGATTTGATAATTATAATTAAGTAATTCATTGAGTCTGAAAGAAACCACAACAGAATGCAGAAAGCACTGGACGGCCGTTTCGTCCTATATTTGGGACTCATCAGCAGTGCGCATCCACTACCGAGAATTGAAACCCTGACAGTTCGGTTGTCAAGTAAACATCATACCAACTGTTCCAACGGGCCTCGGTGACGAAGAGATAGCAAATCAGACTCAATATAGCGCCGCTCGCTCACATATTCCGTGGTGGAACTCAACTGAAGTTCTCAGTAACCATAGGACTGTGCCCCCCGGAGCCACGACTACTATCAGCAAGCCGCTCAAACTGAAGCATTAGAAGCCGGATCAAGCAATGATATACATATGATAGAAATTGTAAGGAGGATTTTATATATATATATATATATATATATATATATGTCTATATTTTTGATATCAGGTATTATGTACACTATTTACATTGTTCGGACTATTGTCCTCATCTTTGTCGCCATATTTATTACAACGTTTCGGCCGTTGTACGCTCCGGCCTTCTTCAAGGACACATTGCACAGTGGATAAAGGCGTTGGTTACATCCAGTGACAGGATCCAAAGAGTGTGAGTTCAATACCCGGTTAAGGCAGTGGAGAACTTGGAGAGGGGATTTAACAGGAGATAACTGATAATTGACATCCATTAGACATGGCACGTGGAACTAGAACAAATTACCCCAGTGAGGGAAATAAATGGTTCAGTTCGACAGTCCAACCACCTGAAGAATGCCGGAGCGTACAACGGCCGAAACGTTGTAATAAATATGGCAACAAAGATGAGGACAATAGTCCGAATAATGTAAATAGTATATATATATATATATATATATATATATATATATAACTGCAGGGCAAGATAGCTGACCACTCTTCTGGATAGTATTGACTTTTCATTCTCCTAAAATGGTTGCCACCTCAAAGCAAGAGAACCCAGTTATATATGGCGTTTAACTCGTAGCTGGGCGGGGTGAGGGAGGTGGAGAGAAAATATGGATTCATACCTTTCCCATTTTTTGAGAGTGAACGTCACGAAATCGGTCGGAAATCGAACTCGGCCCGCTGATTTCTATTTCGGTGTAGCTAACCGTTACACAGCCCGCACATCGTTTACCCTTCACTTGATCTTACCTGTCCCTGAGAAAGTAACGAAGCTACACCTGTATGCGTTTGTTTTTTTTTTATCGCCAGATGTCTTGAAATATGTCTCGTTGCTGGTATGCCACGATAACTAACGAAGAAGAAAGCGAGTGAGTAAACTTTTTTCCATATTATTATCAGGATAAAACTGTTATTTCCTTAGTCAACCTTGACATAGCCAAAACAAACAAAAAAATGGGTGATGTACTTATTTACGTACTAATAGAATTTGCGGGCCCTTAATTACGTACGATCGGCCCTCTGTCTATAAAAAAATTAAATGATACTTTTTGGGTGTAAAACATGAAACACTTCAATTAAAAAGCTACATCAAAAATATCATCATCATCATCTTCATCGTCATCCCCTTGACTTTTGTAATCGTAGGGCGGATCCTGGTGGCCCACAAAACTTTCAACCTTTTCCGCACAAAGTCATTGCTTTTTGTTCCCAATAGAAAATGCCAAGGCGTTTTCTCATGCATTTGTTCTCAAACGCATATATATCAAAAATATATATGTATATAAAACAGATGCATCAAAATCTAAATGAAGACCCTTTCAAAGGGGATCATCAAATGTAAAAGACCTACTCTAACTAGAGGGGCCCAAATACTCCAAATTGTTTCAAATTCCTTCAAACGGGCCCCATTAAATCTGAAAATAAAAAAAAACTCCTCTGTTCTTATATGTTTATTTTTTAGCTTTATCAGGGTCCCAAGACTAGAGAGCCCTTGGGGTCCGCCCTAGTCTTGAGGATCTTACGCTGCAACCCATACTCGCCCATATGTAAATCCGGTACTGTATACGTACCTCTTAATATTTTCAAACGCAAATATAAATAGGAAGATTATGCTGCGCCAGACTAATAAGTTGAGAGCGCCTGCATACCGTATTTTGATTTTTATAAGACGCATTGTTTTCCTATAGTATAACGCTAAAAACTATCCTACGTCGAAGGTCAGTGATAGGAGTTACAATTTTGTGGTGTGGGGTCAACTCCTCAGTTATATCTGATTCTGAGCCCTTGAAAGTAAAATGAGTACAATATTTCAAAATTAAATTAACAACGCTTTGAGAGAACCTATTTACAGAGCAACCTCGGTTCTCGAACGTCTCACAGAAAATTCAAGATGAAAATGCCTCGGTTATCGAATAAAATTTCGGTTCTCGCACAACATTGCCGAACCAAGTTAACCCGAAGGGAATCATTTCTGAGAAGACCGCCGAGTTGTATACATTCCTGTGCTGTGCCTTTTCTTTTCCAATTCTATTGTACTGTGACCAATTTCTTCTTCTCTACATTGGTTCCTGTTGGAAAATTAGTTTCGGTTTACGAATATTTCGTGTTACGAACGGTCTTTAAATTCGTGAACCGATGTTCCACTGTATTCAGTTGGGATACTAGAATACTGACAGGAAACGAAATTCCAGTTTCTTTAGCTTATTTTTATTTACAATATTTTTAGTTTTTACTTTTAAATCTTATCCCTTTGAGTCCTGACACCCGCTTTACCGGTGGTAGAGAAAAATGACGTAAAGTCCAGCCACCGTTTGAACGGTGGTGGAGAAAAATAACGTAATGTGCAGGCACTGATTGGCCAGTGGTAGAGAAAATGACTTAATGCCCAGCCACCGGTTGAACGGTGGTGGAGAAAAATAACGTAATGTGCAGCCACCGATTGAACAGTGGTAGAGAAAATGACTTAATGCCCAGCCACCGGTTGAACGGTGGTGGAGAAAAATAACGTAATATCCAGCCACCGATTGAACAGTGGTAGAGAAAATGACTTAATGCCCAGCCACCGGTTGAACGGTGGTGGAGAAAAATAACGTAATATCCAGCCACCGATTGAACAGTGGTAGAGAAAATGACTTAATGCCCAGTCACCGGTTGAACGGTGGTGGAGAAAAATAACGTAATATCCAGCCACCGATTGAACAGTGGTAGAGAAAATGACTTAATGCCCAGCCACCGGTTGAACGGTGGTGGAGAAAAATAACGTAATATCCAGCCACCGATTGAACAGTGGTAGAGAAAATGACTTAATGCCCAGTCACCGGTTGAACGGTGGTGGAGAAAAATAACGTAATATCCAGCCACCGATTGAACAGTGGTAGAGAAAATGACTTAATGCCCAGCCACCGGTTGAACGGTGGTGGAGAAAAATAACGTAATATCCAGCCACCGATTGAACAGTGGTAGAGAAAATGACTTAATGCCCAGCCACCGGTTGAACGGTGGTGGAGAAAATTAACGTAATATCGAGCCACCGATTGGCCAGTGGTAGAGAAAATGACTTAATGCCCAGCCACCGGTTGAACGGTGGTGGAGAAAATAACGTAATGTGCAGCCACCGATTGGCCAGTGGTAGAGAAAATGACTTAATGCCCAGCCACAGGTTGAACGGTGGTGGAGAAAAATGACGTAATATCCAGCCACCGATTGGCCAGTGGTAGAGAAAATGACTTAATGCCCAGCCACCGGTTGAACGGTGGTGGAGAAAAATAACGTAATGTGCAGCCACCGATTGGCCAGTGGTAGAGAAAATGACTTAATGCCCAGCCACCGGTTGAACGGTGGTGGAGAAAAATAACGTAATGTGCAGCCACCGATTGGCCAGTGGTAGAGAAAATGACTTAATGCCCAGCCAACGGTTGAACGGTGGTGGAGAAAAATAACGTAATGTGCAGCCACCGATTGGCCAGTGGTAGAGAAAATGACTTAATGCCCAGCCACCGGTTGAACGGTGGTGGAGAAAAATAACGTAATGTGCAGCCACCGATTGGCCAGTGGTAGAGAAAATGACTTAATGCCCAGCCACCGGTTGAACAGTGGTGGGGAAAAATAACGTAATGTGCAGCCACCGATTGGCCAGTGGTAGAGAAAATGACTTAATGCCCAGCCACCGGTTCAACGGTGGTGGAGAAAAATAACGTAATATCCAGCCACCGATTGGCCAGTGGTAGAGAAAATGACTTAATGCCCAGCCACCGGTTGAACGGTGGTGGAGAAAAATAACGTAATGTGCAGCCACCGATTGGCCAGTGGTAGAGAAAATGACTTAATGCCCAGCCACCGGTTGAACGGTGGTGGAGAAAAATAACGTAATATCCAGCCACCGATTGGCCAGTGGTAGAGAAAATGACTTAATGCCCATTCACCGGTTGAACGGTGGTGGAGAAAAATAACGTAATGTGCAGCCACCGATTGGCCAGTGGTAGAGAAAATGACTTAATGCCCAGCCACAGGTTGAACGGTGGTGGAGAAAAATGACGTAATGTGCAGCCACCGATTGGCCAGTGGTAGAGAAAATGACTTAATGCCCAATCACCGGTTGAACGGTGGTGGAGAAAATTAACGTAATATCCAGCCACCGATTGAACAGTGGTAGAGAAAATGACTTAATGCCCAGCCACCGGTTGAACAGTGGTGGGGAAAAATAACGTAATGTGCAGCCACCGATTGGCCAGTTGTAGAGAAAATGACTTAATGCCCAGCCACCGGTTGAACGGTGGTGGAGAAAAATAACGTAATGTGCAGCCACCGATTGGCCAGTGGTAGAGAAAATGACTTAATGCCCAGCCACCGGTTGAACGGTGGTGGAGAAAAATAACGTAATGTGCAGCCACCGATTGGCCAGTGGTAGAGAAAATGACTTAATGCCCAGCCACCGGTTGATCGGTGGTGGAGAAAAATAACGTAATATCCAGCCACCGATTGAACAGTGGTAGAGAAAATGACTTAATGCCCAGCCACCGGTTGAACAGTGGTGGGGAAAAATAACGTAATGTGCACCCACCGATTGGCCAGTGGTAGAGAAAATGACTTAATGCCCCCCCACCGGTTGAACGGTGGTGGAGAAAAATAACGTAATATCCAGCCACCGATTGAACAGTGGTAGAGAAAATGATTTAATGCCCAGCCACCGGTTGAACGGTGGTGGGGAAAAATAACGTAATGTGCAGCCACCGATTGGCCAGTGGTAGAGAAAATGACTTAATGCCCAGCCACCGGTTGAACGGTGGTGGAGAAAAATAACGTAATGTGCAGCCACCGATTGGCCAGTGGTAGAGAAAATGACTTAATGCCCAGCCACCGGTTGAACGGTGGTGGAGAAAAATAACGTAATGTGCAGCCACCGATTGGCCAGTGGTAGAGAAAATGACTTAATGCCCAGCACCGGTTGAACGGTGGTGGAGAAAAATAACGTAATATCCAGTCACCGATTGAACAGTGGTAGAGAAAATGACTTAATGCCCAGCCACCGGTTGAACGGTGGTGGAGAAAAATAACGTAATGTGCAGCCACCGATTGGCCAGTGGTAGAGAAAATGACTTAATGCCCAGCCACCGGTTGAACAGTGGTGGGGAAAAATAACGTAATGTGCAGCCACCGATTGGCCAGTGGTAGAGAAAATGACTTAATGCCCAGCACCGGTTGAACGGTGGTGGAGAAAAATAACGTAATATCCAGCCACCGATTGGCCAGTGGTAGAGAAAATGACTTAATGCCCAGCCACCGGTTGAACGGTGGTGGAGAAAAATAACGTAATGTGCAGCCACCGATTGGCCAGTGGTAGAGAAAATGACTTAATGCCCAGCCACCGGTTGAACAGTGGTGGGGAAAAATAACGTAATGTGCAGCCACCGATTGGCCAGTGGTAGAGAAAATGACTTAATGCCCAGCCACCGGTTGATCGGTGGTGGAGAAAAATAACGTAATATCCAGCCACCGATTGGCCAGTGGTAGAGAAAATGACTTAATGCCCAGCCACCGGTTGAACGGTGGTGGAGGAAAATAACGTAATATCCAGCCACCGATTGGCCAGTGGTAGAGAAAATGACTTAATGCCCAGCCACCGGTTGAACGGTGGTGGAGAAAATTAACGTAATATCCAGCTACCGATTGGCCAGTGGTAGAGAAAATGACTTAATGCCCAGCACCGGTTGAACGGTGGTGGAGAAAAATAACGTAATATCCAGCCACCGATTGGCCTGTGGTAGAGAAAATGACTTAATGCCCAGCCACCGGTTGAACGGTGGTGGAGAAAAGTAACGTAATGTGCAGCCACCGATTGGCCAGTGGTAGAGAAAATGACTTAATGCCCAGCCACCGGTTGAACTGTGGTGGAGGAAAATAACGTAATATCCAGCCACCGATTGGCCAGTGGTAGAGAAAATGACTTAATGCCCAGCACCGGTTGAACGGTGGTGGAGAAAAATAACGTAATATCCAGCCACCGATTGAACAGTGGTAGAGAAAATGACTTAATGCCCAGCCACCGGTTGAACGGTGGTGGAGAAAAATAACGTAATATCCAGCCACCGATTGGCCTGTGGTAGAGAAAATGACTTAATGCCCAGCCACCGGTTGAACGGTGGTGGAGAAAAATAACGTAATGTGCAGCCACCGATTGGCCAGTGGTAGAGAAAATGACTTAATGCCCAGCACCGGTTGAACGGTGGTGGAGAAAAATAACGTAATATCCAGCCACCGATTGAACAGTGGTAGAGAAAATGACTTAATGCCCAGCCACCGGTTGAACGGTGGTGGAGAAAAATAACGTAATATCCAGCCACCGATTGAACAGTGGTAGAGAAAATGACTTAATGCACAGCCACCGGTTGAACGGTGGTGGAGAAAATTAACGTAATATCCAGCCACCGATTGGCCAGTGGTAGAGAAAATGACTTAATGCCCAGCCACCGGTTGAACGGTGGTGGAGAAAAATAACGTAATGTGCAGCCACCGATTGGCCAGTGGTAGAGAAAATGACTTAATGCCCATTCACCGGTTGAACAGTGGTGGAGAAAAATAACGTAATGTGCAGCCACGGATTGGCCAGTGGTAGAGAAAATGACTTAATGCCCAGCCACAGGTTGAACGGTGGTGGAGAAAAATGACGTAATGTGCAGCCACCGATTGGCCAGTGGTAGAGAAAATGACTTAATGCCCAATCACCGGTTGAACGGTGGTGGAGAAAATTAACGTAATATCCAGCCACCGATTGGCCAGTGGTAGAGAAAATGACTTAATGCCCAGCACCGGTTGAACGGTGGTGGAGAAAAATAACGTAATGTGCAGCCACCGATTGGCCAGTGGTAGAGAAAATGACTTAATGCCCAGCCACCGGTTGAACGGTGGTGGAGAAAAATAACTTAATGTGCAGCCACCGATTGGCCAGTGGTAGAGAAAATGACTTAATGCCCAGCCACCGGTTGAACGGTGGTGGAGAAAAATAACGTAATGTGCAGCCACCGATTGGCCAGTGGTAGAGAAAATGACTTAATGCCCAGCCACCGGTTGATCGGTGGTGGAGAAAAATAACGTAATATCCAGCCACCGATTGAACAGTGGTAGAGAAAATGACTTAATGCCCAGCCACCGGTTGAACAGTGGTGGGGAAAAATAACGTAATGTGCACCCACCGATTGGCCAGTTGTAGAGAAAATGACTTAATGCCCAGCCACCGGTTGAACGGTGGTGGAGAAAAATAACGTAATGTGCAGCCACCGATTGGCCAGTGGTAGAGAAAATGACTTAATGCCCAGCCACCGGTTGAACGGTGGTGGAGAAAAATAACGTAATGTGCAGCCGCCGATTGGCCAGTGGTAGAGAAAATGACTTAATGCCCAGCCACCGGTTGAACGGTGGTGGAGAAAAATAACGTAATGTGCAGCCACCGATTGGCCAGTGGTAGAGAAAATGACTTAATGCCCAGCCACCGGTTGAACAGTGGTGGGGAAAAATAACGTAATGTGCACCCACCGATTGGCCAGTGGTAGAGAAAATGACTTAAATCCCCCCCACCGGTTGAACGGTGGTGGAGAAAAATAACGTAATATCCAGCCACCGATTGAACCGTGGTAGAGAAAATGACTTAATGCCCAGCCACCGGTTGAACGGTGGTGGGGAAAAATAACGTAATGTGCTGCCACCGATTGGCCAGTGGTAGAGAAAATGACTTAATGCCCAGCCACCGGTTGAACGGTGGTGGAGAAAAATAACGTAATATCCAGCCACCGATTGAACAGTGGTAGAGAAAATGACTTAATGCCCAGCCACCGGTTGAACGGTGGTGGGAAAAAATAACGTAATGTGCAGCCACCGATTGGCCAGTGGTAGAGAAAATGACTTAATGCCCAGCCACCGGTTGAACGGTGGTGGAGAAAAATAACGTAATATCCAGCCACCGATTGGCCAGTGGTAGAGAAAATGACTTAATGCCCAGCCACCGGTTGAACAGTGGTGGGGAAAAATAACGTAATATCCAGCCACCGATTGAACAGTGGTAGAGAAAATGACTTAATGCCCAGCCACCGGTTGAACGGTGGTGGGGAAAAATAACGTAATGTCCAGCCACCGATTGGCCAGTGGTAGAGAAAATGACTTAATGCCCAGCCACCGGTTGAACGGTGGTGGAGAAAAATAACGTAATATCCAGCCACCGATTGGCCAGTGGTAGAGAAAATGACTTAATGCCCAGCCACCGGTTGAACAGTGGTGGGGAAAAATAACGTAATATCCAGCCACCGATTGAACAGTGGTAGAGAAAATGACTTAATGCCCAGCCACCGGTCGAACGGTGGTGGGGAAAAATAACGTAATGTGCAGCCACCGATTGGCCAGTGGTAGAGAAAATGACTTAATGCCCAGCCACCGGTTGAACGGTGGTGGAGAAAAATAACGTAATATCCAGCTACCGATTGGCCAGTGGTAGAGAAAATGACTTAATGCCCAGCCACCGGTTGAACAGTGGTGGGGAAAAATAACGTAATATCCAGCCACCGATTGAACAGTGGTAGAGAAAATGACTTAATGCCCAGCCACCGGTTGAACGGTGGTGGGGAAAAATAACGTAATGTGCAGCCACCGATTGGCCAGTGGTAGAGAAAATGACTTAATGCCCAGCCACCGGTTGAACGGTGGTGGAGAAAAATAACGTAATATCCAGCCACCGATTGGCCAGTGGTAGAGAAAATGACTTAATGCCCAGCCACCGGTTGAACAGTGATGGGGAAAAATAACGTAATATCCAGCCACCGATTGAACAGTGGTAGAGAAAATGACTTAATGCCCAGCCACCGGTTGAACGGTGGTGGGGAAAAATAACGTAATGTCCAGCCACCGATTGGCCAGTGGTAGAGAAAATGACTTAATGCCCCCCCCACCGGTTGAACGGTGGTGGAGAAAAATAACGTAATATCCAGCCACCGATTGGCCAGTGCTAGAGAAAATGACTTAATGCCCAGCCACCGGTTGAACGGTGGTGGGGAAAAATAACGTAATATCCAGCCACCGATTGAACAGTGGTAGAGAAAATGACTTAATGCCCAGCCACCGGTTGAACAGTGGTGGGGAAAAATAACGTAATATCCAGCCACCGATTGAACAGTGGTAGAGAAAATGACTTAAAGCCCAGCCACCGGTTGAACGGTGGTGGAGAAAAATAAAGTAATGTGCAGCCACCGATTGGCCAGTGGTAGAGAAAATGACTTAATGCCCAGCCACCGGTTGAACGGTGGTGGAGAAAAAAAACGTAATGTGCACCCACCGATTGGCCAGTGGTAGAGAAAATGACTTAATGCCCCCCCACCGGTTGAACGGTGGTGGAGAAAAATAACGTAATATCCAGCCACCGATTGAACAGTGGTAGAGAAAATGACTTAATGCCCAGCCACCGGTTGAACGGTGGTGGGGAAAAATAACGTAATATCCAGCCACCGATTGAACAGTGGTAGAGAAAATGACTTAATGCCCAGCCACCGGTTGAACGGTGGTGGGGAAAAATAACGTAATATCCAGCCACCGATTGGCCAGTGGTAGAGAAAATGACTTAATGCCCCCCCACCGGTTGAACGGTGGTGGAGAAAAATAACGTAATATCCAGCCACCGATTGAACAGTGGTAGAGAAAATGACTTAATGCCCAGCCACCGGTTGAACAGTGGTGGGGAAAAATAACGTAATATCCAGCCACCGATTGAACAGTGGTAGAGAAAATGACTTAATGCCCAGCCACCGGTTGAACGGTGGTGGAGAAAAATAACGTAATATCCAGCCACCGATTGAACAGTGGTAGAGAAAATGACTTAATGCACAGCCACCGGTTGAACGGTGGTGGAGAAAATTAACGTAATATCCAGCCACCGATTGGCCAGTGGTAGAGAAAATGACTTAATGCCCAGCCACCGGTTGAACGGTGGTGGAGAAAAATAACGTAATGTGCAGCCACCGATTGGCCAGTGGTAGAGAAAATGACTTAATGCCCATTCACCGGTTGAACAGTGGTGGAGAAAAATAACGTAATGTGCAGCCACCGATTGGCCAGTGGTAGAGAAAATGACTTAATGCCCAGCCACAGGTTGAACGGTGGTGGAGAAAAATGACGTAATGTGCAGCCACCGATTGGCCAGTGGTAGAGAAAATGACTTAATGCCCAATCACCGGTTGAACGGTGGTGGAGAAAAATAACGTAATGTGCAGCC
Organism: Acanthosepion esculentum; assembly: GCA_964036315.1. Classification (NCBI taxonomy): domain Eukaryota; kingdom Metazoa; phylum Mollusca; class Cephalopoda; order Sepiida; family Sepiidae; genus Acanthosepion; species Acanthosepion esculentum. Next base: position 68,584,180 of record OZ038512.1, read on the forward strand.
ACCGATTGGCCAGTGGTAGAGAAAATGACTTAATGCCCAGCCACCGGTTGAACGGTGGTGGAGAAAAATAACTTAATGTGCAGCCATCGATTGGCCAGTGGTAGAGAAAATGACTTAATGCCCAGCCACCGGTTGAACGGTGGTGGAGAAAAATAACGTAATGTGCAGCCACCGATTGGCCAGTGGTAGAGAAAATGACTTAATGCCCAGCCACCGGTTGATCGGTGGTGGAGAAAAATAACGTAATATCCAGCCACCGATTGAACAGTGGTAGAGAAAATGACTTAATGCCCAGCCACCGGTTGAACAGTGGTGGGGAAAAATAACGTAATGTGCACCCACCGATTGGCCAGTTGTAGAGAAAATGACTTAATGCCCAGCCACCGGTTGAACGGTGGTGGAGAAAAATAACGTAATGTGCAGCCACCGATTGGCCAGTGGTAGAGAAAATGACTTAATGCCCAGCCACCGGTTGAACGGTGGTGGAGAAAAATAACGTAATGTGCAGCCACCGATTGGCCAGTGGTAGAGAAAATGACTTAATGCCCAGCCACCGGTTGAACGGTGGTGGAGAAAAATAACGTAATGTGCAGCCACCGATTGGCCAGTGGTAGAGAAAATGACTTAATGCCCAGCCACCGGTTGATCGGTGGTGGAGAAAAATAACGTAATATCCAGACACCGATTGAACAGTGGTAGAGAAAATGACTTAATGCCCAGCCACCGGTTGAACGGTGGTGGAGAAAAATAACGTAATGTGCAGCCACCGATTGGCCAGTGGTAGAGAAAATGACTTAATGCCCAGCCACCGGTTGAACGGTGGTGGAGAAAAATAACGTAATGTGCAGCCACCGATTGGCCAGTGGTAGAGAAAATGACTTAATGCCCAGCCACCGGTTGATCGGTGGTGGAGAAAAATAACGTAATATCCAGCCACCGATTGAACAGTGGTAGAGAAAATGACTTAATGCCCAGCCACCGGTTGAACAGTGGTGGGGAAAAATAACGTAATGTGCACCCACCGATTGGCCAGTGGTAGAGAAAATGACTTAAATCCCCCCCACCGGTTGAACGGTGGTGGAGAAAAATAACGTAATATCCAGCCACCGATTGAACCGTGGTAGAGAAAATGACTTAATGCCCAGCCACCGGTTGAACGGTGGTGGGGAAAAATAACGTAATGTGCTGCCACCGATTGGCCAGTGGTAGAGAAAATGACTTAATGCCCAGCCACCGGTTGAACGGTGGTGGAGAAAAATAACGTAATATCCAGCCACCGATTGAACAGTGGTAGAGAAAATGACTTAATGCCCAGCCACCGGTTGAACGGTGGTGGGAAAAAATAACGTAATGTGCAGCCACCGATTGGCCAGTGGTAGAGAAAATGACTTAATGCCCAGCCACCGGTTGAACGGTGGTGGAGAAAAATAACGTAATATCCAGCCACCGATTGGCCAGTGGTAGAGAAAATGACTTAATGCCCAGCCACCGGTTGAACAGTGGTGGGGAAAAATAACGTAATATCCAGCCACCGATTGAACAGTGGTAGAGAAAATGACTTAATGCCCAGCCACCGGTTGAACGGTGGTGGGGAAAAATAACGTAATGTCCAGCCACCGATTGGCCAGTGGTAGAGAAAATGACTTAATGCCCAGCCACCGGTTGAACGGTGGTGGAGAAAAATAACGTAATATCCAGCCACCGATTGGCCAGTGGTAGAGAAAATGACTTAATGCCCAGCCACCGGTTGAACAGTGGTGGGGAAAAATAACGTAATATCCAGCCACCGATTGAACAGTGGTAGAGAAAATGACTTAATGCCCAGCCACCGGTCGAACGGTGGTGGGGAAAAATAACGTAATGTGCAGCCACCGATTGGCCAGTGGTAGAGAAAATGACTTAATGCCCAGCCACCGGTTGAACGGTGGTGGAGAAAAATAACGTAATATCCAGCTACCGATTGGCCAGTGGTAGAGAAAATGACTTAATGCCCAGCCACCGGTTGAACAGTGGTGGGGAAAAATAACGTAATATCCAGCCACCGATTGAACAGTGGTAGAGAAAATGACTTAATGCCCAGCCACCGGTTGAACGGTGGTGGGGAAAAATAACGTAATGTGCAGCCACCGATTGGCCAGTGGTAGAGAAAATGACTTAATGCCCAGCCACCGGTTGAACGGTGGTGGAGAAAAATAACGTAATATCCAGCCACCGATTGGCCAGTGGTAGAGAAAATGACTTAATGCCCAGCCACCGGTTGAACAGTGATGGGGAAAAATAACGTAATATCCAGCCACCGATTGAACAGTGGTAGAGAAAATGACTTAATGCCCAGCCACCGGTTGAACGGTGGTAGAGAAAAATAACGTAATATCCAGCAACCGATTGGCCAGTGGTAGAGAAAATGACTTAATGCCCAGCCACCGGTTGAACAGTGGTGGGGAAAAATAACGTAATATCCAGCTACCGATTGGCCAGTGGTAGAGAAAATGACTTAATGCCCAGCCACCGGTTGAACGGTGGTGGAGAAAAATAACGTAATATCCAGCCACCGATTGGCCAGTGGTAGAGAAAATGACTTAATGCCCAGCCACCGGTTGAACAGTGGTGGGGAAAAATAACGTAATATCCAGCTACCGATTGGCCAGTGGTAGAGAAAATGACTTAATGCCCAGCCACCGGTTGAACGGTGGTGGAGAAAAATAACGTAATATCCAGCCACCGATTGGCCAGTGGTAGAGAAAATGACTTAATGCCCAGCCACCGGTTGAACAGTGGTGGGGAAAAATAACGTAATATCCAGCTACCGATTGGCCAGTGGTAGAGAAAATGACTTAATGCCCCCCCACCGGTTGAACGGTGGTGGAGAAAAATAACGTAATATCCAGCCACCGATTGAACAGTGGTAGAGAAAATGACTTAATGCCCAGCCACCGGTTGAACGGTGGTGGGGAAAAATAACGTAATGTGCAGCCACCGATTGGCCAGTGGTAGAGAAAATGACTTAATGCCCAGCCACCGGTTGAACGGTGGTGGAGAAAAATAACGTAATATCCAGCCACCGATTGGCCAGTGGTAGAGAAAATGACTTAATGCCCAGCCACCGGTTGAACAGTGGTGGGGAAAAATAACGTAATGTGCAGCCACCGATTGAACAGTGGTAGAGAAAATGACTTAATGCCCAGCCACCGGTTGAACAGTGGTGGGGAAAAATAACGTAATATCCAGCTACCGATTGGCCAGTGGTAGAGAAAATGACTTAATGCCCAGCCACCGGTTGATCGGTGGTGGAGAAAAATAACGTAATATCCAGCCACCGATTGAACAGTGGTAGAGAAAATGACTTAATGCCCAGCCACCGGTTGAACAGTGGTGGGGAAAAATAACGTAATGTGCAGCCACCGATTGGCCAGTGGTAGAGAAAATGACTTAATGCCCAGCCACCGGTTGATCGGTGGTGGAGAAAAATAACGTAATGTGCAGCCACCGATTGAACAGTGGTAGAGAAAATGACTTAATGCCCAGCCCCCGGTTGATCGGTGGTGGAGAAAAATAACGTAATATCCAGCTACCGATTGGCCAGTGGTAGAGAAAATGACTTAATGCCCAGCCCCCGGTTGAACAGTGGTGGGGAAAAATAACGTAATATCCAGCCACCAATTGGCCAGTGGTAGAGAAAATGACTTAATGCCCAGCCACCGGTTGAACGGTGGTGGGGAAAAATAACGTAATGTGCAGCCACCGATTGGCCAGTGGTAGAGAAAATGACTTAATGCCCAGCCACCGGTTGAACGGTGGTGGAGAAAAATAACGTAATATCCAGCCACCGATTGGCCAGTGGTAGAGAAAATGACTTAATGCCCAGCCATCGGTTGAACAGTGGTGGGGAAAAATAACGTAATGTGCAGCCACCGATTGAACAGTGGTAGAGAAAATGACTTAATGCCCAGCCACCGGTTGAACAGTGGTGGGGAAAAATAACGTAATATCCAGCTACCGATTGGCCAGTGGTAGAGAAAATGACTTAATGCCCAGCCACCGGTTGATCGGTGGTGGAGAAAAATAACGTAATATCCAGCCACCGATTGAACAGTGGTAGAGAAAATGACTTAATGCCCAGCCACCGGTTGAACAGTGGTGGGGAAAAATAACGTAATGTGCAGCCACCGATTGGCCAGTGGTAGAGAAAATGACTTAATGCCCAGCCACCGGTTGAACAGTGGTGGGGAAAAATAACGTAATATCCAGCTACCGATTGGCCAGTGGTAGAGAAAATGACTTAATGCCCAGCCACCGGTTGAACAGTGGTGGGGAAAAATAACGTAATATCCAGCCACCGATTGAACAGTGGTAGAGAAAATGACTTAATGCCCAGCCACCGGTTGAACGGTGGTGGGGAAAAATAACGTAATGTGCAGCCACCGATTGGCCAGTGGTAGAGAAAATGACTTAATGCCCAGCCACCGGTTGAACAGTGGTGGGGAAAAATAACGTAATATCCAGCTACCGATTGGCCAGTGGTAGAGAAAATGACTTAATGCCCAGCCACCGGTTGAACAGTGGTGGGGAAAAATAACGTAATGTGCAGCCACCGATTGAACAGTGGTAGAGAAAATGACTTAATGCCCAGCCCCCGATTGATCGGTGGTGGAGAAAAATAACGTAATATCCAGCTACCGATTGGCCAGTGGTAGAGAAAATGACTTAATGCCCAGCCACCGGTTGAACAGTGGTGGGGAAAAATAACGTAATGTGCAGCCACCGATTGAACAGTGGTAGAGAAAATGACTTAATGCCCAGCCACCGGTTGAACAGTGGTGGAGAAAAATAACGTAATATCCAGCTACCGATTGGCCAGTGGTAGAGAAAATGACTTAATGCCCAGCCACCGGTTGAACATTGGTGGGGAAAAATAACGTAATATCCAGCCACCGATTGAACAGTGGTAGAGAAAATGACTTAATGCCCAGCCACCGGTTGAACGGTGGTGGGGAAAAATAACGTAATGTGCAGCCACCGATTGGCCAGTGGTAGAGAAAATGACTTAATGCCCAGCCACCGGTTGAACAGTGGTGGGGAAAAATAACGTAATATCCAGCTACCGATTGGCCAGTGGTAGAGAAAATGACTTAATGCCCAGCCACCGGTTGAACAGTGGTGGGGAAAAATAACGTAATGTGCAGCCACCGATTGAACAGTGGTAGAGAAAATGACTTAATGCCCAGCCCCCGATTGATCGGTGGTGGAGAAAAATAACGTAATATCCAGCTACCGATTGGCCAGTGGTAGAGAAAATGACTTAATGCCCAGCCACCGGTTGAACAGTGGTGGGGAAAAATAACGTAATGTGCAGCCACCGATTGAACAGTGGTAGAGAAAATGACTTAATGCCCAGCCCCCGGTTGATCGGTGGTGGAGAAAAATAACGTAATATCCAGCTACCGATTGGCCAGTGGTAGAGAAAATGACTTAATGCCCAGCCACCGGTTGAACATTGGTGGGGAAAAATAACGTAATATCCAGCCACCGATTGAACAGTGGTAGAGAAAATGACTTAATGCCCAGCCACCGGTTGAACGGTGGTGGGGAAAAATAACGTAATGTGCAGCCACCGATTGGCCAGTGGTAGAGAAAATGACTTAATGCCCAGCCACCGGTTGAACGGTGGTGGAGAAAAATAACGTAATATCCAGCCACCGATTGGCCAGTGGTAGAGAAAATGACTTAATGCCCAGCCACCGGTTGAACGGTGTTGGAGAAAAATAACGTAATATCCAGCCACCGATTGGCCAGTGGTAGAGAAAATGACTTAATGCCCAGCCACCGGTTGAACAGTGGTGGGGAAAAATAACGTAATGTGCAGCCACCGATTGAACAGTGGTAGAGAAAATGACTTAATGCCCAGCCACCGGTTGAACAGTGGTGGGGAAATATAACGTAATATCCAGCTACCGATTGGCCAGTGGTAGAGAAAATGACTTAATGCCCAGCCACCGGTTGATCGGTGGTGGAGAAAAATAACGTAATATCCAGCCACCGATTGAACAGTGGTAGAGAAAATGACTTAATGCCCAGCCACCGGTTGAACAGTGGTGGGGAAAAATAACGTAATATCCAGCCACCGATTGAACAGTGGTAGAGAAAATGACTTAATGCCCAGCCACCGGTTGAACAGTGGTGGGGAAAAATAACGTAATGTGCAGCCACCGATTGGCCAGTGGTAGAGAAAATGACTTAATGACCAGCCACCGGTTGAACAGTGGTGGGGAAAAATAACGTAATGTGCAGCCACCGATTGGCCAGTGGTAGAGAAAATGACTTAATGCCCAGCCACCGGTTGATCGGTGGTGGAGAAAAATAACGTAATATCCAGCTACCGATTGGCCAGTGGTAGAGAAAATGACTTAATGCCCAGCCCCCGGTTGAACAGTGGTGGGGAAAAATAACGTAATATCCAGCCACCGATTGAACAGTGGTAGAGAAAATGACTTAATGCCCAGCCACCGGTTGAACAGTGGTGGGGAAAAATAACGTAATGTGCAGCCACCGATTGGCCAGTGGTAGAGAAAATGACTTAATGCCCAGCCACCGGTTGATCGGTGGTGGAGAAAAATAACGTAATATCCAGCCACCGATTGAACAGTGGTAGAGAAAATGACTTAATGCCCAGCCACCGGTTGAACAGTGGTGGGGAAAAATAACGTAATATCCAGCTACCGATTGGCCAGTGGTAGAGAAAATGACTTAATGCCCAGCCACCGGTTGATCGGTGGTGGAGAAAAATAACGTAATATCCAGCCACCGATTGAACAGTGGTAGAGAAAATGACTTAATGACCAGCCACCGGTTGAACAGTGGTGGGGAAAAATAACGTAATGTGCAGCCACCGATTGGCCAGTGGTAGAGAAAATGACTTAATGCCCAGCCACCGGTTGATCGGTGGTGGAGAAAAATAACGTAATATCCAGCTACCGATTGGCCAGTGGTAGAGAAAATGACTTAATGCCCAGCCCCCGGTTGAACAGTGGTGGGGAAAAATAACGTAATATCCAGCCACCGATTGAACAGTGGTAGAGAAAATGACTTAATGCCCAGCCACCGGTTGAACAGTGGTGGGGAAAAATAACGTAATGTGCAGCCACCGATTGGCCAGTGGTAGAGAAAATGACTTAATGCCCAGCCACCGGTTGATCGGTGGTGGAGAAAAATAACGTAATATCCAGCCACCGATTGAACAGTGGTAGAGAAAATGACTTAATGCCCAGCCACCGGTTGAACAGTGGTGGGGAAAAATAACGTAATATCCAGCTACCGATTGGCCAGTGGTAGAGAAAATGACTTAATGCCCAGCCACCGGTTGATCGGTGGTGGAGAAAAATAACGTAATATCCAGCCACCGATTGAACAGTGGTAGAGAAAATGACTTAATGCCCAGCCACCGGTTGAACGGTGGTGGAGAAAAATAACATAATATCCAGCCACCGATTGAACAGTGGTAGAGAAAATGACTTAATGCCCAGCCACCGGTTGAACGGTGGTGGAGAAAATAACGTAATGTGCAGCCACCGATTGGCCAGTGGTAGAGAAAATGACTTAATGCCCAGCCACCGGTTGAACGGTGGTGGAGAAAAATAACGTAATATCCAGCTACCGATTGGCCAGTGGTAGAGAAAATGACTTAATGCCCAGCCACCGGTTGAACAGTGGTGGGGAAAAATAACGTAATATCCAGCCACTGATTGAACAGTGGTAGAGAAAATGACTTAATGCCCAGCCACCGGTTGAACGGTGGTGGGGAAAAATAACGTAATGTGCAGCCACCGATTGGCCAGTGGTAGAGAAAATGACTTAATGCCCAGCCACCGGTTGAACGGTGGTGGAGAAAAATAACGTAATATCCAGCCACCGATTGGCCAGTGGTAGAGAAAATGACTTAAGGCCCAGCCACCGGTTGAACAGTGGTGGGGAAAAATAACGTAATGTGCAGCCACCGATTGAACAGTGGTAGAGAAAATGACTTAATGCCCAGCCACCGGTTGAACAGTGGTGGGGAAAAATAACGTAATATCCAGCTACCGATTGGCCAGTGGTAGAGAAAATGACTTAATGCCCAGCCACCGGTTGATCGGTGGTGGAGAAAAATAACGTAATATCCAGCCACCGATTGAACAGTGGTAGAGAAAATGACTTAATGCCCAGCCACCGGTTGAACAGTGGTGGGGAAAAATAACGTAATGTGCAGCCACCGATTGGCCAGTGGTAGAGAAAATGACTTAATGCCCAGCCACCGGTTGATCGGTGGTGGAGAAAAATAACGTAATATCCAGCTACCGATTGGCCAGTGGTAGAGAAAATGACTTAATGCCCAGCCCCCGGTTGAACAGTGGTGGGGAAAAATAACGTAATATCCAGCCACCGATTGAACAGTGGTAGAGAAAATGACTTAATGCCCAGCCACCGGTTGAACAGTGGTGGGGAAAAATAACGTAATGTGCAGCCACCGATTGGCCAGTGGTAGAGAAAATGACTTAATGCCCAGCCACCGGTTGATCGGTGGTGGAGAAAAATAACGTAATATCCAGCCACCGATTGAACAGTGGTAGAGAAAATGACTTAATGCCCAGCCACCGGTTGAACATTGGTGGGGAAAAATAACGTAATATCCAGCTACCGATTGGCCAGTGGTAGAGAAAATGACTTAATGCCCAGCCACCGGTTGATCGGTGGTGGAGAAAAATAACGTAATATCCAGCCACCGATTGAACAGTGGTACAGAAAATGACTTAATGCCCAGCCACCGGTTGAACAGTGGTGGGGAAAAATAACGTAATATCCAGCCACCGATTGAACAGTGGTAGAGAAAATGACTTAATGCCCAGCCACCGGTTGAACGGTGGTGGAGAAAATAACGTAATGTGCAGCCACCGATTGGCCAGTGGTAGAGAAAATGACTTAATGCCCAGCCACCGGTTGAACGGTGGTGGAGAAAAATAACGTAATGTGCAGCCACCGATTGAACAGTGGTAGAGAAAATGACTTAATGCCCAGCCACCGGTTGAACAGTGGTGGGGAAAAATAACGTAATGTGCAGCCACCGATTGGCCAGTGGTAGAGAAAATGACTTAATGCCCAGCCACCGGTTGAACGGTGGTGGAGAAAATTAACGTAATATCCAGCCACCGATTGGCCAGTGGTAGAGAAAATGACTTAATGCCCAGCCACCGGTTGAACAGTGGTGGGAAAAAATAACGTAATGTGCAGCCACCGATTGAACAGTGGTAGAGAAAATGACTTAATGCCCAACCACCGGTTGAACGGTGGTGGAGAAAATGACTTAATGCCCAGCCACCGGTCGAACGGTGGTGGAGAAAAATAACGTAATGTGCAGCCACCGATTGGCCAGTGGTAGAGAAAATGACTTAAGCCCAGCCACCGGTCGAACGGTGGTGGAGAAAAATAACGTAATGTGCAGCCACCGATTGGCCAGTGGTAGAGAAAATGACTTAATGCCCAGCCACCGGTTGAACGGTGGTGGAGAAAAATAACGTAATGTGCACCCACCGATTGAACAGTGGTAGAGAAAATGACTTAATGCCCAGTCACCGGTTGAACGGTGGTGGAGAAAAATAACGTAATATCCAGCCACCGATTGGCCAGTGGTAGAGAAAATGACTTAATGCCCAGTCACCGGTTGAACGGTGGTGGAGAAAAATAACGTAATATCCAGCCACCGATTGAACAGTGGTAGAGAAAATGACTTAATGCCCAGCCACCGGTTGAACGGTGGTGGAGAAAATGACTTAATGCCCAGCCACCGGTCGAACGGTGGTGGAGAAAAATAACGTAATGTGCAGCCACCGATTGGCCAGTGGTAGAGAAAATGACTTAATGCCCAGCCACCGGTCGAACGGTGGTGGAGAAAAATAACGTAATGTGCAGCCACCGATTGGCCAGTGGTAGAGAAAATGACTTAATGCCCAGCCACCGGTTGAACGGTGGTTGAGAAAAATAACGTAATGTGCACCCACCGATTGAACAGTGGTACAGAAAATGACTTAATGCCCAGCCACCGGTTGAACGGTGGTGGAGAAAATTAACGTAATATCCAGCCACCGATTGGCCAGTGGTAGAGAAAATGACTTAATGCCCAGCCACCGGTTGAATGGTGGTTGAGAAAATTAACCTAATATCTAGCCACCGATTGCCCAGTGGTAGAGAAAATGACTTAATGCCCAGCCACCGGTTGAACGGTGGTGGAGAAAATTAACGTAATATCCAGCCACCGATTGGCCAGTGGTAGAGAAAATGACTTAATGCCCAGCCACCGGTTGAACGGTGGTGGAGAAAAATAACGTAATGTGCAGGCACCGATTGAACAGTGGTAGAGAAAATGACTTAATGCCCAGCCACCGGTTGAACGGTGGTGGAGAAAATTAACGTAATATTCAGCCACCGATTGGCCAGTGGTAGAGAAAATGACTTAATGCCCAGCCACCGGTTGAACGGTGGTTGAGAAAATTAACGTAATATCCAGCCACCGATTGGCCAGTGGTAGAGAAAATGACTTAATGCCCAGCCACCGGTTGAACGGTGGTGGAGAAAATTAACGTAATGTCCAGCCACCGGTTGAACAGTAGCAGAGAAAAATAGCATGATGCCTAGCCACCGGTTGAACGGTGGTAGAGAAAAATGACTTAATGCCAAGCTACCTTTTAAAAGGTGGGTAAACACTTTTAACTATTTTTATATCTACCGTGAAACATTACATACCAGTTATTTGCGAATTTTAACTCAGGAGCTCAGTCAGAAGGGGTCAAATTGTTCAGGAACGCGGGGCTCAAAAGGTTAAACCAATAATTCTGTCTAAACTTTGTTTTTATATCCTGTGCAACGTATGTACACATCTATGCTCATCATATCACTAACCCATAGAAAATTTCAATAGGAGTAGATAGATTCGCCTATCGTCTGGTTCACACTCCTTCCCGATCTTTTGAAAATGATTAGAGGTTTATCTCTTGTTTCATGTTTAGGTCTGGGTTTCCAGTTCCTTCAAAAGTTTTCTTATTCACTTTCATTCCCAGTAGCTCCTTGCGTCTTAGTGGCATTATCGCCTTGCTTGGGATGGATTGATTTTTTAAAAAAGTAAATGTTACGGTCGGTTGAAATTTATTAAAATCTTTCTCAAAGTAATTTTTCAGGAAAATAGCTTTTTCAAATTGCTATCGCTCTTTCCAGTATTGATGAGAGTTTCCTTCCTAACCTTTTGTTTCAAGTCGTGTGGAATGTCAGCATCTTGATTAAGTCATTATTCTCTCTTCGCGTTACATGTGCTATCCATTTTAGTTGCTGCTGCCGTTGGAAGTCCTCAAGTGACTTGCTTCCTGCTATTTGGTACAGTTCTTTTTGATTCTGTAGCGCCACTCCACACGGTTCAAAGAAACGTGGTCTTCGCCAAGACACACAGGTTTCACTCGCTCATAGCTATTTTCAACCATTGATCTGAGAAATTTGTTGTCTACAGCTGGCAGTTTAGATATTTTTGAACGGGTTTGGCATCATGCCTGACATCCATGTAAAAGTTTTGATCTGACGAGGCTAATTAAGAACATGACTCAAGTTTTCAGGTTAATGTTTTTGTTTTGAAGCAATTGGCGGTGTTGGGCGAAACTACCTCTAATACAACCTAATTTATGTTTAAAATTATTTTCTCTTACTTGTATTTAGGGGACAGTCGAATTTTCTGGAACACATTATGAGAAAAGACAGCTTAGAAAATGTAACATTCGCAGAACATATTCAAGACGAGAGCTCGTCTTTCATGGGCGATGCCTTAACCAACTGAGACATAAAAGCCAGTGGCTGAATGAAGCAAAATATATTTCTACCTATTGTTATTTCTTTATTTCATTTTTTCTTTTTTGTCATCTCATAACAAAATATATAGCTGGCCACTCGTATTCGAGGATACCCGTCTATTAGAGGGGCTAGACAATGCCTATTGCAGATGCTCACTCAGGCACATTGGTGTTTATTGTCATCTCATAACAAAATATATAGCTGGCCACTCGTATTCGAGGATACCCGTCTATTAGAGGGGCTAGCCAATACCTATTGCAGATGCTCACTCAGGCACATTGGTGTTTATTCCAGACCCTCAGAGCCAACCTGCGGTTTATACTGCAATTATGCCAAGCAGACCGTAGTTAACGTTTCTGGGATAGAGCGTGATCAACAACCTGAACAAGGCCAGCACATTCAAACCCTCGGTCACGATGACATGTAACTTCGTGTTGTCACAGCTATGGACGGCCTCCAAGGGTTCAGTCTACCTAGTTTCACTCACAAGGATTGAGTCGATTCTTCTGAATTCCAAAATAATCAAATCTATATAATCTCAGAGCAAATGCTCCAAAATTTGCTAATACAACTGGAAGAAGACAGACATCAACCAATTCAAACAACAAAAACAGCCAGACATCAACCAATTCAAACAACAAAAACAGCCAGACATCAACCAATTCAAACAACAAAATTTATTTTTGTTGAGACATTCCGATTCCAAGGTACAAATGATGTGGGTCGACTTTTTGCATTTTCTGCTTTGTCTAATTTTTTGGCTTCCTCAAATTTTTATTTTTAAGGAAAAAATATTAGCAGCAATAAAAAATCTTGTCGGCATTAAATAACATATTGAGGTTGATCATCTGTAAACCAAACCAAACCGAGTAGTTGGTGTTACTGTCTGTTGAAATTTATAAAATCTTTGTTTCTTTTTTTTTCTTAAACCAGTTTTTCAGGCAATTAGACTTCTCAAGTCCACTAACTGTTATAGCTCTTTCTTGTGTTGATGGGAACTTCATTCTAAACAACAACCATTACAATACGACAATGTCTTCCAACTCTGACTATCGGTGAGAAATACACAACAACTTCAGCTACCAAGCCAAGCTGGGTTGCTTTTGTTAACAAACAAACCTTTTTGAAGTTTTCGTTACTAAAACGTTTGCTAAATCAGATATTGTTTTAGTGTGTTATCCACAAAGCTTTGCAAAATCACTGAACCATTTTCTTTTGTTCTTTGTACAACAATTGGTATAAACTATAAAGATTTACGAAGTAATATTTTGTTTTCTTTTTATTAAATGAAGCGAGGTGTCCTTTTCATTCGTTCCGCCTGAGACTAAAGTCAATAAAAAGCACGGAAGCCTAAAAAAAAAAGGTTAACTTAAATATGAATTCAATTAAGACGTAAATGATTAGGAGTCAGAATTATAGTCCAAATCCATTGAAATTACTTTTATATAAGCTTCTGTAGAAAAGGCATGACTCCAATTTTCCCTGTTCTTTGTCGCTTTAATCTCATTTCGCTGAATTATAACGATGGCTAGCGGAGAAGAATGCATATATTGCTTTCTTCATTGAATTTAGAAAAAAAGGTTTCTCGTTCCATACTCAGAAATATTTATCGTAAAGACTAACCAGACACAAAGATAAAAGAAAAGGAATATCCGTTGACGACCAAAGTCACTGTACCAGACGGGCTCTAGGTCAGATAAACTGGGACTTTCTCATTTGTCCTCCGCCAAAAGCTAGTGTCAGTAGCTTTAGAATACGGAAGCATAGGAAAAAACAAAAATATTTTTTCATTAATTGTTCATAACTCTCTAACTTTCAATAGCTCATGTTACAGAAATTTTGGATTCCGAAGTTTTCATTACCACGATTGTTTTCGGCATTTTTTTTACGTGATTTTTTTGCGACAAATTTTTTTGTACAATAAAAATATTTATAACTTGGAAATAAATTTAGGAATAATCGAAATAAATTGCGAAATACAGCGGAAGTCACCCATGAAATAAAAATAGCTGTTTGTACGGAAGTTGTCTTTAAATTAAGTGGTGGCAGAAGAATTATCGTTGAACTTTTAAAAGGTAACCTTAAATATTAGTGCAATACTTAAATGCCGCGATCAATTTTGAGTCCTTCTGTAGTTTATTGTTGCCTATCGCATATCATGCCATTTTAGAATCAGGCTGACCCCGTGAACAAATTAAAAACATTCCGGGCCAGAATCCTGAAATTTTGAATTCCAAAATTTTAATTCGGCGGTTTTTTACGAGGATTTTTTTAATACGATAACCACTTTTATAACTTCGAATGGGCAAATAGTTAAACCCGAAACTGAGGTAAAAAGCATTATGAAAGTGTAAAACTAGGTTTTAATACCAGAAATACTTTGTAAAAAATTATTACCAGAAGTAAATTTTTTAAGAAAAACTAGTACCAGCAATATGCCTTTGAAAAAAATATTACCAGCAATACATTTTTGAAGAAAAAAATATTACCAGAAATAGATTTTTGACAAAACAAAAATATTACCAGGAAAAAAAAAGTTGTCGGCATTAAATGACCCATTGAGGTTGATATGCTGTAAACCAAACCAAACCAAACCAAACTTAATACAAGTCCCAAGAGCCACTCACGGTAGAGGGTTGCTGAATGAGTTTGTTGCATGACTGTAAGAGCAGGAGGTAAGATGGAAAAGATAACGGTTAACCTTAGACTTGAAAAGGCTAAAATTGTAGTGATTGGGGAAGCATCCCCTCAGGAGTCTGCTTCACAAAGTAGATTTTCTTGGGAAGAAGCTGACTGAATAGAACTTCCTCCTTACCAATGGAATATGAAGAGGACCCTGGCTAGGTGAGTCTCAGCTGTGATGGTCTGAATTGGTGGAGCTAAGGAATGCAGTTTATCGGAATATTTTTCTATGGGAATAGTGAGGAGAAAGGGGTTGTAGGGTAGAAAATAATTCATCCCCCACAAGGCCAGGTAGATGATCTTGAACTCTGTCAGGACAGGCAAGTAAGGAATGTGAAGCTCCAGCCCAGATATATGCTCCATTTTTTTTTATTTGTTCTGGCTCTTGAAAAGATAGGTGGGAGGAGTCAGATACTTACTGGAGCGGTATAAGGAACCGACCATTTTTCCAGCATCTTCAGCAATAGATCATATATATGAGTTTCACTTGAGGTTTGAGGAGTGCTTGAGTCCTAACAGACATTCAAAAACAGAGCCTCCTCAAGAGAACACTTATCAGTTATGATAGGGGATAGGTCGGGGTCTGCTCGGTGGTGATGTAGCGTTATAATTTCGTTTTAGCCGTATTAGACAGGTGATTCAATGTGATGTGTCCATTAGCCTTGTAGTGATTGGGAAAACACCGAATCTGTTCCACAAAGCAGCAGTTATCAGGAAGTAGATGCCTGAGTGGAGCTTACTTTTTAAAATATGGAGGAAGTGATGATGATTCATGCTTGTGTACATGGCATGGCAGGTCCCAGTTGCAAAGGTCAGGGATTGTGGGACCAAAGAACGTAACCCGTCAGAATACATGTCATGGAAATAGCAATAAAGCAGCAAGAAGTTTGCAACATTTCGTCTGTGCAGAAAGGGGTTGTAGGTTGGAAAATAATTCATCACCCACAAGGCCAGGTAGATGTTGAACTCTGTCAAGACAGACAAGTGAGGAATGTGAAGCTCCAGCCCAGATATATGCTCCATTTTTTTTTTGTTCTGGCTCTTGTAAAGATAGGTGGGAGGAGTCAGATACTTACTGGAGCGGTATAAGGAACCGACCATTTTTCCAGCATCTTTAGCTATGACTCATATATACTCATCAATCTATCAAGGCTGGAAAGGGTGATTGGGCAACTCCAGTTCACATATGACAGCAATACTCCATTTTTGGTCTTCTTACTGATCCAAACATACCACAGTATTCCTTACACCAAAACAACACATTCTTACTTACAATTCTTACTACAGCTACCATAATACCTCAGGGTCTCTATGAAGTCCGAACTAGTCCCCATATGCACAATTTGTCTGGGAGTGGGGAATAAAATAACAAAATTTAAAAATGAAACCTCAATGAAAGAGGAAAGTTCGTCATATCAACTACAATGAAAATACTTATAGAAAAGGCTGAGGTGGCGGGAAAGTGAACTGACGGGGGTTAACAAGGGGGCAAATATTGCTTACAACTACAAAGAGTAGGAAGTTATGCTTGACTATGATAAAAGGACACGGCACAAAGAAGAAGAAGAAGAAGAAGAAGAAGAAGAAGAAGAAGAAAATCCTGGTGGTTACTTTTCCGTAGCTGAAAACCTTGCCTTTATCCCCTCTTAACGGACCAAAAATAGCTCAGCCATTGGCTTCTAAAAGTGATTTAAAGATAAAACGCACTTTACTGTGCGTCTTGTTACAATAAAGGATCGCATTATAAATGAACAAATCTATTCGCGTTTCTTTCAGACAAAACAGAAGATCGACGTGTTATACATGAGGTCGCATTATACATCAGATGAATCCGTACGATACATTGTTTTAATAATCATGAAAAATGAACAAAGCCTTTATGGATGGATGCCTGTCCTTTTATGTGGCATCTTTGATAAAGAAAAATGGTTGGCACTGAATTGAAAAGGATCTTCCTTTTTCTTTTAAGAGACACTTACCAAACTGACAAATATTTGGCACAAATACAGATGGCCTGTCAGTTCTTGTAAAGATTCCTGTTCTTTTATGAAAGTATGAAATGTACGTACTTATTCTCCGTTAAATCTAGCTTTCTCTTGCCAAACGATCTTGTTTAATCTGTCTCCATTGTTGAAAGATTAGTGTCAATCGTTTCTGTAAGTATTCTCGATTGGTGATGGTGTGAGCTATTAGCTGGGGTCTGTTAACCAAGTTCGAATTTTAGCTGAGGCTACTTATATTCCCTTCACACTAATGCCTCTGGGGAAAGATATGAATTCTTATTACCAGTTATCTTGACACAAGGGGGTCCCGTAACAAGTGCCAATCTCGAAGTTAACTCTTAACAAATTTTCGTACCGATTTTAGGCAATGACGCGCACGCACACACACACACACACTTTCTTTATGTGTCGTTTCCCCTCAGTGCGTAGGAGACCATGGCTCTCCACAAGTTCCTATCATATGTAACTCTTAATAAATTTTGTCTTTCTGTTATTTCATCTAAACCCTGTTCCACATCCATTGGCAGAGAGTTTGACAGTACGAACAATCTGGTCGACTGTTCCCTCAAGGCCTTCTCTCCTACTAATCTTATAGTAGGCGGAAGAGTCCAACTTAGACTCTTTAGATGACACCACAACAGAAATCGATGTCGGCGTACATTGTCTGCAGAACATGTCAGGGCAAAATTGACTGTGTACAAGCTGATGTGTAAAGTCCCAAAATGGTTGAAGAATGGGACTTGGGCCTGAAATCTGGGTTGGGGGTGCGTAAAACTGCGATGGACACTGAGAAGCGCGATCCCTAACTCAGCGAAATGTCTTCTCACTGTGCGGGAAACTGGTGGGACATCTCATGTGTGGATGGCTGCATGTGGCTAACGGCGGGCAAACGCAGTCACAACAAGATGCGAAGTTAATGACATCCCCTCTCAAGCAAATGGTTTGTTTTGTTTTACGGCATATCAACACCTCAATGGGTTATTTAATACCGACAAGATTTTTATTACTGGTAATACTTCCCTTCTAAAAAAGTACCGCTGGTAATTTTTCTTATTTTCAAAAATGCATTGCTGACAACGATTTTTTTCTTTTTCAAAAATGTACTGCTGGTAATAGTTTTTTTTCAAAAATATATCGCTGGAAATAATTTAAAAAATATGTATTTCTGTTATCAAAACCTATTTTTATACTTTCATAGTGTTTGACCCCAGTTTAGTAGTCAACTATTTAACCATAGCTGGGACCCTAACAGGTTCTACCACCCCGGGAACAACAGCAGTTAAGAGGTGGTTTCACACTACTCAAAACCTGATCAGAGACCTTGCTGCCGGATGTAGTTTATCTTCATGCCCGGGATGTCTCATTGGGGATGGTGTTACCCCTTTGCAGAGGTGCGGTCGGCGTATTCTGAAGCCACAGCCGACAGGACGTCAGGCTGATAGTGATGGAAAACGTGGACTGAGTGTGACAGGAAGATCCTGCCCAGGATGACTGGTGTATGAACGGGCCTGAGCTTAACATATGGGTCGATGCAAGCACCCCAGCGACAGGAATAGTGCTGGGAAAAGATGGAGCAACTGTAGGTTTTGTTTTGTTTTGTTTTATGGCCTATCAACCTCAATATGCTATTTAATGCCGACAAAATTTTTATTGTTGTAATTTTTTTTTTTCAAATATGTATTGCTGCTAATAATATTTTTTCATAAAGTATTTCTGGTATTAGGGGTTAACTATTTGCCCATAGCTGGGACCCTAACAGGTGCTACCACCCCGGGTCAGTGTGGACCTGGGAACACCAACAATAAAGGGGTAGTTCCACGCTCCTCAAAACCTCCTCATCAGAGGCCTTGCTGTTGGATGTAGTTTATCGTCTTACCCAGGACACGGATGTAGTTTATCGTCATACACAGGACAGAGAGCAACTGTAGAGGACTCAAGCTGGCCTCGGCCAACAAACGATGCCCATCATATCAACTTAAATGAATTGGATGATGTAATCAAAGGCCTCAATTTGGCCCTCCAGTGGCAGGCAAAGAGTTTGCATATGAGAAATAATTCACTGTGTGTGTATCACTGGTTGTCTTACACCCTCACGGAAAAAGCATGACATCGATATGAAAGTCTCGATCTGAGTAGGCTAGTTAAGAACACAAGGCCTGTTCTTAGGATTATGTAAACTTAACATTAACTAACTAAACCTATGTAAACAAAAGTATACAGTACTGGTCGGAGAAATGATTGAAATGCTTTTAAATTTTACGGAACATATTCCTGTTAATATTTAATCCCAGATTAACACCAACAATTGTATTTTTATTTTTCCAGTTTTTCTCCCAATTTGTCATAGTACGCAGTTATCAATGACGTAAACATAGTTTCAAACTTGATATTTTTAAATAAAAACAATTTACAGACAACTCTTTAAAAATTCAAGGGTCAATTTGACACTGTATTGATATTATGAACATGCTCTCGTTCTAAAAGGATTCAAATATTTTTCAATTCTGATAAATGTCATGGCCTTTAGGAAGGTTTAATGAAGGAGAAGGTTTAATGAAAGCTAACATGACCCAATTTTTTTCAAACCGTGAATTGAAGGTCGTTCTCAATGGATTCATCTCCAGCTCCTATCCCACTAACGCAGGTGTTCCTCAAGGCTCCATCCTAGGCCCTACTCTGTTCCTCATATTCATAAACGACCTTCCTGACGCCATAGATTCCCCAAGTCGGCATCTATGCGGACGACACCACAATTTACTCCTGCCTCAAACACAAATCTAGTGATGCTGACAAAGTTAACCTGGCAGTTCGAATAGAAAAGGACCTCCAATCGGTTGAGAACTGGGGCAAGAAATGGATGGTTAACTTTAACGCCTCTAAAACAAAACTGCTCTCTATTAACCACCACAAGGATCCATCCCTGCATCCCATTAGAATGTCTGAAGACCAACTTCTCGAGAGCTCCTCTCTGCGGCTGCTCGGTCTCACGCTGGCCGCTGATCTGAGATGGAACAAATACATCGAGTCAATTGCATCATCCACCGCAAGGACAGTTGGCTCCCTGTGCCGAGCCAGGACATTTTTCTCCCCGGAATCGATCCTCCAAATCTATAAATCGACCATTCGCCCTTGCATGGAGTATTGCTGCCATATATGGTCTGGAGCCCCTGCTGTTTGCCTCAGGGTTCTTGATAAGACGGATATGCAATGTAATTGGCCCTGATCTGTCATCTCGTCTGCAGTTTCTCTCTCACAGACGCGATGTTGCCTCGCTCTGTCTTTTTTACAAATACTTTCACGGTAATTGCTCAGAGGAGCTGCTTTCGCTGGTTCCTAGGCCTCATGAATTTAAACGTCCTACAAGGCTGGCATCCCGTTCCCACCCCTTCACCGTTGAAACTGCTAGATGTAGACGTCTCTTCTACTCCAATAGCTTCATGTCTCGTACATCTCGCCTGTAGAACTCCCTTCCTTATTCCTGTTTCCCTGACAAATACAATCTCCAACTCTTTAAGTGTAACGTCAATCAACATCTCCAGTTGCCTTGATCTATCCACTTCCCTTCTCCACATCCTTTCACCTTTCATTCCTATCTGCTCTCGCTCCAAATCTTCTGTAACCCCCTTGCCTTGATCGATCCACTATCTTTCTCCACATCCTCTCCTTTACCACTCCTATCTGCTCTTCCTCCAAACCTTCTGTAACCCCTTGCGTGCTAGTGGCCTCCAGCCTTGCTTAGGGTGATAAGATTAAAAAAAAATATATATTAAAAGAAAATCCATATTTTTTATGAGCGGACTGTTAATTTAAGTAGTGCCTTTTTGCGTTCTTAATAAATGTATTTTTTTCATCATTTTCTTACTTTTCGGGCAACATTTAAAAGTTTCTTTTTGACCGCATTACAAATGACGTAATGCGGGCCGCCATTAAACAAGAAGACTCATTGGAAGGCGTCATATCCACGGTGAAAAAGAGAAACTTTGAAATGCTATGGTCACGGAATAAGAGCCAACAATCTTTCAACGACCATCCAACAAGATATCACCTTAGGCAAAAGAAGAAATGGCGGACAGGTGAACAAATCGGCTGAGTGTACTGGAAGATCGTTCACAGAAAATCAGACATTGGTTCGCAACCGAGTATTATGGAAGAATCTGTTCAGGTGCTCAGCGACCCTATGACCACAGCTGGCCCGTTGAAAGGCATCATATGCAGCTTCCGCAGATTAAAACCGATATTTATTGTGGACAAACGTTAAATCTCCTCAATTTGAAGTGAAATTTATATCAGTCCCTTTTCTTTCATTAAATGCTGTTTTTTTTTTTATATAATCACCATTCACTTGTTAAAATACGAAGTGACATCTGGCCAATGTTTACAGAGCGTATTTAAATTGCAACACGTGAACAATCCATTCTTTAGACGACAAAAGTTGGATTATTCACGCTCTGATTATATCTGTCTTGAAAAGATAATGTTAAAAAAGAAAAAGAAAAAATGCTTAGTAATTTTCTTCTTCAAGTTAAACAGCTATTGAGATGGGTGCGTTAAATGGAATGGGCAAACTGAGTTCGATTCGTCTGTCTCTTTTGCTTCCTTAACACAAGTGACCTTGAAAAAGGCATAAATTTAATTTTCCCATCTCCATGAGAACCACTCATTGCGCTTACTTGATCTGAGAAGAATTAGAACGATTATATCGAATCAGTTGTCATGTCTTCTGATAAAATGTTGGTTCACAGTGTTACTCGAGAATCTATCTTACACATTTTTAAGTCTACTATTCATCAAATATTACCAGGACCGGCTCAATGTAGTGGCAACTCTGGCAGTTGTCGGGGCGCCATCATGCTGCCATTTCATATGTTTGGGATCTGTGGGGATTCACTCACATCATGACAGTAGAAATTAGCCTCGGGTTTACGGGGGATAAAAGCATACTTGACAGGAAATAAAAAGTGCAGAAATAAGAGGAAAGCATGGTAAATTGTATGTTAATTTCATACAATTTATTTCTATTTTTTGTGTATTCGTGTGTGTATTTTTTAACTTACAATTGTCTTATGGTACATGTGATTATGGTACAAAGGGAGACAAATACTCCGTATTGTTACACGTCATATCAGAGAGAGAAGTTGAACACGTGTTGCCCGTACCAAAGTTCGTGGTGAAGAAATTCAATTTAACATCTTTTGGCGTGATGTCCGTATTTTTATTTTTTATTCATTTTATACAATCTTTTTATGTTATTGTTTATTTTATTTATTTATAATTTTCATTATTATTATTTTTTTTATTTATTTGTAATAATAATAATATTAATCCTATAGATCATAAAAAACTAAAGCTTATAACTCATGACTCAAGACAGAATAAATTCTTTGTCAATTTTGTCAACAGAAAATGATCTTATAAAGAAGATAGGTGTAGAAAGTGCCATGAAAAGATGTGCAGATCTAAAGGCTAAAACAAAATGTTTTCGGTAAGATAATGAATGTTTTCTTCAGCTTGTATTAAGCTGTATATTAAGTTCGTTATTCTACATTTTCAGATTTTCTCTTTGCGAAAATCTGCAAAAAGTTATACTTGTAAATTACTTCCATATCTGATCGGTTTCTTACATTATTCGGACTATTGTCCTTATCTCATATTGTCGCCATATTTATTGCAACGTTTCGGCCGTTGTACGCTCCGGCCTTCTTCAGGGGGTTGGAATGTCGAACTGAACCGTTTATTTCGCTTACTGGGGTAGACTGTTCTAGTTCCAAGTGCCATGTTTAATGGGTGTCAATTATCAGTTATCTCTTGTTAATTTTCCCTCTGGTACAGCGGATAAAGGCGTTGGTTTGATCCAGTGACAGGACCCAAAGTGTGTGAGTTCAATACCCGGTTAAGGCAATGGAGAACTTTCATGTATGTAAAATATATATATATAAAAAAATGTATATATATATATATATATATATATAAAATATATATATATATATAAAATATATATATATATATATAAAATATATATATATATAAAATATATATATATATATATATATAAAATATATATATATATAAAATATATATATATATAAAATATATATATATATATATATATATAAAATATATATATATATAAAATATATATATATATATAAAATATATATATATATATATATAAAATATATATATATAAAATATATATATATATATATATATAAAATATATATATATATAAAATATATATATATATAAAATATATATATATATATATA
>OZ038512.1:68611989-68711989 GCA_964036315.1 Acanthosepion esculentum
ATATATATATATATATATAAAAATATATATATATATATAAAAATATATATACATATATATATAAAAATATATATACATATATATATAAAAATATATATACATATATATATAAAAATATATATACATATATATATAAAAATATATATACATATATATATAAAAATATATATATATATATATATAAAAATATATATATATATATATATAAAAATATATATATATATATATAAAAATATATATATATATATATATATATAAATATATATATATATATATATATAAATATATATATATATATATATATAAAAATATATATATATATATATATATAAAAATATATATATATATATATATAAAAATATATATATATATATATATAAAAATATAAATATATATATATATATATATATATATATATATATATATATATATAAAAATATATATATATATAAATATAAAAATATATATATATATAAATGTATATAAATATAAATATATATAAATATAAATAAATATAAATATATATAAATATAAATATATATAAATATAAATATATATAAATATAAATATATATAAATATAAATATATATAAATATAAATATATATAAATATAAATATATATAAATATAAATATATATAAATATAAATATATATAAATATAAATATATATAAATATAAATAAATATAAATATAAATAAATATAAATATATATAAATATAAATATATATAAATATAAATATATATAAATATAAATATATATAAATATAAATATATATAAATATAAATATATATATATAAATTTTTTTTTTTTTTTTAAGCGTATCACCCCAAGCAAGGCTGGAGGCCACTATCACGCAAGAGGTTATAGAAGGGTTGGAGGAAGAGCAGATTGGAGTGGTAAATGAGAGGATGTGGAGAAAGAGAAAGACAGTTGATCGATCAAGGCAAGGGGGTTACAGGAGATTTGGAGCGAGAGCAGATAGGAATGAAAGTTGAAAGGATGTGGAGAAGGGAAGTGGATAGATCAAGGCAACTGGAGATGTCAATTGATGCTACACTTAAATAGTTGGAGATTGTATTTGTCAGGGAAACAGGAATAAGGAAGGGAGTTACATAGGCCAGATGTGCGAGATATGAAGCTATTGGAGTAGAAGAGACGTCTACATCTAATAGTTTCAACGGTGTAGGGGTGGGAACGGGATGCCAGCCTCGTAGGACGTTTAAATTCACGATTCCTAGGGACAAGCGAAAGCTGCTCCTCGGAGCAATTACCATGAAAGTATTTGTAATAAAGACAGAGCGAGGCAACATCGCGTCTGTGAGAGAGCGACTGCAGACAAGATGACAGATCAGGGCCAATCACATTGCATATCCGTCTCTGGATCTTATCAAGAACCCTGAGGCAAACAGCAGGGGCCCCAGACCATATATGACAGCAATTCTCCATGCAAGGGTAAATGGTCGATTTATAGACTTGGAGGATCCATTCCGCGGAGAAAAATTTCCTGGCTCAGCACAGGGAACCAACTTTCCTTGCGGTGGATGATGCAACTGACTCGATGTATTTGTTCCATCTCAGATCAGCCGACAGCGTGAGACTGAGCAGCCGCAGAGAGGAGCTCTCGAGAAGTTGGTCTTCAGACATTCTAATGGGATGCAGGGATGGATCCTTGTGGTGGTTAATAGAGAGCAGTTTTGTTTTAGAGGCGTTAAAGTTAACCATCCATTTCTCGCCCCAGTTCACAACTGATTGGAGGTCCTTTTCAATTTGAGCTGCCAGGTTAACTTTGTCAGCATCACTAGATTTGTGTTTGAGGCACGAATAAATTGTGATGTCGTCACCGTAGATGCCAACTTGGGAGTCTATTGCGTCAAGAAGGTCGTTTATAAATATGAGGAACAGAGTAGTGCCTAGGATGGAGCCTTGAGGAACACCTGCGTTAGTGGGATAGGAGCTGGAAATGAATCCACTGAGAACGACCTTCAATTCCCGGTTTGACAGGAATGATTGTATTAGGTCAAACAATCAACCTGTGATACCATAACCCTGGAGCTTGCGAAGAAGGCCGGCATGCTAAACTCTATCAAACGCTTTGGAGATTCTAGGGCCACGGCACGAGTTTCACCGTTATTATAGATGGCTTGGTAGACAAATTCAGTGATGGCCGTAAGCACATCGGCCGTAGATCAGGCAAAGCGAAAACCATACTGCTTGTCTGAGAGCAGATCATGGGATATCAGATGATTAATCACTTCGGTGTTGATAATGGCCTTGAAGACTTTGCCGATGAGGGGTAGGAGACTGATAGGACGGTAATTGGAAGGGTCGGAGGGGTCACCAGAGTTCTTAAAGACAGGAACAATGGTTGAGAACTTCCAGCAGTCAGGAAAACAGGACTCCTTGAGGCAGCGGTTGTATAATTTAGAGAGGGCAGGCGCCAGTTCAGGTGTGCATTTCTTCCGGACAATGGCTGGTATCCTGTCACCACCAGTAGCCTTGTGGTGATCTAAGTTAGAAATAATGCCCAATACCGACGATGGGGTTATGTGCAATCCGTCCAAGAGGGCCTCAGTTCTGGGAGGGAAATCGGGGAAGGGTACCCCGGAAGAGTCTAGTGTTGAATTGGAAGAAAACTTCTGAGCAAAGCATTCGGCCTTGTCGGCAGAGCTGGTCAGGACCTCAAACTGATTGAACAGGGGAGGAATGGAGGGTTTGTTTTGAAATAAATTAAAAATTACATATACATACACAAGGAAGACGGAATCAAGTATGGGGTGGGTTTATACTTAAACGAACCGAGAAAATGCTCGTTTGACAACGATAATCTATACAAGACAATGTCGATAATTTAAGGCTTACCTATCTCATGCCAAGCGACAAGTTATAATGAACGCAGTGCTGGGGTGGGGGCGTCCCATCCACTCCAACCATGGGCTTGGTTAGTGTGCTACTAATGGAGAATATTCAAATCGACACGATGAAGAAACGGTCAGAATTCCGCGTCAAATTAATAATTCAAACAAGCAGGCAGAGAATAGGCCAACACTGAATTGGAAGTTACAGACGAAATACAAGCAAATTCTCAAAAAGGCCCCTTTAAGAAATGGTAAATAACCGTTTGAAGAAAAAAAAACATAAATAGAAAACTAGTTTGACTAATTAATATGCAACCATTAAGGAGCATCCATAGATGTTAACAATACTAACTAATCAATGAACGATGTTAATAATACTAACTAATCAATGCAAGATGTTAATAATACTAGCTAAACAGAGCTATATTAAATCAAAATGAATCTTACAAATAGAATAGCAAGCCATATAACGTGCACTGCAGTTCATTTACTGATCATTACTATAAGAAAAAGTATTATCAAATTAAAGTTTAAACATAGTAAAAGGTAAACTATGCCCCTAATTTAGTCACTTCACTTCTTTGGCTTAATAAGGAGTTTTTGTCAGAAAATCTGATAATTTCTAATTTTTCATGCAAGCATAGAAAACAGGGTTCATTTAAAGATCTACCTATTCTAGCTTTTTTTTTTTTTTAAAATAAATTTTCCACTTTACCTTAGGAGTTTTACTAGCATCTTTTAAATTCCAAAAATATTTAGAAAGAGATGTACTAGTTTTATAAGTATGATTGGTGGATATGTTATTTTGATACCACCTAGTCTTAAAAGAATTCTTAGTACTACCAATATAAAATTTTTCAAGTTGGATTTTCTATTGTAGAAATAGTACTTATATAAACAAGCGAGCTGGTTTAACATATTTCATAATGGGTATTCGTTATAATTCCTGCAATTGCATTGGTTAATATTATCAACATATTTATCTTGCAATGTGCATTATTATCCAAATTTTTAAATTGGTTTATAATTTTATTATTGTTTCTTTATAATCTTCAAGATTATTAGTGCAGCTATATGTTAGTTTTAGTGTGTTTCTGTTAAATATTTTACCAATAGGGTTACTTTTAGGGAAATGTTTATCAATTAAATGAAGGAACTTCTGGCCTTTGTACTGACCAATACCATTTTTTACCCGGAGATATATAAAAATCCTCTTCATGAGTGAACTGAATGGTTATGAAAAAGTTTACCTATGAAATCCTGGAGCCAGTTTATAACATCATTCAGCTGAGACATTTTTATATTTGTATTATCATATAAAATATAATCATTCAAAGAATAAATCAATAAAGTTAATGTAATTAATGGCAAATTCACTTGGCTAACAGATTATGAAGGCTTTAATTTACTGACCACTTACTAAACGACATGATCCTTGTTTTTATTAATTGTACAATGGATTAGATGTTCGGTCTGTCTTGTTTGCAAGTACTTTCAGTGAAAAAATTCACCATCTTCTGGCATAGAGGTTATTTTTTCCCCTCAACTTCGGTGATATTATTTTTATTACCATATACTTGTATTCTGACTGGTCATCATAGGATATGTAACAAAGTCTCCCTACTGAGGGAGTTTGTTTAGCTTTTGAACTCATAAAATTGTTTGTTTTCCATTCAACATCATCATTTGATTATTCACCAGCAGTGTTGGAACAAAATTGCAGTTTTTGTAGTGATCTTATATGTTATAAATTTGAATAATATATATATATATGTATGTAGAAGAATTACATATTAAAAGCAAAAGACCTCTTATTAATCGTATAGATTACAATATTTCTGGAAACATCCTACAATGTTTATAATATATTTAAATTTCATAACGTATTCTTTGATCTTTTGGCTTGTATAATAAAAATCTTTTTCACACCATCACATGATTAAAAATCTTCGCCATGCATGTGATAACATCATCGCGTCTTTTGAAATTAAAAGGATTTTGTAACGTTTATTTAGTTTGTAAAAAAATGTAGCAACATGATTCTGCTACAAGACAATTGGCAAATATTTTTACTAAATTTTGACGAAAAATTTTGACCCTGAAGATGAACAATGATGTTCGAAAGTACTTGGTTATCGTACAGACAATATTTATTTCGATATCATTTTCAAATAAAAAGTCTCATTAGAAAATATGAGAAAATTCAAAAGAAAATATGCAGGACTATGTTGTCTTTTACATTCAACACATGTTTAAAATTATATATATATATATATATATATATATATATATATATATATATATATATATATACGCACGCACACATACATACATACATACATAAACACACAGTGCAGCTTATATTTTATATCATAAAGAAACAATTTATACAAAGAATTAAATGGCAATGCTAATGTGATTAATGGCGAAATCACTTCACTAACAGAACTTAATGAGACATTAATTTACTATCAATTCCTTTTAATTTAAAATTGTCAAAAGTACTTGGCATGTCTTCCATCTGACAACTCAAATATAAGGATCTTATTATTCAATGAATTGACAGTAAGTTAATGCCTCATTAAATCCTGTTAGCGAACTGATTTCGTCATTAATCACATTAACATTGCTATTTAATTCTTTGATAGCAAAAATAAGAAAATGATAGAAAGCGATTTAAAAACATGAATATCTTTTTTTTGTTTAATTCCAGTTCCGTACATAGAATATGAAAGAGCCAATTTCAGTAAATGCAAGACTTCTGAGATGTCAAATTGGATGATGGAATCGAACTGACCTGTTGGAGAAAAAAAAACAACAACAAAAAAAAAAAAAACGCAAAAGTATTTTCAGCTGATGTCATCCGGATGGTGACTGGAGAATTGGAATCTAGTTTAATTTTTATGGCCACTGATCTTTCACAACAGCAATTCTTATCGTCTGTCTTAAGAGATACTACGCTTTGAATCAAAATTACATTTCAACATGGAAGTCAGTGAAATGGAAAAAAGGAGGATCTATTGCCCAAATTGATAAGCCCCACTCCCACTCCTTAAAGAAAAAAAAAAAAACTAACATATACACAAGGGACAGGACCTATAGGTTAAAAAGTAAGTTGTGGTTGGTGGTGGATTAATTAATTTTTTTTCAATATGAAATTCATGATCTAACCAAAGTATACAAAATATTTTCTTGATTTTAGACGTGTGTGTGTGTATTACTTTAAACATTATTATTATTAGTGGATACCTATATTGTGTTAACACTATTTTCAACAGTATTTTATATCCACTGAAAATAACATTTAAAGTAATAAAATTATATTGGATTAAAATATATACATTTTAAACCAAGATATTTTTATTACTTTAATTGTTATTTTTCCAAATATCAGTTTTCAATCAGAACCCTACAATTGTATTGTGCATGAAACAATTGTGCTGTGGTAAAAGAAAAAAAATAAATGAATGCATGCATATTTATATATATATATATATATATATATATATATATAAGGAGAGATCTTAAAAACTTGCATGCCAGTAATTTAAATAAATGCAAGTCACAACCTTTAATTTTATAAACTGTGCCAAAATTTAAAATGTAACTTAATTTTTCAACATTTTAATAATGATCATATGTAGTGAGATAAAAGTAATGGCCTATTTTGTTTTGTTTTTTAACCGGGGTGAGATAGAAAGAGCAACTACAAGGAAGAAAGAAATTAGATTTGAGAAACGAAACAACAAAAAAAAAAAACATAGAATAATCATCTAAGTAAAACCAACATTTTTATATATATATATATATATATATATATATAAAATATATCATCATGAAATTGTATTTTCCTTTTTTTTCTTATAAAAATATTAAAAAGATTCCATCTAATAAAAATAGCTTAAGAAAAGAAAAAGGTCACAGTGGCCATAATAAGGCTTGTCACCCCACTTCTGAAAAGTCAACATATTTACAGTTTTTTTTTTTTAGAATATGATCCTGAAAGATTATGCATCTTCACTTCTGCTGTACTATTTCTAGGCGCTGTTGCCAGCTGATACTTTCTTTTTCTCTGGCATAATTTTACTGAGAATTACATAAGAGTACCCATCGTCAAATAAAGGTTCCTCTGGAGAGATCTCATCCACGGAGTACCTAAAATTTTAAGACAGAAGAGAGAAGAAAAAAGAAAATGGTCAGCAGTTTTATCAAAAACAAAAAATCAATGACAAGAAAAAAAAAAAAAATTATCTATTTGAATATCTGCTGGTTTACTTTGGTAGCCTCATGTATAAGGAGTTATATAATGGCAAAATTTAATTTTCTTGGGAGCTTTGAACTAATAAAAAGGTTTTTCTGCTGTCATAATTGAATATATGGTAGGTGATAGCAATGGTACTTGTCCTGCTGACATCTCTTGGTTGCATGTCCAGCTCCAAACAGATTGCAACTAATAAAAAAAAAAAAATACTGAGAGGTGCTGTTCTTTGGTAACGTTTTCCTGCAGCAGTACACACCTCATTTCACTAGAGAGGTGGTTCAGTACAAATACTGATGCCAGTGTAACCGAGGGTTGCAAGGGCCAGGAAATCTTTGACTCCAACTTGAGTGTACGTGCTCAGGTGTCCCACATGAAATGGATCTTGTCAGTATGGGGAGATGAATAAATACCATGGCAAATGATACCCAGTTTTTGTGCATATGCACGTGTGTGTGTGTGTGTGTGCACATGATTACTAGGGGTGGGGATATGCATGCTTTATGTGGTCGTCTTGTTGAAGTAATATTTTGGAATACAGTTTGATTTAAGAAATTGTAGGACATTGTATGGATTAATGTCATGAAAGTTATTTCATGTTGGTCGTTTTCGTTTAGCAGCCTAACTACCTCTATAGGTTATTTAATGGTAAAAGTTTAAAAATTTTGAACACAATTCTATGGCTTCAACGAAGTATATTTTGAACACAATTGATCGCTTCAACTACAGAAATGTATAGTCGGTAATTATACTATAAAATGTATTTTAATATTTTCATAGGGTATTATTTGCGGGTTTAATATTTTCCGATAGGTGGACTCTAACAGGTGCTAACCCCGCGTCAGCCTGGACCTGAGAACAACGGCAATTAAGAGGTGGTCTACGCTCCTCAAAACCTATGTCTCGAGCAGAGGCCTTGCTGCCGTTGTAGTTTATCAACATACCCAGGACTAGCAATTAGAAAGTAGTTCTATCCTCCTAAAAACCTCCAATTTCCTGAAGAGAGGACTTGGTGCCAGATGTAGTCTATCGTCGTGCCCAGGAATAGCAATTAGGAAGTGGTCCCATGTTCCTCAAAACCTACAATCTTTCGATCATTCATTGTCATACCCATGACTTTAAATGCTTCTATTATACAAGTTGCAGAGTTTTTTTTGTTAGTAATGTTGGTTGAGTTCTAGCTTACTAGTGGGTTGATTGCGATGGTGTTCGGCATTCGTTTAGCAGCCTATCTACCTCTATAGGTTATTTAATGGTAAAAGTCTAAACATTTTGAACACAATTCTATGGCTTCAACTAAGTATATTTTGAACACAATTGATCACTTCAACTACAGAAATATATTGTCGGTAATTATACTATAAAATGTATTTTTATATTTTTATAGTGTATTATTCAGGGGTTCAATATTTGCCGATAGCTGGGACCCTAACAGGTGCTACTGCTCCGGGTCATCGTGGACCTGGGAACAACAGCAATTAAGAGGTGGTTCCACACTCCTCAAAACCTAAGTATTTATCGTTGATATTAAGTAATCGAATGTTTCATGACTGATTTGTTTAATGGCACATCAACTCATTGTGGGTCATTTAAATCCGAAATTTAATTTTCTTGAGCAATTTTCACAATTTGTGTGGACATGATTAATAGAGGTGGTGATATATGTGTTTTATGTTTTGTTGAAGTTTGAAATGCAGTTGGATTTAAGAAATTGTAGGACATTATATGGATTAATGTCATGAAAGAATTCATGTTGGCTGTTTTTGTTTAGCAGTATATCAACACCTCTATGGGTTATTTGATGCCGAAATCTAAATATTATGGAACACAAGTGTTTACCTTCATTTACAGATAAAATGTATTGTTCATCTTTTTTATTTATTTATTATTATTATTATTTGAAAACATATTGCTGGTATTTTAACTATAAAATTGTATTTTTATACTTTCATAGTATTTGGGGGAGGGGGGGGGGTCACTATTTGCCCAAAGTGCAATCACTCCTTGAGAATGGTAGCAATTAAAAACATGGTTCCATGTTCCTCAAAAGCTCCAATCTCCCAATCAGAGGCCTTGTTGAATTGGCGAGTCCTATTCTAATAGTTTCCTCTCTTTCATTTCTTGCCTGTGAAACTATCTTCCTGTCAATTACGATCTTCAAAGATTTAAATTCAATGTCAGTTGTCATCGTCAGTCTTCTTGTATCCTGATCTTTTATTGTTATTCCTCAATTCCTTTTACTCTCAATAACTCTTTGCATCTTAGTGGCTTTACAACTTTGCTTTGGGGGGTGAGATGATTAGAAAAAGAAACAAAGTCGGTGTATAGAAATCCAGAAGCTTCAATCCTGTTAAAGTCGCCACTCTTTATTCTTGATAAAGCCCTTTATATTAAAAATAACCCTTTTTTTTAACTGGGGGGGGGGGGAGAGGAGAAGAGCTTATCTTTCAACAGCAAAAAGAGAATCTTGAAAGTCCCACAACCAAACCAAGAAGACTTCCCAATAAATAAAAAAAATAAAATAAAACTTGATATTTTGCTAAAGCATTCCTTCCATTTTTCTTGATTAAAAATGGCTACCTTTAAAATAATAATAATAATGGGGGTGGTAGGTGAGAGAGAGAGAGAGAGAGAGAGAGAGAGAGAAGAAAAGAATCATTACGATTATTATAACTACATGTTTTAAATAAAAATCATTCAATTAGTGTAAAATATTTTATAAATTTCATGGTTTAAACCAAAGTATAAAAAAAAGAAAAAAGTGAAATGAAATCCTCCCGTTATCACATTGCATATCGATTTAAAAAAAAAACAAAAAAACAAGAAAGATGACATATATAAATTAATTTCTCATTTAAGATAAAAATAATAAAAAAACTCACTTCAATTTTTTTATAAAAAAGTCTTCACCCACAGGGTTGTGTTTAAATGTTGTCAACATCACTTTCTTCATGTCTGTTCTGAAAACAAAAGTATTAAACATAGATATAGATATATATATATAATTTTTATTTTATTTTATTAATTTGAAAATAATTCATTCTTTAGTTAAAAGTGTAATAAATAAATATTTAATCATATAGGTTTATTTTTATTTTTTGGGGTAAAAGTATATCTTTAAGAAAGCCAGACGAAATTGTTATTGTCAAGTAAATCTTTTAGATTTACCGGTTAAAAAAGTACCAAAATTATTTTGCGTATTGTTACAGATTTTTTTTTTTTAATTTGTGAAAAAATATTTTGTATTTACTGGCCAATCAGAAATGTCATCTCATGCCCTTTTGGGGACGAATTCCCTGGAAGCCCCACCCTTTTATCTTTGGGGGGGGGGGTGATAGTGTAATCCCTTTTTGTCATATATGAATTTTTATCCTGCCTGAATTATTGTATAAGACACACAAAAGGATATTTTTGTGCAAGCTCTTAAACTGTAATATATGTTTGCCCTTTAAAATTTCACGTCGGGTTTGAGTCTTGATATTTGCAGCTTATATAACTTACTTTAGGGATAAGAGAAGCATGTGTTCTCTTTTCTCCATTCTATTCCTACTTAGTAAATTTTTGTTTGGTTGTTTGGGGTTTTATGGCATATCAACCACTATGGGTTATTTAATGCCAGATCCAGTATTTACTAAATATATCAAAAACGTATAGCTGGCAACATCATTGTCTCAAAAACTGGCAACATCATTGTCTCAAAAACTGGCAACATCATTGTCTCAAAAACTGGCAACATCATTGTCTCAAAAACTGGCAACATCATTGTCTCAAAAACTGGCAACATCATTGTCTCAAAAACTGGCAACATCATTGTCTCAAAAACTGGCAACATCATTGTCTCAAAAACTGGCAACATCATTGTCTCAAAAACTGGCAACATCATTGTCTCAAAAACTGGCAACATCATTGTCTCAAAAACTGGCAACATCATTGTCTCAAAAACTGGCAACATCATTGTCTCAAAAACTGGCAACATCATTGTCTCAAAAACTGGCAACATCATTGTCTCAAAAACTGGCAACATCATTGTCTCAAAAACTGGCAACATCATTGTCTCAAAAACTGGCAACATCATTGTCTCAAAAACTGGCAACATCATTGTCTCAAAAACTGGCAACATCATTGTCTCAAAAACTGGCAACATCATTGTCTCAAAAACTGGCAACATCATTGTCTCAAAAACTGGCAACATCATTGTCTCAAAAACTGGCAACATCATTGTCTCAAAAACTGGCAACATCATTGTCTCAAAAACTGGCAACATCATTGTCTCAAAAACTGGCAACATCATTGTCTCAAAAACTGGCAACATCATTGTCTCAAAAACTGGCAACATCATTGTTTCAATGCGCTGGAAAAGACCGGGAAGTTCACTATTTTCCCATAGCTGGGACCCCAACAGGTGCTACCACCCCGAGTCAGTGTGGAGCTGGGAACACCAGCAATTAAGAGGTGGTTCCAGGCTTCCTCAAAACCTCCTGATCAGAGGCCTTGCTGTTGGATGCAGTTTAACGTCGTACACAGGACGGTAGTAAATTTTTGTGTTTGGCACAAAAATTAAGGTTTTTGTAGGGAGTTAAAACACACACACACACATATATATATTTCACACACACACACACTGGCGTTCGTATATAAGACATATATAATACGTTAAAAAAATTTTCCCTTTCTCTGCTGTGCACAAATAGCTATGGGTAGAATGTCTGACTGATGCCAAATTGGTTGAGTTTCAATCCCGGCTTGAGGCAATCAGATGTCTAACCACACACTGATGAACTGTGATACAGTGAAACATGCTTGTATGTGGATGACTATTATATATATATATATATTTTTTTTTTTTTTTATCTACTCCCACCTCACCTTTAAGAATAAAAATGTTCTTTTCTGTAGTTTTCCAGATGGTGCAATTTTTGGTATAAATTTATGAAATCAAAAACCAAATTTGCCATTTGATATTCTAATCTTAGGAGCCACAGGAACAATTTGACATATAAAAAACACAAAAGGCAGCAGCAGCTCAATTTTGGGCCATCAAGTGATGGGCACAAGAGCAATGAACCAACCTGCAGTTTCTGGTCTGGCTGGGGAAAACTGCCAGAAGCAATCAGACTACTTGTAGCAGGTGTACGGAGATGATATTGCACTACCAGGTTTTTGAGTGGCGCTAGAAGTACAAAGAAGGATGCAAGGATGTGGAAGACGACTCCAGGAGAAAAAGGCCTTCATCAAGCAGAACTGAGGCCAACGTTGAGTGTGTTAGGTAGATGGTGCATGATGATTTCTGGCCAACCGTTTTAAAGTCAGCGCCTGGAAGATTCAGTACGCAGAAAATCTGCGCAAATACGGTGCCAAAGCTTCTGGCAATGACAGAAAGGAGTAAAAGTTTGTCAGGGCATTCGAGTGACTTGAAACCAAATCAGACTTGGTAGGAAGATTTATCACTGGTGATGAGTTATGGATCTTTGAGTACGACCTAAAGACCAACTGCTAGAGTTGCAAAGGCTGGTTTGGTTTGGTTTGTTTTACGCTATATCAACCTCAATGGTAATATTTTTGTTTTGTCAAAAATCTATTTCTGTTAATATTTTTTTTCCTCAAAAATGTATAGCTGGAAATATTTTTACAAAAACGTATAGCTGGCAATATTTTTTATTCTTCAAAAATTTATATCTGGTAATAATTTTTTTTTTTTTTTTACAAAGTATTTCTAGTATTAAAACCTATTTTTACACTTTTATAATGCTTTTTACCTCAGTTTTGGGGTTAACTATTTGCCCATAGCTGAGACCCTAACAGGTACTACCACCCCGGATCAGGGTGGACCTGTGAACACCAGCAATGAAGAGGAGGTTCCACGCTCCTCAAAGCCTCCTGATCAGAGGCCTTGCTGCTGGACGTAGTTTATCATCATACCCAGGATACAGTTGCCAAGGCTGAAGAAAGTCCAAAAATCAAACTCTTGTTGATCCCACCATCCAATGTGAGGGGCATTGTCCACAGCTGGGGGAAGAAGTGGTGGATTCATACTTTTCCCCAGGGTAACTGCACATAAGTTTAATACAATGAACCAAATAGGAATTGAAACTCAGCTCCCCAATTAACAACTCCAAACTATTATGCATTACTCTACATGCACATCGAAACTTACAGCACCTGGTATTCCCAAGTGGTCCCCCATCTAAGTCCTGACTAGCCTTGATGTTGCTTAACTTCTGTGATTGTATGGGAAACAGTGTTTCAATGTGGCAATAAGCTCCAGCTGGGTGTTAATTAGTATGACTTATATCAGTAAATCAGTACGCGCCGTTGCCTCGCTCTGTCTTTTTTACAAATACTTTCACAGTAATTGCTCCGATGAGCTGCTTTCACTGGTTCCCAGGCCTCATTAATTTAAACGTCCTACGAGGCTGGCATCCCGTTCCCACCCCTTCACTGTTGAAACTGTTAGATGTAGACGTCTCTTCTACTCCGATAGCTCCATGTCTCGCACATCTCACCTGTGGAACTCCCTTCCTTATTCCCTGACAAATACAATCTCCAACTATTTAAGTGTAATGTCAATCGACATCTCCAGTTGCCTTGATCTATCCACTTCCCTTCTCCACACCCTTTCACCTTTCATTCCTATCGGCTCTCGCTCCAAATCTTCTGTAACCCCCTTGCCTTGATCGATCCACTATCTTTCTCCACATCCTCTCCTTTACCACTCCTATCTACTCTTCCTCCAAACCTTCTGTAACCCCTTGCGTGCTAGTGGCTTCCAGCCTTGCTTGGGGTGATAAGCTTAAAAAAAAAAAAATTCTTACAGTCTAAAACTATTTTCTGGCTTTGAAAAGGGTTGATAAGTTGTACAAAAAAACAAATTAATCTTAGCTTAACAAAACATAACATTGTGACTTTTCTTCAATAAACATTTTCCTGATTTTTATTTTTTTGATTTTTACAGCTGCCCATCCAGGTATTTTGTCCACACCCATCCTAGCCATGGACACAAAAAACCGTGACGTGTGCCTAAACACCAACGCCAGGCTCTCGGAAATTACATGAGCAATTGATGGCTACAACCGACAAGTTAGGATAGTTTGGGACATTACAAAAACGCCCAAGTTGTGGTAAAAATCTAAAAAACAATACGATAAAGAAAAAAAAAACTAGACAATAATCAAAATACTTCAAAGAATTCAAATAACTGAAAGATTAATTTACTTATGTGCAAGCAATTCAAGAATTTGCATAAGGAACTTTCCAAGACCTTTACGCCGAGCCTCAGGAACAATCTGAATTTCGTAACTGAAATTGAAAAAAAAAAAAATAAAATAAAAAAGTAAAAAACATTTCTAATCGATTCTTGTTTGTTAAAAATAACTAATGAATAACAATGACAAAGATAATTCAAGCCACGAATGTCATATGATTTCATTTAACAAGGGGAGATAACTTACCAGTAAACGACTTCGTCATCACATTCCAAGTCAAACCTAAAATGTACACAGGCAACTGGTTTGTTGTTAGTTGCATCACGTGCTATCAAGTACCAGGCTTTGTCTTCAGTCAGTTCAGTCTTTTTTTCTCGATCATTCCATCCCCAGTCACTAGTTTCATATCTGAAGAATGAAAGTTTTGTTTTTTTTTTTTTTTAAGAAAAAAAAAAAAAGGTAGATAATGGTCAGTGGAACTCCATTGGCAAAAGATAACTTCTTCAGTTGTTCAAAGCTGTTAACTTATTTAAAACTTTGTAAGTGCTTTCAATTGCATATAAAGATTTTGCGAAAGGGATAATGAGAGAGAGAGAGAGAAAAAAAAAAGAAAGAAAGAAAGAAGCCTACTCCAAGAAACCAAAATCAAAGAGACTTAATATTAACAATGGAGTAAGAATCTATCTATATATATTTCAAGATTATGATTACTTGCATTATTTACATCATCCGGACCGTTTTCCTCATCTTCATTTCCATATACACAATGTTTAGGCCGTTGTACGCTCCGGCCTATATGTCTCCGAGATGAGGTATTATGATTACTAGCATTATTTACATTATTCGGAATGTTAACCTCATCTTCACTGAGATATTCACAACATTGTATGCTCCAGCCTTCTTCAAATGATTGGAATTTCCAACAGAACCCTTTATTTCCTCCACCAGGGTAGATTGTTCGAGTTCCATGTGCCATGACTCTTCTGGATGTCTCAGTTATTTTCCTTTAACTCGACTCTCCAAGTTTTTTGGTTCACCACTACTGTGGCCTGGTATTGAACACACAACTCTTTGGATCTAGTCACTGGATCTAACCAACGTCTTTATCCACTGGGCCATGTGTCCTTGAGAACATCTGTGTATGAATTTCTAGGATTTATAAACTTAATTTCTCAAACATTTTTTACCAGTTGACTCCAGCGAACAAAATAAAAAGTTTGGTTAGAAATTCCAATCACCTGAAGAAGGTTGGAGCGTACAATGGCTGAAACGCTGTGAATATGGCAATGAAGATGAGGATAACAGTCTGAATAATGTAAATAATGCAAGTAATCATAATACCTCATCTCAGAGATATAGAGAGACATAGACATAAAAGCCGGAGCGTGCAATGGCCAAAAAATGTTGTGAATATGGCAATGAAGATGAGGATAACAGACTTGGTAAAAAAAAAAAAAAAAAAAATGGGTAAGAAGTACATGAGGATATGTTGAATCTAGATATTAAGATCGTAGTGATCAGGGAAGCATCTCCTTGGGAGTCTGAAGAAGAAGCTGTCAAACAATGTTTATCATCTACTCTTGGGTGCCTAGTATTGATGTGCAGGTGGAATTTTTTTTAAACATACAATGAACATTTAAAGCATCATTTTCTTTTTTTTTTAATTAACAGGAGACTTCATAAACTGGAAAGTGGAAGGGGTTGCACCCCAATCTATTATAGACCCAAGAGTTAGTGCTGCTCACATTTTTAAAGGAAATTTTGATACTTACAATGATTGCATATTACTTTTGATCAATTGGAAAGCCCATTCGACTGTATCTTTGTCCAAATCTGCAACTCTCTTACATTCTATAATTGCACTCAGACTGAAAAAAAAAAAAAAAAATAATATATAAAAAGGTAAATTATTATTCTTTTATGTGATGTATCACTACCAGGACACAGCGATCATAGCCCTCCACATCGTCCTGTCCCTTGTAGCTCTTAATAAGCTTTGTCTTTGTTAATTCTCCCAAACCCTGTTCTAGCATCCATTTGCTCAAGCTCATCAAGTATGTTACATGTTGTTTACTTCTGTCTATCTTTTCCCCTCAATCTGCCCACTGAGCAGCAAGTTTTCCAAGTATTTCTTGCTCATTACATACCCCAGAAACCTCAACTGCCCCTTCCCGATGTTAAGTTTACTTTTTGTTTCCATTTTTTCCCCAAAACCTTGTTGTTGCTAACATGTTTGGTCCATGGAATCCTCAGCATCCTTCTGTAGAACCACATTTCTATTGCTTCAAGTCTCTTTATCCTTGAGGAGATTGTCCAGCATTCGCTACCATACAGAAGGACAGATATCACGTAACGGTTCAGTACTCATTTCTTTATTGCATTACAATATCATGGCAATGTAAATTATTACAAAGCCAAAATGTAGAATTCAATTTATCAGATCATTGCAAAAGTTTGTGCTGGACTTTCACTGTTAATATAAAATGACCAACTTGACACTGGTATTCGTTTTGGTACCAACTTCTGGCATGTTCTAGATTGAAACCTTGCCTCTTTCAGTTGAGAGCCCAACTTTGTTGAATGTTGACATTTTGCTCACAAATGAATGATGGAGGATGAAAAGTTCCTCTTCCACCATATTATGTAGTTTGGCAAGTTTTGCTGGTGATTTCAACCTAAATGATCAACCACACTCCAGGTAACCTTCCAAAGTTGATGAAAATGCTCTACTTGCCATCATGGAGAATAAACTGAAGATTTTGACAGAAGAGACTGCTAAGAGTTTCAAGCCTTATTTCTTAACTGCCTCCTTTCACCATTTGAAGAGACTTGGGTTCAAGAAAATTGGTTGATTTTGGCAAATTGAAAAGGGGTCATTTTCCACCATGACAATGCAAAATTGCATGTGGAAAAACAAACCTGGCAGAAGCTTAAAGAGTTGAAATGCGAAACCCTCCAACACTCACCACATTCTGACTTAGCTTCTTCAGATTTTCATTTGTTCTACGTC
Organism: Acanthosepion esculentum; assembly: GCA_964036315.1. NCBI lineage: Eukaryota > Metazoa > Mollusca > Cephalopoda > Sepiida > Sepiidae > Acanthosepion > Acanthosepion esculentum. The sequence continues at coordinate 68,629,316 of OZ038512.1, forward strand.
TCTACAGAATGATTTAGAGGACAGAAAATTTGACTCGGTCGTCAAACTCCTTCCAACAAAACAAACTTTCTATGAAAATAACAAGATTGTAGAACGATGGTAGACAATGATGGAGACTATATACAGTGTAACCTGGATATAAGAGAGTTGTCAGGACCGGAGAAGAAGTCTCTTATATCCGGGTTTGGTCTATTATATATACATTAACACAGGCTCTAATTTGGGACCAGAGATAATCTCTCTTATATCCGGGTTACACTGTACTTGTTTAACAATTTTTTTTTTTTTTTTTTTAATGTAAAATTTTTTTCCATTTTATTATCAGGCACAAACTTCTGCAATGATCCAATATAGTCTGGGCAAACTGCAGCCCACTGGCAACCCAATTGGCATTCTGAATGGCTTGACTAATTTCATGAGGAAAATAATGTTTGTTTCCTTTCATTCTCACTTGTTCACTCACACACTCTCTCACACATAACCACACACACGAACAATGATTAAGTACAATGTTTCTTGAATTTTGTAATTTTTCACTGAAGATAACATCAACATTTTAAACAGTTGGCAATTTTCACTAAGGAAGATCATAAATGTAAACACCTTTTGCTTCAGAAACTGAAAATATTTTTCTCTGGAGAATAGATAGTTTGTTTAACCAGCATATTGACCTTCGTTGGGCCATTTAATGCTGAAAAAGTTTTGTTTTTTTTTCAATATGGTTTGCTTTCTAAAGTTGTTGTACTCCTGAGTTGTTATGCACCTTTAGGCTGTTGTACACATCAAGATTGTTATGAGCAACAAGGTTATTTTACATGTCAAGTTGTTGTGCTCATCGAGGTAGTTATGACATAGTTGCTGTATTAGAGTTGCTATATCAGTTACTACATTCGAATGGTACCTTGGTGGAGTAGTTAGAGTTGGGATGAGATATTATATTTTTGTGTAAAATCCTGTTACTGTCAAGAAAGTGAGGACATCATCTGTGTGGGTATTCTCAAAAATGTCTTTCATGTTATGTCCATACATTCAGGTTTTTCTTTGTCTGGAGAATAAACATACTTCTTTTAAAAATGTTTTTAAATTGCCAAATGAATAACTTAGAAACAAAGCAGATGCAACAGTGCATGTTAATTACTGCCATCAGTGATATTTTACCAAGATTTCAGTTTGTTTTATTATAGAAGGAATTTTTTCTCCAAAGAATAAAAATTGACTTTTCTCCATTTCTAACTCAGATGCTGATGTGCATGGTCTTTTGTTGGGAAAATGGCTGCAGTATCTTTATCTATTTTTTTTTTTTTTAGTAGTGTGGCCAACTGTTTGAAAAAAAAGTTTGCCCATGCCTGATCTAATAGAAGAAATCAAAAAAATATTTGTTTAATCTGAACATCAAATAGCCACAAAGGCAAGTAAAAAAATGATCTGCACTTTCACCATAACATGCCTTTAAACTGTCTTCTGCTGATGCGTGCTTATAGTTGGGACTATTGTGGTCACATGATTGAAATTTGAGAGCTTGATCGCAGAAGTTTTCTTGGAGCTGGTACAATGTAAACATGACCGCTCCACTAGCAGTGTGCACCAAGGAGGAACAAAGAGCATGTGTCACAGTTGTCCAGCCACTTTTAACCTTGATCCATTCATACATATTTCTAAATAGCAGTGCACTGTCGCTATATTGTGTTAAAAAAAGTCGTCAATGAATTTCAGCCACTGATACATCTTTCAGCCAGAGAAATCAGATCACTGCTCTCTGCTTCTCCTTGCCAAATATGTCGAGTTCATACATTATCTATTCTATTTGCATTTATAGTATTTACATTAGTCGGACTATTGTCCTCATCTTTGTCGCCATATTTGTCACAACGTTTCGGCCTTCTTCAGGAGGTTGGAATTTCGAACCGAACCCTTTATTTCGATTACTGGGGTAGACTGTTCTAGTTCCACGTGCCATGTTTAATGGATGTCAGTTATCAGTTATCTCCTGCTAATTTTCCCTCTGAAAGTTCTCCACTGCCTTAACCGGGTATTGAACTCACACTCTTTGGGTCTGTCACTGGATCTAGCCAACGCCTTTATCCACTGTGCCATCTGGGTATAAATTTCTGAGTATTATAAACTTAATGTTTTTCAGCAACCATTTTTTACCAGTACTCATATTGCAATTTTGCTGTTATCATTGCATGTTTTATTTGCATTTAATATTACAATAATTTCTGTTAGGTTGGGTAGAAGTATTATAGTCAATGGCTTCTGGGTAAACACTAACCTCCCAAATAAGCTCCCCTATTTGCATTTAACCATTACCATGTTGCATTTTTTGTAAACAATAATGGCTGCATCAGTATCCAACAAAGCCTTTATTCAGTTTTTCTTTGATTAAAACTCCAATGATGATTTTGAAGGCTTTAATCAAGTGGATATTGATGGTGAAGTGGTCGAAGATGAGAACCATGTTAGTGACGTGAAGAAAAGCGATGGTGACCACTAGCAGCTACTATCATCCATGCCTGACAAATCTCATGGAAGATACTGGCGACCATTGATATTGCTGATAACCTTTCTGAAGGTGAATTATTTTGTTTATTTATAAACGATGAAATAACTTTATTCGTCAACAAGACATAATGGAACCAGGTGAAAGAAAGAGCAAACAAATGCTAGTGTCTTCTCAGGTGTAAACACGAGTAAACGCATCACATTTTTAATGAAATAAAAGCCTTCTTGGCAATTTTGCTTCTTATTGCATCCCCAGAACTCCACAAAGAGTAATAAAAGTTAAGATACGTTGAATTATTTACGTATTTTTTAATGTATTTGTTTTTTTATTTCACGTTTTAATTTTTTTTGTTTTCAACGTCAAAACATGCATGTAAAACGTAATGCATTGCATCAAGATAGTCATTCTTCTATTAGTGTACAATAATTAAAATCTTTATGCACACTACAAAAAGAGCTATAATTTTAAAACAGTAGGTGCAAGGGGAACAAATTAGCATGGTAAAAGTTAATATTACAAGTTAGGTGTAGTTTACAATATTAGATTGGCCTGAATTTCTGGGATGATCTGTTATTATTTACACTACTTACATTTGGATTATTGACCTAATCTTTGTTGCTATTATCACAAAGTTTTGGCCATTGTTCTCTTTCCACTGGCCATGTCTAGGGATATCTCATTTAGTTCTTATTTGATATAGCAATCGCAAGTTTATTTCCTAGGATGAGCAGTGTGTACTTGGACTCTCTGAAAATAGATGAACAATAACTGTGAACATTACTAAAAATAAGAAATAGACAAGATATTCTTAGATGTGGACAGTGGAATAAGAACAGTCCCCTCCTGTAGATTAACTAAAAGGTTTACCCAGATTGATATACACATAAGGAAGGCCAGAGAACTCAACAGCCAAAATGTTGTGATAGCAACTACAAAGATGAGGATAATAATCCAAATGTAAATAGTGTAACTGATCATCCCAGAAATTCAGACCAAATCTAATGTCGTAAACTACATAGATGCATACATTAATCTAAATCGTAACATTAACCGTTACCATGCTAAATTCTTTCTAGAATTGTTCCCCCTGCCACTTCATTTTTTTTTTTGAGGGTGCAAAAACATGAACACCTACTGTTTTAAAATTTGTTATAACTCTCTTTGTATTGTGTGTATAGATTTTAATTTTTGTACACTAACAGAAAACTAATCTGATCGTCAGGGGCAAACTGAGAGGTGGCCCGATTGGTATTCTTAATGGCAGGCTTAATTTCATGTCATCTCCTGTAAATGAACTAAAAGGTTTACCCAGATTGATATACACCTGATGAAGGCCAGAGAACACAACAACCAAAATGCGATAACAAAGATGAGGATAATAATCCAATTGTAAATAGTGTAAATAAACATTAGACATGAAAGCATCGGAGAGTTTGAAGATATTTCCCAAGGTAATTTTTAGGGGGGGGGGTCTATATAACATTTTTATGATTTATTTGCAAATAAAAAAAAAATAAAAAAAAGTTTAAATACAAACCCATTTCTTTCAAATTTTTTAAAAGGTAAGAGTGCCGACATTGGATCTTCAAGCTGAAAAGAAAAAAAGAAAAAGAAATAAATAAATGGACATTGACAAAATAAAACAAAATGTGGCAAATTTACAAAGATATTATTTTATTTCTTTTTAATCATTTCACCCAAAGCAAGGTGGAAATCACACTAGTACACAAGGATTTATTCTATATCTTTTATCCCGTGACTCATAGGGGCACCCTGTGTACTGCAGCCACAGTGCTTCTTTAGCAAGATGGCCCGACGGAGCCCAACCTCCTTCAGGCCAGTTTTGAATTCAGAGTTTTTCCTTCTCCTAGACCAATTACCACCTGCTGTCTGTCCTGCTATTTACCCATAGCTGGGTTGAGAAGAGGATTCATACCTTTCCCCAAGGGTATTAGTACATAAGTGAATGTAATGGATTCAACTGGAATTTGAACCCGACTCTCCGATTCCTCCATCGGAGCCACCATCCATTACTCCACTGTGCTTCCTCTATTAATATATATATATATATATATATATATTAAAGAAAAGTGGTCTGTCTTTCTTTAAATTATTAGCTCTGAATTTACATTGAGCTCTCAGGATTTCAGACTCCTTGGGACTACTTATATGGATTACCAAATTTTTCGTAACTATATATATATATATATATATAAAATAAAATTTGACTGTTTGAAATGTTATTTAATACTGTTTATTATAAACAAAGCATTTACTTAAATACTTGTATCTATAAAAAGAACGTTAAACATATAAATGTCTTTAATAAATTGTCGGACTATGTCCAATTCAAAACGTAATGTTAGCTATCTAATTCAGCCTTTTATATGACGTAATCTCAGTACTTAGCTGTTACAAGTATTTCCAAGACTATAAACCTTCCTGGAGCCAAGCCACAATCTTAAACATGCTCTGTGAGAGCCTTTCTGCTCTTGACTAGTATGTCATTGCCATACAAACAAAATCAGACGGTGATTAATGTGAACAATAGGTGGCGCCAGTATGTGAGGGATGCGTGGTGAATGTGTTGTATAAGAATGACTTTTTCTTAAAAATTACTTTCCAATATAAGGGTGCGTCTTCCAAGCTGCAGCATCTTGCAAGCTGGAAAATACGGTAAGTTGATCTGTACCGGCATCTTGGTAAACCATGAGTTGTAAAAGGGGAAATAACCCGGTTATAAAGCCTTCACTCAAACCATATAAAATTATCAATGTGTATTTATTTATACTAGTTTTAACCCATGAAAATTTAAAATTCTACATAAATCTTAATTATTCAGTTAATGATTGACTAAGCTCATAGAGAGTTCTAATAAATCATGCATAGAAATTCCCCTATCACATCATTAAATATTTAAGCTCAACAACTTTAAACAAAATATTGCAATAATAATCATAAGTATGAATGTTAGTGGTTGTTTTAAGAAGTAAGGGGGTACAAATGAAAAGATAGACAAAGAGAAAAGGAAGACGAAAAGTGGAAGGAGGAATACATCTTAGATTTGATGCTCCAGTTAACAACTTACACTGATACAAAAGAACAAATTTTATTTAACTCGGAGAGAGGGAGGGTTTTATTTTCTCTCCTCCATTTCTCCTGAAAAATAAGAGCCAATAATCTAATTCCTTCTTGCATTTAAAATTCAGGTGACAAACTCCTAGAAAATCCAATTAAAATTCTAACATGACAAACAAGAATACTTACCTTGTTGGCAGCTTCAACTTTTGCTAATGAAGCTTTTAAACAAGCTTTTTCCTGTAAAAAGAAAAAAAATGCCATAAGATTTCTCATTTTTCTTGTTCCTAATTTTCATTCAATTATGAATCAGTAAACTTATTAGATTCATTGTTAATCTCAAATTATTGAACCCATTTTTATAAAGGTTTAAACATTAAAATGTTCAATAAATTTCAGATTTTCTGATTCACTTCTAACAATTTTAAGTTCAAATCCAATTTAACTTTTTTAGCCTGGCAAACGCATTTCCAGAAAGATTTAGGATTTTCTTTCTTTGAACCATATCATTTTAATTTTTTTTGTAAATGCCAGAACTCTTCAGGATATAGAAACTTCTTTTTTAATACAAAAAAAATGTGCAAGTTTCTACTCAGTTCTTCAACTTTCCATAAAGTTCAATAAAGTTAAAATAAATTTTTTAATTTCTTTTTAAACATTTTTTCTTTTTTTTACACTAAAGTGTTATGATCTATAGATTTTAGTTTTACTGATAGTTTAAAAAAAAAAAAAAAAAAAAAAAAAAAAAAAAAAAAAAAAAATCAATAAATATTTATATTTTTTTATCATTAGTACCACGAAGGGAAAATTAGGTTTTAAACAAAAATAAATCCAAAGAATATTTTTTGGAATCGGAAACTAAGTCAAAAATTTTCCAATCCCCTAAAAAGTTTGATATTTCCAATTCGATAAATCATCCTATCACTAAATTTTACCCATAAAAATAGCACACCTTAAAATTACATTTTTATAATATATATTACATGAATAAGGTATATTTAGGCAGCAAGTATTCATCCAAACAAGTTTGATTAAAAAAAAAAACACAAGGTATATCAGTTTAATTTTTTTAACTGTTTTTTTCCAGTTTTCGGTTAAGGTGATGAATTTTGAGCTCAAAGCTGTGAATAAATTGTCTGAAGTTAACACTTTATCATTTATTGTTCAAGTACTTTTAACTTTTGCAGTCATCATTAAGAACCAATGTGGTGTCTGTGTTATTTTATTAAGGCTAATATATTATGTACACATTAATTATATTATATGTACTTCAAGATACCTTCTTCTATGGAGAAGGTTATTTTATTTAATGCGGGTTGTTTATTTTGTATAAGAATAGCTTCTAGAGTTTTCAGTCTTTCCTTGCATTGGCTGCTGTAGAATATTTTGGTGTTATTCACTAATACTTGTTTTTATCAACTTGAGATAATATGCGTCTCTTGCAGAGTTTAGAGAAGTGATAGGTCAATCTGCAAGAGAGAGTGGTGTATATGTGCCCAATGTAAGTATTTAATGTTATTTGACTATTGGCATTGGAGATGCAATCCCCCAAAGGGCATGAGAATTCATAGACAACATTCTTTTTACATAGGGGGTTGAGTATGAGAACCAGTGTTGTTGGTAATCATACAGTCTGTGGTACAATGATCGGCAAATTGTCCACAGACAATCAGATTCGGTTCAGTTATGCTTTCAAAATGTAAAACATTCAAAAGGCTCACCTCTTTTTTTCGTAATTTCTTTTCTAAAGATTTTGCCGATTTTCTCTGCAAAGAAAACAAAAACTGAGTAATAGGTTTTAGATGCCATTAAAATGTCATGGCCAACATTAGGAAACAAGAAAACAGATTTGATCAGGATAAAAAAAAAATGGCAGTAAATATTAAGGCCTTTTTCTATAAAATGATAAAAAGTGCATAAACAAAAAAAAAAAAAAAGGAAAAAGAAAAAGTTAGAAAAAATATTACAACATTTAAACACCAAATAATACTAGAATAGTATCATCATACGTTTAGGTTTTATTCCAATTCTAATCATCGCTTTTAAAAACAAACATTGCTGAAGAGTAAAGGGCGTTAAAAAAAAAGAACGGTATCATGGGTAAAACCATCCTTTTGACAACACATCTTATTGTGCCACATTTGTCCATGTTTGCCATTGTTTTTATAGTCAATATTAAGAAAGAAAAAAAATCATTGTGTGTTTTTACATCACAAAGTCTATGACATAGGCGACAAGCAAGTTGCTTATTTCTCTTCTGATGATGCAGAGGAAATAGAGTTTTTTTTTTTTGTCCTTCCAAACTTACCAATTAAAGCGCTATTATTTCATTTAAATTATATTGACTGTGCAGATTTTGCAATTGCACCGTATTTAATAATATTCAAAACTTAACTATTGTCGTCATTTTTTTGACAGTCTGGTTTGGTTTATTTTGTTTTACAGTATATCAACCTCAATGTGTTATTTAATGCCGACAACATTTTTTATTGCTGGTAATATTTTGTTTTGTCAAAAATCTGTTTCTGGTAACATATTTCCTTCAAAATTGTATTTCTGGTAAAAAAAATTTTTCAAAAAAGTATTGCTGGTAATAGTTAACTATTTGCCCATAGCTGGGACACTAACAGGTGCTACCACCCTGGGTCAGGGTGGACCTGGGAACACCAGCAATTAAGAGATGGTTCCATGCGCCTCAAAACCTCCTGATCAGAGGCCTTGCTGCTGGACGTAGTTTAACGTCTTACCCAGGACGTTTTTTGACAGTACAAATAATGGTAAAATTAGCTATTTCCTTATAAGGAAAGGTTCAGCATTAATTGACCAAGCAACCAGTGCTACTTTTGGTGGAAACTTATGAAATTTTTCACTTAAAACAATTTTTCAGGAAAACAGGTTTCTCAGGTCCAATAGCTGTTATTGCTCTTTCCAGTATTGGTGGAGGTTTCCTTCCTAACCTTTTGTTTGAAGGTATGTGGAATGATAACATCTTGATTATATCATTTTCTCTTTGAGTTATATGTGCTATCCATTTTAGTTAAAAGTTTTCAAGTGATGCGTTTTGTTATCTGATGCAGTTCGGGTTAGCAATTCTGCAGCTCCAGTTTATAAGGTTTGAAGAAGAGTGGTCATTTGCAAGACCCACAGGCTTCACATGCTCAAAGACATTTTTAACCACTGAGTTCAGAAAACGTTTGAATAAGCTAGTATATAATTACATATACATACATACACACACATATATATATATATATATATGAAATTATTAGGAGAATTTGATAATTATATTTAAGTAATTCATCGAGTCTGAAACCTCAACAGAATGCAGGAAGCACTGGACGGCCGTTTCGTCCTATATTTGGGACTCATCAGCAGTGCGCATCCACTACCGAGAATTGAAACCCTGACAGGTTGACAAGCAAACACCACACCAACTGTTCCAACTGTTATAGCGGATGCGCACTGCTGATGAGTCCCAAATATAGGACGAAACAGCCGTCCAGTGCTTTCTGCATTCTGTTGAGGTTTCAGACTCGATGAATTACTTAAATATAATTATCAAATTCTCCTAATAATTTCATATCATTGCTTAAACCGGCTTCTAATGCTCTAGAGTGAGCGGCTTGGTGATAGTAGTCGTGGCTCCAGGGGGCACAGTCCTATGGTTAAAGAGAATCCCAGTAGAGTTCCACCCCAGAATATGTGAGTGAGCGGCGCTATATTGAGTCTGATTTGCTTTCTCTTCATCACCGAGGCCTGTTGGAACTGTTGGTATGGTGTTTGCTTGACAACCTAACTGTCAGGGTTTCAATTCTCGGTAGTGGATGCGCACTGCTGATAAGTCCCAAGTATAGGACGAAATGGCCGTCCAGTGCTTTCTGCATTCTGTTGAGGTTTCAGACTCGATGAATTACTATATATATATATATATATAAATATGTGTGTGTGCGTGTGTGTATATATATCAAAGAGGTAGACATTTCATCATCCAAACTTGACTGACAAAGAAAAAAAATATCAAACTTAACCAGGTATGTTTTAAACTTGGTAAACAAATAAGCAATAATAGAAAAGAAAAGTTTGGAAACAGGTATTCATGGAATGGGGACATGTCCCTTCAGGATCATGTAGGGTCAGCATGGCTCTACACAGATTTTCTTATCTTTAATTTGTGAATCACCAAATATTGTGGATTGGTTCCCACACCCCCACTGCTGTCTTCTTCAGACCCCTACTTTTAGACTAGTTACCACTCAAAGCCAGAAATCCCAGTCTACTATAATTTTTTTTTTTTTTTTTTTTTAATCAAATTCACCCCAAGCAAGGCAGTAAAGCAACTAAGACACAAGGGGTTACTGGGCATGAATGAATTCTTCATTCTTTTTATGAGCTGTGTCCTTTCCGGATGTAGGCAATCATGGTCCTCCACTTCCACTGATCCCTTGTGGCTCTCAACAGGTTTTTTGTCTGCCAACTCCCCCAGACCAAGCCCACCACATATTTCATGTGCTGCTTTCCCCTGTCTCTTTTTCCCTCTATTCGTCCTGTGAGTATCAGATTCTCCAGGCCCTCCTTTTTCATCATGTGTCCCAGAAATTTCATCAGCCTCTTCTTTATGTTAAGCATAAGCTTCCTCTTTGTTTGCATCCTCTCCAAAACCTCATCGTTGCTCACACGCTCGGTCCATGATATCCTCAGCATCCTTCTGTAGAACCACATCTCTGCCACCCCGAGTCTGCTACTTTGGTTTTTAGAATTCCAGTGAATGGATTAGTAAACATGACGGAATGGTAGCAATAACATTAAACAGGAAGATAGTAGATAACGAGAGACACTGCATTTGATTTTTTGAAGATGAAGGTTGTCTGGAAAGCATGATGCCAGAAGAGAGTTCCACAAGCAAGAAAATTTAATCCACAGCTTGATTGGCATTCAAGGGCAGTGCAAAAGTGAACACAACAGACTTGGCCAGAATTTGAAATCTGTTTGCTGATAACTTTTACAAACACTAATTTAATTAAATAAGTGTTATTTAACTTGATATTGTTTTAAAAAAAAAAAAAAAAAAATAAATCAAGAAATCTGGATTATTAAAGTAAAGTCTTACAGAGCAGACGACCAATTCCAGGTCAAAATCTTTGTTTAAAAACAAAAAAAGTTTTTTCATTTATAAATACTCTTCTAAATACCACTTAAAAAAAGAAGTAAAAAGTTTTTATCAAATTGCTAAAAATGCGATGCATTGTTAACTAGCATAAAAGACGCCCCAACTGGCGACATTTAACCTAGCTGCTGCAAAGAGTTCTTGATTCGGTCGTCATCACAATAGTGAAGGAGTAGATGCGATAGGCAACAATAAATTAAAAATTATGGAAGAATTCAAAATAGATCGTTGCATTTATTGCATTAATGTCTAAGTTGATCTTTCAAAAGTTCAACGATAATTCTTCTGTCGCCACTTAATTTAAAGATAATTTGATGTGCGTAGGTCCTTATTTTCCGTACAAATAATTATTTTTTATTTCCTGGGTGACTTTCGCTAGATTTCGCAATTAATTTCGATTATTCCCAAATTTATTTCCAAGTTCGTCGCAAAAAAACAAAAAAAAAATATATATATATATCACCGAAAACAATCGCAGTAATGCAAACTTGGGAATCCCAACTTTCAGGATTGTGGGTCTGGATCCGACTAGGAATGTTTTAATTTGCTCACGGAGTCGACCTGATTCCAAAATGGTATATGTTGCGCTACGGTCTCCAAGAGTAAACTTGAAAAACTAAAGCGTGACACTGACATTCGCATTTAGAAGAAATTTAATTCTAAAATAAAATTTAAGTACGTAGGGTACATTGCACAAGTTTCCTTTATCTTTTTAAAAATAGACAATAAATAAATAAATAAAATAAAACTTGTCTTGCAGAGACCGTGTCTTAGAATGCCCTGTAAGTCACCGAAAAAAGTCACAGTTTTGGCTAGGAAAAAAAAAGTCACAACCTAGTTTTGCGAGTGATATTTTTGTAGCAGATTTTTTTCAGAACTACGTTTACGTCAATAATTTCCATGCCAAAAAGCGTCGACATTATTATGGCGACATATTTCATTATTTATAAATCCAGGAATTGTTGATCCACAAGAAGAGTACGAAATCCGGGATTTCTACTATTCAAAAAAATGTATTCTGGATTATAAAAACGAAAGATGCAAAAACAGGGGTAACGGTTTCTTTTTCTTTTTACCTGGATTTTGTCTTAGTTTCCTGATATATCCGGCCTTGAAGCTTCTTAGAGACGAATCTCAGGTTGGTAAACATCAAAAGTTAAAAATAAAAAACAATGTATATTTTTAAGTCGGGATTAAATTGTGAAATGAAAATTAAACTGAAAATAAAAAAAAATGGTTCTTCATTCTAAAGTTTCGTAGTCAATTTTTTTTCTTGCCTCTAGAAGAAAAATAGCACAATTTTTTGTCATTATTTGCTCATCATTTTTATAATCATGTCTATAGACATTAAGAATTAAATACGAATAAATGTTTTGACTTTTCAAACACGTTCTTTTAAAAAGAAACGAAAAGAAAGGCTCTAAAAAATAAATGACGTAGTTTTTTAGGGTTTTTTAAAAAAACTTTTTTACTTTAACTTTACAGTTCTCCTGTTTTCATAAAAAAAAAAGTAAATTAATAAGTTGTTGGCATGAAGTTTTATTCTATTAAATACAGTGTAAAGATTTTGCATAAAGGAAATAAAATGACAAAACTCCTTTTCTTGGAAACAGGAAACCTTGTAGTTCTTTTCTTTTCTTTTTTTTTCACACAAAGAAAGATCTGTTTTACACACGAAAAAACTCCGTTTCTAATTAATATCTTTCTTCTAGAGTTAAGATGGTTAATTCTTTCGCTTATGACGGAAGAGAATGTTTCAACTTCAACTAATAAACTTGGTAGTCATTTTTCGTTTTTAAAAAATATTGCACACACAACACGCGACGAATGAATACTTCAAAGTAAAAATTAACACAGCCTCATAAAAAGAGAGACATTTTTGACTGCATTTCTTTTCAACACCAAACAAAAAATATTCCTAAATATTAATTCGAAAAATACTTACACCCATGATAACTTATTTGTTGCCTTTTAATGAGGAGCGAAGACTCAAGTTGAAAAGACTGGCCACCAAGCGCCCTAAACAATCTCAAAAGATTTGTGTAATTTTCCCGCGGTTTTCCCATTAAGGAAATAGAGTCGTGCTTAGTTATCTGCCCTTGAATTTATAACTCTCACGTTTCATGATTTTCTGTGTAAGTTTTTTAACTTTTTAAAAAGTTTTCTCACTTTAATTTTTTCATATATATATATATATATATAATTGTAATAAGGATAAATAAATATTGATTAAAATTGTGACATCAGTTATCAAAATAACCATGAGTTTTCAATTTTTCAACTAAAGAAAAATAAACTTATATTTAAAAATTTTAGAAATAAATGAATTTAATAAAATATTTAGACAAAAAATTAAATATATCTAAATTTCTAAATATTTTCTATGACATGAAAAATTTTAAATTGCAATAAATGTTTCTAGGAAGAATAAAAACTGTCAATATTAAGTGTAAATTAAACGTTTTGTATTGTGTGTGAAGAAAAACTTTAAAAAATCTATATAAATTGAGATTTGACCAAATAAACAAAATAGACAAATTATAGTGGATTTGTTATTAGAATATATTCTCTTGATCAGTTTCAGATAAAATAAAAAAAAATATTTTTATAAAAAATTATTAATAAAATAGAATATCTATACTAAGTGGATACCAAATTAAAATAAAATTTAATTAACACAATTTATGGAGAAAGATAAAAATTATACATTTAAAATATACATTTGTTTATTTTATTAAATAAATTTATATATACTTTTATAGTTTTTCTTCATAAACACTACATGCTTGATGTTATAACCTTACTGGAAATACATTTTCTTTCTGATTGGCTTGTAGAAATAGGACTTAACAACCACTACATGTCTAATATGAAGAAATATTTATATATTTTAATTAATGTTACAGTTTACAGTATAAGTGAGTTGACTTTTAGAAGATAGTCTTCTTGTGTGAATCTATTACGCACGCACATACACACATACACAAATACAAATCACGTACAACGCCAAGCATTCATTGGTTAATTAATCACCACTACGTTATTATAGGCAATTTACAAATCGCAGTAATGTGACAATTTTGTAATCGCTCTATTTTTAAGTAGTCAATTTTGTGCACTTTTGGGAGAAACAGATCACAAAAGCTTTCTTAAGTCTCCCCAAAGCTTGCTCACTGATTGGTCGATGCCAACAAATCAGATCGTTTGCATGTGAAGAATAATTCTTCCCGTGCAGCGATTTGGAGCCGACAGTCACTTATTTAAGCAAGAGTTTTCTAATCCTAATTAGTGAGAAATTCAACTGCCAAACGAATCCACGACAGTTGAAACCATGCGCCAACTTTCTCAATCACTCACATACTGAACATACCTTGTATACACTCACATAAACTCTTCTTACACAGCAATATCTTTCAAGAACAATCATTACAAGAGACTCTCATGAACATTCTTCCAGTGAACTTTGGAACACTAAAATAACAGTTAAAGAGAGACAACTCTTGGTTAATTCAACCTTTTCTTACTTAAATGCATGCTTTCCTTCACATCGTTGTTTGATATTGTACATCTTGTTAAATACATATTTTATGTGTAACAATGCCTTTTGGTTATCCTTTTCTGCGTCAGCCCTGTTTCCTAATCTAAAGTTAAATTAATGTGGTGAAGTCCACCACAGTTTCAGTTGTTGATGAATGTTTTGATCTTTATCATCTTTACTTTGCTTGGTGCTGAGAAACTGATATTTTGAGTTGACTGACTACAACCTGTTGCAAAGTCACTTACTACTCTGTCCCACCAACAAGAATGAGTTAAAAATGATTTTTAATACACTAGAAAATTAATTTTATCTTATTTTAAATTTTATTTTTGTTGTTTTTTTTTCCTTATGTAAACTCTGGTGGGACATGTACTTGAGAAGTAACTAAGGCAGTTCAACATGGTATAAACCAGAAGTTGGCCCTGTGGGCTTTGAGCTTGAGCAGATGGACATGCTCAGCAGAAACAATCAGCCATGCTGAAGATCTTCAGTTTGCTTTCAAATTAAAACAGCTCTGATGACGATTTCCTGCAAGTTGCTTTATATATATATATATATATATATATATATATATATATATATATATATATATATATATATATATATATATATATATATATATATATACCTAAGTATAGGATTGGTGTATACAGAATAAATTCCAAAAACCAACAAATACTATTCTTAAAAGAGTGCTCAATACAGAGTAGAAAAAATATAATTATTTATTTGAAAATTATAACATAAATATGTTATAAAATCACTACAAAAATAACAATTTTGTTTTAATACTTCTAGTGTCTTATCACTTGATAAGACAGTAGAAGTGAATTCATATCCAAAACCAGTGAAAGAAAAAAACACAAGATGTTAATTTTATTCAAGATACACACAAAGATATATGGCTATTAAATATTTCCCGTGGTGAGAGTGATTTTGTGCCAACAAAAAACAACAGAAAGCGGGCATGTTTACTCTCTAGTAGTGACGCTGAATGACTGAATGATCATGTTATATATATATATATATATATATATATATATATATATATATATATATATTGATAATATTAGTGGTAAATATACACATACATATGTAATCATATATCTAAAATATAAATATATATACATACATACATACACATACATATATGTATAAAAAATAATTCCAAGAATCCAGGTAGAACTCAATGTCCTGGACAGAGTAAGGATATAATAAAAAGACTTAAACACTAATCTTCCATGGTCATAATTTATTACATTGGTCTGATGAATTGGATCGTATTTACGATTCCAATGGAATAAATTATCACCATGGAATATTAGTGTTTAAGTCTTTTTATTATATATATATATATATATATATATATATATATGTACATATGTATATATATATATATGTACATATGTATATATATATATATATATATATATATATATATGTACATATGTATATATATATATATATATATGTATATATATATATATGTATATATATATATATATGTAGAAATATAGTCTTAAAGTGTGCTATATTTATGGGATAAAGTGCTCAATATCAGAGATAGAGCGTGTGTAAATATAAAAGTGGACATGGAAGTCAGCACTTAGAGGCGACAGTCTGTTTCATGCTAGTGCAATCGTCAGGCGACTAGTGCTGTTATTTTTCTCGGCTATTTATATAAGGGTCAGTGGTGCATTATGGGTAGTCTATTTTGGCGGTTACTTTTACCGGAAGTGGCTTATTTGTTTATTTATTTATGTCAAATTGTTTTGCTTGTTTTTTGTTTGTTTTTTTATTTTTATTTTTATTTTTTATCTTATATATTTATTTATTTATTCTTTTATTTTGATCGGTGTTTTTGGTTAACGTAGTAAAATTTGTTTATATAGCTTATTGTTGGTAGTCTATAATGGCCGTCATTACCGGAAATCGCTTGTTCGCTTATTTATTTGGGTCATATATATGTATATATATATATGTATATATATATATGTATATATATATATATATATATATGTATATTTTATATGTATATATATATATGTATATATATATATGTATATATGTATATATATATATATATGTATATATATATATATGTATATATATATACATATATATATATGTATATATGTATATATATATGTATATATATATGTATATATATATATATATGATCATGTTATATATATATATATATATGATTATGTTATATATATATATGATTATGTTATATATATATATATATATATATGATTATGTTATATATATATATATGATTATGTTATATATATATATATATATATATATATATATATATATGATTATGTTATATATATATATATATATATATATATATATATATATGATTATGTTATATATATATATATATATATATATATATATATATATATATATAATTCAATTTATTTGTATATGAAAATTAACATTTTTATTAAATATATTTGGATGGAACCTATCTGTAATTTTTATATCTATACTGTATATTTTTTTAGATAGTTTTATTTTGCATAGTATTCTCTGGAACGTATTCCCTGTGCAAAAAAATAATTGTGTGTATATTATATTATTAGTTTCATGTTGTAACACAATTTGAGTAAAATATGAAACTAATGACTATACACATATATATTTATATGTGTATGTGTGTGTATACAGAGACATATTCATATACATGTGTACTTCTTTGTATTTTAAGCATTAGTATCATTTTGAGCTCTCTGGGAAGGAAGTATGGGTTTGTAAAACTTTGCCACAAATCGTTGACAAATCCTCTGTCAAACAGGAAAAACCTCGTTTTGTGCAAAACTAATCCTGGTCCTGGTATGTATGTAGTAACCACTTTCTAAATTTATAAAAATCAATATTTTTCAATCCTGACAAAGGTTGTAACTCGAGGAAGGTTTAATGAATGCTAATCTACAAAAATTTACCCCAATTTTTCCTATTTTTTTTTATGCGAGGGCTATTAAATTTAAGTAGTGCCAAAATAATCAATAAATTTTAAAAATTATCCAAATGGCTAGGTTAACTTGGGCAATAACTATGCAAACAACTTTACACAGACTACATGCTGTAATTGTGGAAAATAGAAAAAAGATTTTTTTTAATGATATTCTCTAGTCTGCTTGGTGAAAAAATTCTATTTTCCATGGGTCAGTATTCAAGCCTTGTTAACAGTTAGATTTTCAAGTACTTATTTTTAAATTAGACAGTTCCTTGCCACTTTTTTTCTTTTTTTTTAATCGTATCACCCCAAGCAAGGCCGGAGGCCACTATCACGCAAGGGGTTAAAGAAGGGTTGGAGGAAGAGCAGATAGGAGTGGCAAGGGAGGGGATGTGGTGAAAGAGAAAGACAGTGGGTCGATCAAGGCAAGGGGGCCACAGAAGATCCGGAGCGAGAGCAGATAGGAATGAAAAATGAAAGGATGTGGAGAAGGGAAGTGGATAGATCAAGGCAACTGGAGATGTCGATTGACGCTACACTTAAACCGTTGGAGATTGTATTTGTCAGGGAAACAGTAATAGGGAAAGGAGTTCCACAGGCGAGATGTGCGAGACATGAAGCTATTGGAGTAGAAGAGACATCTACATCTAACAGTTTCCACGGTGTAGGGGTGGGAGCGGGATGCTAGCCTTGGGAGATCAATACATATATCAATACAACACAATATAGGGTCTCCTTACATTCTATTTTATTTCCTCAGTTCTGGATTTAGTTTTCTTAAAGTAAAGTTTTCCAAGTAAAATCCATCTATGAGGGTAGCTAGGAAATCTGTTTTTGAGCAAACCATCTGGTATGATGTGTAGTTGAACAACTTCCAAACAGTTCCATCTTTCCTAATTTCACTCACAACCTGTATGATTTTCAGGTTCTTTACCCACAGAAATTACCCGCTTCATTCATTTTTCTAACAGTTCTGGCTTGCCCTTTTCATAAGCATTCACAACTGATTCTTTGAGCTTCATATAATTTCTTGATTCTAAAACGGCGCTGGAATGATTGTAATGACATCAGGAGGCAAGGCGTTAATGACAGTGTATAACTTTGTATCATCGTTGTCACTTGTCTCAAATGAAATTGCGATTCAATTATAGTGAACCAACCGGTGATACTGGTCTCCGTAACTTGCTGTGCCTCCATTTTTATAAATTGTTTTTATACAACTGTACGGAAATATACAAGAAGATAGAGGAAACGAAAGAGAAGGAAACGGTAACTTAACCAGATTTATGCGTTTGTCATGTGGTCAGTCTTGTCGTTTTTCTTTGTTTTTTTCTGAAGGGAGTTCACCAGAGTTACTAGTATGTCACTCTTTTTGTGGAGGGTGTTCTTTCAATGTCACAGTTCAGCAGTATGGTAGGGTGTTCTTTTCAATGTACCGGTTCACCAGTATGGGAGAGTGTTCTCTTCAATGTCGGGGTTCACCAGTACGGTATATAGAGATGAAGTAAAGGTCAAATTTGCTGTCTATAGCACCATTTATTGTTGACTCCATTTGGTTACAGTGTTTAAAATGGTTGACTATCGTCATAGTTCTTTTCTGTGATTTGAGAGTTCATACAGGGTTGTTGTGTTCCTTCTGGTTGACGGAAATGGATTCGTTGCATTCATCCTTTCTTCTTCTTTCTCTTCTGGAGTTGTACGTCAAGTCAAACTCACAACTGATGAATCACCAACCCTTGCGCCTAAAACTGCTACCTTGAATCAAGTTCCTCTCCACTGCGGCATCTCTCATCTCGCACGTGGTTTTCTTCTTTTTATTGAGTCTGACACATCCGTGTTTCCTTGTTTGATTTTTGGTGAAACGTGTTGATATTGGTTGATTTTTTTATGATGTTCACTGACCCACACAAACTAAGTCTGGGTGCATGTCCATTACAGAGGATAGGAACAGTAGAAGGAAAGAAAGGAACTATATAGAAGAGAGGGAGGGAGAGTTTTCTTTGTCACTCACTTAGTAAAGAGGAAAGTGCATATTTTCGTATGATGTTATTACTACCTAATCCTACTAAATAGCCTTGTGCAGAGTTGGAACAAATAAATGAAAGTTTCTACTTACTTTATTGTTGGAAGATTAAACATGGTTATGGAATATCCGTTTTCTTTTTCTTGATCCAGAAGTAAGTAAATCAGTACACGCATGGTTACTATGGTCGCGCTTAAGTCAACCTTGCGCTGAGTTGGAAAAAATCTAAGAGACAGCTTGACCTACTTCATAACTGAATGCCATATGTCAGAATGTGGGGTGAGGGTTCATTCGTTAATAGACCGGGGAAACTAACATTCCCCACTTGGAATGTAATTACTACATGGTTCACATCTTGAAGCAAAGAGGAGAAAGAGTGTGTTGGGAAATCATACAAAATTCTCAATTATACTCTGTCTCCTTCTTTCTTGTTAAAATACAGAACCTTTGAAATTTCCAAACAAATAAGAGATGACTCAAGACTCAAGGGAAAATACCTAGAAGAGGACCATGTGGGTTGTGTGTTGTTGTATTAGAGATACGTGTGTAACTTCTAGCAGACTATTAAAAGATCCGACTACAAGAAAATGGCCGGACTTGAATTGAGTCAAACTGAAGATAAAGAAGACAAACAAAACCGATATATATATATATATATATATATATATATATATATATATATATATATATATATATGTATGTATTGATCCCGGCTTGAAGAAATTGGACATCAAAACACACTGATAAGCTGTGATACAACGCAACAGGCTTGAAAACGTGGATGACTAATCATATTAAACATATTATAAATGTCTTTAAAATAAATTGTCGGACTATGTCCAATTCAAAAATATATGACGTCATTTGTTTACATTTGATACGCTAGACCAGATATGAATAGAAGAGATTCATGGAAGATTTAAGTTTAAAGATAGTAAAATCGACCTTGCTTACCAGACGCTTCTCTGTGACCGAAAGGTTAAGGCACGTCACGCGAAATGACGGTTCCGTATAGGATACAGGTTCGATTCTATGAAAATTTTCTATGAAAATTTCTCGGACATTCAGGCCGGTAAATGTTATTTAATACTGTTTATTATAAACAGATCATTTACTTAAAATACTTGTATCTATAAAAAGAACGTTAAACATATAAAAAAATGTCTTTAATATATATATATATATATATATATATATATTGAACAAAACAATTTTACAATGGACATAGACAATAATATTTGTGTGTGTGTGTGAACGTTTGTATCTGTTCTTTTGGTGAATGTTCGTATTTTGGTGAATGTTCGTACGTACGTGTATGTGTGTATAATGTTCATGGCGTCTTCCCACAAATGGAAAGACGCGGATCTTCTAAGAGAGCTTACATTGTAGTCACTGAAATGAAGAAATGAAAAAGAGGATTTACCTCACCTCCACGCAAGGTGGGATGCGGCACAAGACCTGTGGGAAAGAGAGCAAAATGAGAAGTCACGCAGTATTTATAGTGCAGGGAGAATGACCCCTAGTGATAATTTGGGAATTAAGGAGAAGCTAACTCTGACAGGGGTACCTAGATTTTTTCATACTTTCCTCAGACATTTAAGAACATCAGAAAGACTGCTATAAAGAGAGAGAGAGAGAAAGAGTTGGATATGAAAGTATTCAGAAGAGTTGACAATATGTTGATTCATAAGTTATAGCTCCAGAGGATTTTGAAGTAAATAAGTTTCTGTTGCTTGTAGTTGAATAGTTAAGATATGTTCAGTGTTCGTGCGTGCATGTGTGTGTCATAGCATCTTCCATTAAGGAACAGACGCAGGTTCTTCACTGACTACATTCTTGTGGTTCTGAGAAAAGAGAGAGTTGAAGATGTGTCCTTGTATTTTTAATGTTGTATGTCATGTGATAGGCTCAAAACACACAGATTTCTGGCGGTAAATTAAGCTTAACCGTGCGGACGTTATGGAAAACATGATATTAGGATTAATTGACCAATCAGGAATCCGAAATATCAAGGCTTGGTGATCCACTTTTTTTTTTACAGGTTTTTGTCAGTCGCAGTGCTGTTACGTAGAAAATGTATTGAAATTTTTTTAACCAATGGAATTAGATCACAAATAAAATATTAAATTGAAGTAGTATACTAAAGAAGAATGTATTTTCTTTTTTATTGTTTTTATTATCATTCTATTTATGGATTTTATTTCATTTTCTTGCAGTTTTTAAACTTAATGTGAATTGGGAGCTCTGACTTGAACAACCTTTTCAATATCTAACAAATTAAACTTGTAGTGACTACTCCGATACACCACGCCCACAAAATACTTAATAATTATTGGCTAGAAAATAAGTACTATTTACCACAGGACAATTTATCCATCGCAGTAACCACACCAAATTTTCTGCCATTGACTTTGCCAAACTTGGTTTTGTAAAAAATCAGTGATTGGTTGATTTTTGACCAATCGTATAATTTAAACATTCCTTTCGATATTTTCCCGCTCCTCTCTGGAGCCTACTCAAAAAGTATAAATATAACGAAAATAAAACAATAGAACAGTAGTAGAAGCCCCAAGGACCAAAGGCACGTACAGCCCCACTCCCTCTAGCAACGTTAAGGGCGATGCCCCAGCCTCTCAACTGACATTCAAAGAAAAGCAACAAAAATATGATCCTGGCTATTCGAAAACAGAAAAAATCAAAGAGCTTAAAAAAAAATAGACACCCAGAAAAAACAACCTGACCCTATTCCTTCAACGTCCTCTACCCGGTCCTCCCTTCTCCCAAGAAACGACAAGCCCCCCTGACATCACCATCCAAATCACTTCCCCTCAGTAGAGATCCCAGTCCTTATAGACATAGATCTTTCTATACCCCTCTCCACACTCCCAGTTCTTCCCCCATTAAAAAAAAGACCGTCCCACACCCCTCAGCATACTCCTAGTCCTTCTTCCCTGAAAAAAGCAAAAATGCCTCCACTCTCCTCCAAACGCAACAGAAGCCCCACTCAGGATCAATTTAGATCAGTCCAAGGCCTTCGATAGAGTTGACCATCGCTTTCTGGAGGCTGTCCTTTCGGCGGCCGGTTTCGGAGCCGACTTTCGCTCCTGGATCCGACTTTTGTATACGACCCCCGGTGCGCTGGTGGAGGTGAATGGGTAAGATCGAAGCCTTTCGTATTGTCTCGCTCCATTCGTCAAGGTTGTCCACTTTCGCCTTTGCTTTACGTTCTTGCGTTGGAACCTTTTCTTCGCAAGTTAAAGGCGAATCCGGTCCTACGCGGAATTTCCTTGCCTGGGGCTACCACCTCAGCCAGGTATTCTGTCTATGCTGACGACGTTTCGGTTCTTGTGTCGGGCAGAGCCAAGATTGACGAAGTCAGCAAAGAAATCAGTGGGTATGAGATGGTGACAGGGGCCAAGATCAACCGCGATAAGTCTGTTGGCTTGCGGTTGGATGCGTGGAAGGGAGTTTCTCTTCCCGGACCTTTCCTCTGGACGGATGGGCCGATCAAGATACTCGGCGTCTGGTTCGGTCCTGATCTCCAGTTGGAAATGAATTGGTCGGTGGTACAAGGGAAGGCTGAGATCGCGGTTAATCTGTAGTCTCGGATGTGGCTTTCTTTGAAGGAGAGGGCGGAAGTATGTGTTTCACACATCTACCTGATTCTCCTTTACCGACTCTCTATACTTCCACTCCCGTCTACCAGACTAATTTTATTAGTAAGGCTCTTGTTCTCTTTCTTGTGGAGAGACAAAGCCGCTATGGTATCTCGCGAGATCTGTTGCCTTCATCCCTCTGAGGGAGGTCTGGGTATGCCTAGCATTGAGATTCGTCAATATATGCTTCGCATCAACTTTCTGGACCGAATGTGTCGCGGATCGGATGAGGAGGGCGCCTTCTGGAAGGAAGACGTCCGTAAACATTTCCCATCCCTGAGAAGTGTGCACTCGTGCCGGGAGGAGGCCGGCCGTACACCCCGAGCCGAATGCTCCTTCTACCGCGAATGTCGTCATGCTCTGAAACGCCTCTCACGGGCGTCGGATGGCCTCTCCAAGGTCCAGGCGCTGTCTCGTAGGGCATTGTATCAAGTGTTAGTCAGGGGGGTCGTTCAGGATGATCTGATTGACGAGCTCGGTCTTACAAAGCAGGAGGCTCGCTCGAGATGGCCTTGGGTGCCTGGGTTGAAATGCCTCAATAATGATCACCTGGCTGGTGATTCGTGGGGCCCTCTGGGTCGGCAAGAGACTTTGTTCAGCAGGCTTGGAGAAATATCCAAACTGCCGTCGCTGTACTGGAGAGATCGAGACCATTGGTCACGCCTTCTTTCATTGCAGGGAGGTAGTGCCGTTGTGCAAGTTTGTTGAAGGCCTCATGGTTCGCATGCTGCAGGGAAAGTTCTTTGTCCTTGAGGCCAGTTCTGTTTGTAGCAATGTGGTGCCGCAGATGACGAAGGCTGAACATTATGTGTTCTGATGCTTACTAGGTGTTATGAGAGTCGTGATTTGGACGACGCGTCAGAAGGAATTCTATGAAGGCGAGAAGTTCACTTCTTCCCAACTGATCTTGTTCTTTAAGCATCAGCTTAAAGTCAAGATTAGGACGGAAAGGCGGCGGCTCATCTCATCAGAATTTGGCAAAAGGTGGGTGAATCTTGCACGTATGTGTCAAGTAAAAGGGGATGACCTGGAGTGGCATTTTGATGCCGGTTAGGCATCAGGATATTGTGTTCCTGGGTTAAACTTGGGCAACCCATCCCTGGATTTAGGCTAGAGTAGGGTTTTTGATTGTTTAGTTTTTCTTTTCTTTTCCAGTAAACTTAGCTAGGGTGTGTTTGCTCATTGGCCCCTTTTATTTTTGCCCCCCCCCCCCTTCCCTTAGTTTAACTCCCCATCCCCTCCCTCGTTAGGTGGTCAGTGATTTCAGTTCTCTGGTGGATGCGGGGCGCCTTTCGTTTCGCCTGCGTGTTTTCGTATTTATTGTTGTGTCTGAATGAGTGCATGTCTGTGTGAGTGTTTGGGATGGATGAATGTTTTCTCTATTCTTTAAAAAGCCCCGCATCGATTTCGTCTAGTTAACTGATTTTTCTGCCACATTTAAGGTTCGTGGGGGTTTTATTACTAACATGATTTTGTTTATTTTCTTGTAAATAATTATGTCATATTGTATAATATCATTGGGGTTTCTTTTAAACTTGTTATTTTAATTCCCCTCCCTCCACAGACATTATTTGTACATATGGGATTAATTAGGATTTTCATTGAGACAGTGAGGTATTTTGGTGGGTGTAGTAAGAAAGGTAAGTATGAATGTGTTGTTTTGGTGGTAGGAATATTGTTTGGTTTGATTGGGTCAGTGGTTGTGGCTAGCTAAGTTTAAAATTAAGACAAATGATGACCGTCCTTTCCCCCACCCCCTCTTTTGGCCATGTGCCACATTTGTTGTATTTTTCAACAATAAATATTGTAGTAAAACAAATAAATCAACAGAGCTCAACTACGTACGTGTACCTACATTCTCTACTCACACACACACAGACACAAAACTACAATTGCACTACGATGTGAACTGTCTGTCCAAAAGCCAAGTAACAAACTCATAATTCTATTATCCTTTTGTACAAGCTTTTTCATACTTGAACCCAGTTATCATTTATCACTGAACTCTGAACATTTAAACAAGAAAGTTCTTTAATACATATTTTCAATATTGCATCAGTACAAGCGAAACTAATTTATTACTTTTTCTTAATTTTATTTCATCAAGCACGATTGTTGTACTCGTCTATTTTCAATACATTTTATTGTTCATTACTACATAATCTCTTGTTATTTCTTCCTTGTGTCTTTTGCAAATTTAAATGTGATGTGCTAACCAAAAACGCAACCTTCACCAAAGCCTTCTTAACAATTCTAAACCAAATCTAATTAGCACACCACAAACTGACTGCAACGCAGTACCGTAGCAGAGAAATTTTTTTTCTTGAAGTTATCAAAGGCTGCCTACATGGTTTAGCAGCAAGAACATTTAAAATTTCCAGTACCTCCTTGTTTTGATAGTTTTTTTCTTTGTTGCATTTCTTTCTTTATTGTATTTCGTTAAAATAAAACTCTGTAAAAAATACTACAATTAGTAAAAAAATTGGTGGGGGGAGCCAAGCCCCCACCACCACCACCACTCTCCGGCTGCTACGGCCCTGAAGGAAACCTTTCAGTTCTTGATTTTTAAATAAAATTATTCTCGATAAAATGATAATAATATTGCTTAGATAGAAATAGAGAATGTTCCAAGCTGTATTCATTGAGCAACAATTCTTCGGATTGATTTAAATAAGGCGGCCCTTTTAATCAATGGGGACGTGTTAATTGTAACACCGTATATCATCATGTACGTAAACAACTAACCCTGGATCTTTCCTATCGCGATGGCGAACAAGAAATCTGTTTTATGGTTAATTTTGTTTTCTTGCTTAGCTTTTCTTTGCACAGATGCATCAAAGAATAAGAAAAAAGAAACAGCGGTGAGTTGAAGTTTCTGCCCAAATTAAAATATTATATATAATAATTAATAATGTGTGTAAGTGTATGACGATACTTACACGACTGTGATCAATATTTTTTAAATGGATTTTTAAAAATTTATTTTTTAACAATCTGGTCCAGTTTTTTTGTGCAATTTTTTAAAGACTTTTAGTTTTATCTTTTCATTTTTTTTTACTGAGCTTATTTGTTTAAAAATAATATTTGTCTAAAATGTTTTATATTATTTGAAAAAAAAAAAATTAAATGAGTAATTTTAATTTTTTTTTAATTTAAAAATATTTCTTTTTCTCTGCATTTATATATTATTTTTATCCACGCAATTAGCTTTATTTATTTCAGATATGAAAATATTTAAAAATCATTTTGATTTCTGATTTATGAAATTATCCTCCTCCTTTTTACCTCCTGCCATCAACAAGAAGCGGCGAAAATATTGAGGAATTTTAAGAACTTATATTAAAAAAAGAAAAGAAAATAGATTTGAAATTTTGTGAATAAAGTAAACAAAACATTAATTTTGTAATATTATTTATTGTAGAGAAAAATAAAAAGTCAAATTAATTATTTTATGTTCGGGTGACCGAATAAAATTTTTTTTTTCAGTTAAAAAAAAAAACAAACAAACTAGAATAATACTTTTAAAAACAATTTTGAATAATTTTTATCTTCTTTATTCAATTTAGATATGTGTTAACTGTTCAATTTCATGATTGTAATGAATAATTATAAATGAATGATCCCGCTCAAAAAAGAATTCGTTTCAAATTTATCCTTTGCTCCCCTTTTACCGATTTTCAAATCAAAGTTGTGTTAAAATTTACATGAATGGAAATTTTAAATTTATTTTCCTACAACCTCTAACGAGTGTGTGGTTAAAAAATGCTTGTTTTGGTAGCAATCTGGTGATATAGTTGAATAAAACTGTTTTTGTTTTTTTTTAAAAAACTTGCTTTCAGAGATTAAAAGTTTAGAGAATATATAGTTACTTCAAAAATGTAATCAAAGAAAAACATTTTTAGTTTCACTTTCGTTTAGTTAGCCGAAGGTTTTATTTTTATCATATAGTTCAGTTTTTTAGCAGACTTATTCCTTTCCCTCTCACCGTACATTCTTTGCGATCACTTTATTTGTTGACTTGTAAAATCTACTCTAATTCGGAAAATCAGAGGTTTTGTTTCAATTTAAATTCAATGTTGACATTCAGTGATTTTGAAAGTGTTGCAGTTATCTGCCCTTGAATTATAGTTTATATATATATATATATATATATATATATATATATATATTTTCTACATTACGTATGGCCTATTGATCGATTTATTGACTTTAGAATGAAAATTAAAATTTGAGGGATCAACATTTTGAATTTATCTATTTGTTTCACCATAAATCTGATTGGAATTTATTTTTAAACTGGAAGTTTTGAATCTAATAAATAAGGGAAAAAGATTTGCAATTGTAATAAAAAAAAAAAAATTTTCTCGTAAGAGAACGCAACAACCACCAAGCAAAAATCAACAGTACATTTTTATAATAAAATAACCAACAATACATTTTATAATCTACAAACTCAGTCACTTATGTGCCATGCGATCATGTATACATGACTAACGAGGCAGATTTTTTTCTACAGTAGGTTGACATTTCTTTTTGCAGTAGACCAGTTGCCATCCAAGTTCTGTCCTGCTATTTACCCATAGCTGGGGGGAGAAGAAGAGGATTCATAACTTTCCCAAGAGTATTAGCACATAAGTGAATGTAATGGATTTGACTGGAATTCGAACTCGGCTCTCCACTTCCTCAATCCAAGCCACTATCCATTACTCCACCGTGCTTCCTCCTACAAACTATATATCTAAAACACATAGCTTTACCCAGAAAGTATAAAATTATGTACAAAATATTTAGATTTCAGCATTAAATAACCCATAGAGGTGTTGATACACTAAACAAAATCACCCACCAAATTGATTAATTCTAGACATTTCTTTCATCAATAGCTCCACCCAATTCTTTTTTTCTGATTCTGGTTTTGTATACAAGTTGATCAATGAACGTTCTGGCTGATCTACTTCTTGATTTTTAAGAATAATTTGGATCCTTTGTTTATTTCTGCAACAATGGCCACTAAACCACCCTTACCTTTCACAGACTGTGTCCATAATATCTGTCTATATCTCTGAGATGACGTTTTATGATTGCTTACATTATTTACATTATTTGGAATGTTATCCTCATCTTCATTGCCATATTCACAACATTTCACAACAATCTACCCTAGTGAACGAAATAAAGTGTTCAGTTCGAAATTCCAATCACCTGAAGAAGGCTGAAGTGTACAACGGCCGAAACGTTGTGAATATAGCAATGAAGATGAGGATAGCAATCTGAATAATGTAAATAATGCAAGTAATCATAATACCTCATCTCAGAGATATAGACAGATATATAGAGAGACATAGACATAAAGGCTGGAGCATACAATGTCCGAAACATTGTGAATATAGCAATGAAGATGAGGATAATGGTTCAAATAATGTAAATAATGTATGTGTCCATAATCTTTCATAATCTTTGATAAGTTCCCAAATATTTTTTTTTTACTGGGAATATGTGGTTTCCTGCTGGCATTTAGTGCTGCTCTCAGTAGTCAAGTGTATGTACTATATATTTTTTATTATTTTTTACCAATGATTTTCTTAATGTCTGGCTGCTTGAACAGTACACAAGGACGGCTTGTACTGTTGACCTAAAGAGTTGCATATTGTTGATTTCAGTCTGTACTGGGAATGACTGCAAAACATTTGCTCTCCCCTTTCATAGGCAAAAGTCCACAAATGCATGCTGGGATATTTTTCTTAGCCAACAAAATAGGCCGGCTTACAGTTTAACATGACTCAGTACTGATCTGCCTTGTCTAGAAGATAGACCACTATGTTTGCTTGTCCAAACTGGCCTTTGTATGTCAACACCTGTTCCTTTTTCTTTTTATCGCAAACTTTTTTAATTCTGTTTGTTGGACAGTTCCGTTCTTTATTTTGCATTTGACCCTGGCTTCCCATTCCACATGCATTCAGGCTTCTGTTCATTTTTGACTTCCAGATGGTATTCATTTCTGATAGCAAGTTTATAGTGGTGTGGGGATTAGGGATTAAGATGAACAGTTAATTTACCCATGCCAAGAAGATTAATAAAGGATGATAATGACAACGAAACACAGGCAATTTTAACAAAACGAGATATGGAATTTATTCACAAATTTGAAGTAGTGTCGGTAGCCTTTTTTCAAGATAATGAATCAGAATTCTTAAAGTCAATTACTTGAATGTAGTGTCATGAAAAGGCAATGTTCAGACAACAGATTAAATGATCTGGCATAAAATAATATTAAAAAATGTTTAAGACAAAGGTTAGAGATGTGGCTTCCCTCTGTCTTTTCTTCAAATATTTTCATGGCAACTGCTCTGACGAGCTACTTTCACTTGTGCCCCAACTGCATGAATTTAAGCATGCTACTAGATTGGAATCTCGGTCCCACCCTTTCACTGTTGAAACTGCTTCTTCTATTTCAACAGTTTCTCTTTCACTTCCTGACAGTGGAACTCCCTTCCTCTTACTTGCTTCTCTGATAGCTATAATCTTCAAATATTCAAATGTAATGTCAATCGACATCTTCTGTTGCCTTGATCCTGATCCCCGTCCTTCTCTATATCCTTTCCTCAAACACCCATATTTATTCTTACTCTCACTCTCTGTCACCCCTTGCATGCTAGTGGAATTTCCACTTTGCTTGGGGTGAAATTCTTTAAAAAAAAATCATTGGCCAGTCGATGGAAAGCTTGACTGAGTGTCAACTTGAATGTTTACATGTATGGAGTCTAATTTGTGTTGTATCTGATTCTAATCCGTGAAGAAATAGACGTGCTCTAAGAGTGTTGCGTACATGAGTTAGATTTTCTGCAAAATCTATGACTGTGATTTCAGGATATTGACACCCTTTTGTGTCTTTTAAGGTAAACCCAATATTTTTTCATCTTTAGTTGTAAGTCATCGGTTGTCGATTCGGTATCTATGCTGATGATACAACTATTTACTCCTGTCTTAATAGTAATCACCAGAGAACCTTTTCTGCTTACCATCAGGATGGTTAATGCTAAACTCCAGGAGACCAACACACTGCGCCTTCTTGACCTAACATTTTCCACTGACATGAAGTGGGGCAACTATATCGAATCAATTGCTACGTCTACTGCAAGGAAAGTTAGTTTACTGTGACGTGCCAGAAGATTTTTTCTTGTCAGAATCAATCTAGCACATTTCTTAATCTACCATTCATCTGCGCATTGAATACTGTTGCCATATCTGGTCTGGTGCTCCTGCTATTCATCTTGAGGTTCTTGACAAAATCCAAACAAGGATCTGCAATGTAATCGATCCTGACCTGGCATCGCGACTTCAGTCACTTTATCACCGACATGACGTGGCTTGGTTTCCCTCTGTCTTTTCTACAAATATTTTCATAACAAGCTCTGACAAGCTTTTTTTCCCCTGATTCCCTGACTACATGAATTTAAGTATACTACTAGATTGGCATCTAGGTCTCACCCATTTACTGTTGAAATAGCTATTTAACCTTTACCACACTAATTTCTTTCTAGAAGTGTTCCCCTTGTCACTGTTTTTCTCGTCAGAATCCATCTTGCAGATTTCTTAATCTACCATTCATCCACGCATTGAATACTGTTGCCATATCTGGTCTGGTGCTCCTGCTCTTCATCTCGAGATTCTTGACAAAATCCAAACAAGGGTTTGTAATGTAATCAATTCTGACCAGGTATCTTGACTTCAGTCACTTTCTCACCAACGTGACGTGGCTTTCCTCTGCCTATTCTACGAATATTTTCATGGCAATTTCTCTAATGAGCTTTTTTCCCTGGTGCTCTGACTACATGAATTTAAGCATGCTACTAGATTGGCAACTAGGTCCCACTCTTTTGCTGTTGAAACAGGTACATGCAACTGCCACTTCTGCTCTAAGAGTTTCTACTCCCTACCAATTTCTTGCTTTTCTGATAACTACAATCTTCCAAAATTTAAATGCAACATCAATCATCATCATCTGTTTTCTTGAACCCTGTTCCTTTTTAGTCCTTTCCCATTCTCAGTCTTCTCTTTCTCTTTCATGGCAATCCCCTGCATTTTAGTGGCATTACCACCTTGCTTGGGGTGAAATGATTAAAAAAATTTGGAAGCTGATCTCAAAAATGACCTACAATCTGTTACATTTTTACTGTGTTATTCTTGCATTGTCATGAGGTCGAATAAGATTTTTCTTTTTATTAACAAGCACAGGTTGCATTTCAGCCAAATCTCTATGTACACGTTGCAGCTGCTAGATGTATAAATGTGCAGTTAATGTTTCATTGTATTTTAAGAACTCTAAATGAATAATACCCTTTTGATTCAACCACACACACACAATTACCTTTCTTATATGAAGCTCCGTTTTAGTGACGATTGTATAACCGCATTTTCATTGCTTGTTATGATATATTTTAACAATGCATAGTTAGAACGATATATAAGTCATTACAATTGGATCCAGAAAATAGAAACTATGATCGTCCATGTTCCGAAGGGATATGACACATATAAGAAGTAGAATTATCATGCTATTAGGTACCCAGTGAGGATCAAAACCATCCCATTAATTAACTGGCCTGGGAGACAAAAAAGAAAGCCGTCTAGAGATTTATCCTTATTAATCCACTGCAAGGAAATTTAGACTTACGATCAGAAAGAGAGAGTTAAAAAATCTGGGCCACATTATGAGGAAGGAAGGTGTAGATAATTTAATACTCACATGACATACTGAAGGCAAGAAAAGTTGGGGAAATGGTTCGTAACATACTTTGTGGATTGATGGCAGAACAGGGAAAAGGGGAGATGCTAAATGGCCCAAAATTACTTACAAGAGCTATATTTATGGATAAAAGTACTATATATATATATATATATATATATATATATATATTAGGTCATCCCATAAGTTCTGTCCGAATTTTGAATAAAGAAACAAGTGACCAAATTTAATTACAGATTCAATCAACAATGTATTTTCCCTGATTATCTATGACTTCCTTCCATCTATTAACAAGCTTACTAATTCCATTACTGTAAAAATCTTTTGGCTTTGATTCGAAGAACTCACAAATGTCAGTTTTAACCTCTTCCTGTGTTACAAAAGCTGTTTCTTCCAAATGATTCTGTAAGCTACGAAACAAATGGTAGTCTGAAGGATATATATATATATACATATATATATATATATATAGTTAAATTCCCAGATCAATTCTGTGGACAAGACAGATTGGTATAAAATGACAATTGGAAAAATCTTAGATTTTGCCGACGTGCTTCATCTTCCAACTTTTTCAAGGCAAAAATGAAATCGAAATATCTCTGTTGTTATAGTTATATTAAAAATTCAAATATTAAAAAATACACTCTTCTGTCCAAGGCTTTTTTTCTGGTTAATGTCTTACTATAAAGGTAATTTACATTAACGAGAAAAAAGCCTTGGACATAAGCGTCTATCTTTTTAAATTTGGATTTAAATTTGAGAGAGCTATTTCTGTTTACTGGGACTATAAAAGGACACTATACGCAAACCTTGTATTCTCAGTTGAATAAAGCTTTCTCTAAGCCTACACCTGCATACATTTGTCATTACAAAATGGTTGAGTGAAGAACAGGCTTAATCACATGACAGGTATGGATTAATAAGTAGAGAATACTGTAGTCAGCTTTTCTCTTTCACTGTTAATCTCTTTCTTTCTTTATTTTTTAACTTTCTCTTTATCCCCCTTTTTCTCTTTCTTTCTCTCTTTCTAGCTCTCATTTTCTCTCTCTTTCTCCATTTCTATCTCTTTTTATCTCTCTTTCTCCATTTCTATCTCTTTTTATCTCTCTTTCTCCATTTCTATCTCTTTTTATCTCTCTTTCTCCATTTCTATCTCTTTCTCCATTTCTATCTCTTTTTATCTCTCTTTTCTCTCTCTTCTTCCCTTCCTCTATATCTCTGTTTTAGGTTTCTTTATCTTTCTCATGCTGCATCTATTTTTATCTCTCTTCTCTTTCTCTTTCTCTCACTCTCTTTCTCTCACTCTGTCCAGTGCTGCAGTGCATATGACTCAAATACTACAACTTGTAACCTACTTTGCAACGACCATATCTATGTGCAGACATTCTACTCATAGCAGATTGACAAGTCCGTGTTCAGCAATTAGTGTAGA
Source organism: Acanthosepion esculentum (assembly GCA_964036315.1). Lineage (NCBI taxonomy): Eukaryota > Metazoa > Mollusca > Cephalopoda > Sepiida > Sepiidae > Acanthosepion > Acanthosepion esculentum. Next base: position 68,662,427 of record OZ038512.1, read on the forward strand.
TATAGTCTGCTGTCTTTCTACACAACACAGTGTAAACTACACCCTTGTGCAAATTAATTGAAACAAAATAAATAATTCCGTTATTATTTACTTTTTTTTCATATTTTCCCAATGAAACATAACCCAGTGCACATGTTAATACTTTGTATGTCCATTCCACAAAGTCGTTCCTTGCAGATTGACCACATATTCTCGATTGGATTTAAATCAGGAGAGTTTCTGGGTCAATCTATAGTACTTTGATTTGCTTACTGATAAGGCTTACCAGTGTGTTTGTGCAGCATTACAAATTTTCGTATGCTTCCTTGGAGTAACATCCATCACAGAAATTGGCTATAGGACAACTAATCAACAGTCAAGACAATAGTGGCATGATAAAAATCTGATGCAATCACGGATAACGCAATATTTTTCATGGTCAAACAAATTTCATCATGCACACTGAAAATAGATTCATATTACTGCACACCACTGCAAATGACCTAATCTGAAAAAAAATAGAAATCGATTACACCCTGTTAGTCCAGTAGGTTTAAAACTAGCCATATGGTGAAAGAAAGGAAACTAAAGCAGTTGTTTCAATTAATTTGCACAAGGGTGTAATTTTAGTAAATACTGATTAGACAGCTAATAGTGGAACAATGACTAGCGATGGACTACTATGACAGTTTTCGATTAACCCATATATCTGCCAAAGAACTTCTAATAACCGCCAGTTGGTGTTGCCAAATCAGTATATAAGAAAAGGGTGTGAAAGTCTATTTCTCTTTTCTCATTGTCTAGGGTACCTTTTGGTTTCCAGAGAACTTCATGTCATATTGAACACAACACAAAAATAGTATACAGAATACAATGCCAAAGATTATTTGACTACACAAAGGTGTATCTAATAATTCTACTAAAGAATTCTTCTCAAATGTAAATCTCTCACAATCTTTCATAACAATGTCACACATATGTATATATGAAAAAGGACATTTCTATATACAAAACTTCATTCACTTATTTTTGTGTTCTTTCCACTTAGTTTGTTCAGGCAATATTTTCAATATTAATATTCACCCAATACAAGGCTTGAGAGGCACTTAAAGTAGAGGGTTACTGTTAAAATTGTTATGATGAATGAGGTGTGTGATATGAATGGAGACACAGTGGATAGCAGCTCGGATTGAGGAATCAGAGTGCTGAATTCAAATTGCAGTCGAATCCGTTACTGCGAGGAAACACTGTGGAGTAATGGATAGCAGCTCGGATTGAGGAATTGGAGAGCCAAGTTCAAATTCCAGTTGAATCCATAACATTCACTCATGTTCTAATACCCTTGGGAAATGCATGAATCCTCCTCTTCTCCTCCCCGCTATGGGTAAATAGCAGGACAGACCAGGTTCTATAGCCATGGTTGGCAACTGGTCTACCACAAAAAGAAATGGCAACCTACTGCGGGGAAAAAATCTGCCTTGTCAGTCATGTATCAAAAGATACATGATCACCTAAGCGTGTGTCACACATGGCACACAACCGACTGATTATATAATTATTGTTAAATTATATTGCCTCTCCGTCCAAAGTATCAACTGTTCGCGTGGAATTGTATCTAATTCTGTCTACAACAGACCTTTTTGTATACGTTGGATTTCAATTGTATCAACATCTAATTTATTGCCAGCTCAGATTGAGGAATCGGAGAGTTCAAGTTCCAGTCCATTACATTCACTTCCGTGCTAATACCCTTGGGAAATTTTATCAATACTCTTCTCCCTCCAGCTATGGGTAAATAGCAGGACAGACTGGGTTCTATAGCCTTGGATAGCAACTGGTCTACTGCAGAAAGAAATGGCAACCTACTGCAGGAAAAAAAATCTACCTCGTCAGTCATGTATCGAAAGATACATGATCGCCTAAGTGTGTATCACGCATGGCACATAACTGATATGAATGAAGGAGAAGGCGATAAGAAGTGAAGATTATGAGGATAAATTGAAAAATATTTTCTTGTTAATTGTATGCAATTTTTTTTATATTCAATCTTTCTCTCGTGTTTCAGAAAATGCCAATGCTTCCTCTATCCAACCAATCCCCTCAACAATTGAATTGAGTTTGGCTGCTCCACCCTTGCAATGTTTCACCTCATTTTACACCCTTTAATATATACTCCCTATATTTAATGATTTCATGCCAGTTCAGTTTGTATTACTGGTACCATGTAACTCAGTATTACCTGCCACATGGTTGGGTCATCAGGGACTAAATCAGTTTGCTCCCAAGGCTTTTCTTGTGAAGAAAGATGGTTAAACATTCAGCAGGAGTAATAGCAAAAACCTGTCAAAAGGTGGTGGAACCTTCTTGTCAGGGTAACAGTCGTCGAGCTCACGGTTTCAGAGTTATGTATGCAGCCAGTGTGGTGACCCTGGAATTGCTGGGTGGAGGGCTTCCGAGACAGAAGGCAATTGTCAGCATAAAGCATTTCTCTGATGGCATCAACAGTTATATGTCTGTGACTAAGGCATGCCTTCAAGTCAGAAGACTTTTTTTAATCGTTTCACCCCACGCAAGATAGTAAAGCCACTAGGACACAAGGGGTTACTGAGTGTGAAAGAATAAGAAAAAAAAGAGAAATATTATTAAGGATCGAGAACAAAAGAAGAGTAATCAAGAATACAGTAGATAATGATTGACATTGCATTTAAATTTTTGAACATCAAATTTGGCTGGAAAGCATGGAGCTGGAAGAGAGTTCCACAAGCGAGAAGTGTTAGCATAGAACTTATAGTTACATCTAGCCAGTTCAATTGTAAAACAACGAGACCTTGCCACCAATCTAGTACTTCACTTAAATTCATAGAGTCCAGGTACCATAGTGGAGAGTTCATCCAAATTATTACCATGCAAATATTTATAGAAAAGACACAGAGAAGCTATATTATGGTGGTGGGAAGGTGATTGAAGCTGAGACGCTAGATCAGGACCAATAATATTGCTGATTCTTCTTTGGATTTCATCAAGAATCTCTAAATATATAGCAGAAGCACGGGCCATATGTAGCAGCAATATTCAAAGTATGGATGAATGGTAGACTTATAAATATGTAACAAGGATTCTGGAGAGAAAAATTGTCTAGCATGACACAATGAACCAACTTTCTTAGCAGCTGACCTAGCAACTGATTCAATATAATCTTTCCACTTCATATCAGCTAAGAATGTTAGCCCAAGAAGATGAAACAAGTCACTCTCCTGGAGGTTAGCATCAGCCATGCATAGAATATTGCAGAAGGAGGTCTCTCAGATATTTAAGGATTAATTATACTTTGGATTTGATCTTAACACATATTTTTTCTTTCTTTGTAACTTTGAACAATCCAGTGCTGGTGTATTTGTTTGCTTTTCTTTACTGTTTATGTTGTAATTCTTACGGCTCTTGTAAATGTTTTGCTTTGTCCACATTGCAGAAAATTTTAGAATTTATTGAAAATGAAAGAACACGGATCCACAACAAGAAAGCCTCCAGCTGTAACTTAAATTCCCCCACTTTGAAGGCAATCACCAACTTTCGGCTTTTAGAACCTCAGGTAAGCTTCTGATTTTAATCTTGCTACTTACTATTGAGCTGTATGTTTTTTTTTTCTTTTTTTTATTGTCCACAAAAGAATAATTGTAAGCAGCCACTCGGGAGCAACCTTTGTCTTTATTATCGTCTATAAATTGTTTTAAATCCTTGGGCTATGGTGTGTTTACTTGGACTCAGTGGAAAAAGGCTGATCAAATAACTGAGCAGTACTAAAAATAAGATAACCCTAGATATGAGCAGTGGACTGAGAACACTCTATCCCTATAGATTAAATAAAGGGTTCAGTTCTGTGGCAGACATGATGAGGCAGAACCTGGGACGAGCACAACTGGTTGCGACTTGCCTTTTCCCCGCCAAAAAAGAGCCCGTATTTGCTTAGCATGTAAGGCTACTGCAGTTGAAATGAAGGGGAAAAAAAGCACTTACCGCTCTGCCGTAATCCGTCCTCGGCCAGATAACGTAAAAGAAGGGGGGGGGCTTGCATTGCATTTTTATGCAATAAAGATGCAATGCATTATGGGACAGAGACGCAATAAATTATGGGAGCGCATGAAGACGCAAGGGATGATGGGTATATGGACAGATATAAAAGCAACTAGTTTTTCCCAGTGGGCATGCTTGGAGCGACGTTCACGGCTGGCGACTGGAAAAGTCGGTTAGTGCAATTTTGAGACAGAACTCAAGAAGGAACGACTCGAGGTTGGAATACCAGTTTGGAGAGCTTGAATTTACTCGCTGGTTGCTGTTTTCTTTTTATTTCACCACAAGTTCAGAATTTCCTGTGGGTTACCTGGCTTGACATACACCTGATGATAGCTGGAGGACACGATGACTGAAATGTGATAACAGCAACAAAGATGAGGACAACAGTCTGCATGTAAAACATTACAACTTGTCATAGTACAAAGGGTTAAATCAACTTATTGTTGCTAACCATGTAGACTCCCAGTAAAACGTAGGGTAAAAGCCACTCCCCACCAGGTGTTGCTATTGTGGTTACCATAGCAAGTAAGTTTTACAAGGTGGCGTTGCTAACTCCACACCCAATCAGTGTTATCTTTCTCTTAGAGGGGTTGTCAATCAAAGCTAGGGAGCTCTATCTGTCGCAGTAGCATAGCTAGACGCTGATAGGGATGGTCTGCTCTGGGTATGGCACTTTTATGGGTGTAGCACAAGCCTGTATAGGCTGTATTGAAATAAAAGTGGTCTTAATGTCGGAACACTACTCACAGTTGAAGGACCCTTTTGATTTTAAGTAACTTAATCTATGATATATGTATTTAAGCAATTATGTTGGCTAAACAATAAACATTATCCTGTGATGTATTCAGGACTGTTTTATCATTGTTAACAGAACCCAGGGAATGTCATTTTAATGCTGCATCACTGCTGTGAGTAGGAAATACATCTTTGTTGTTACCATATAAATCTCAGTTATTTTCCTTGACAGAAGTTGCTTTGATTGTATGTGTTTCTCTATTTTTCATATTTTGAGCCTGTTAATGGTTTATATATATATATATATATATATATATATATATATATATATATATATGTTTAATTAAAAACAACAGACAAGGTACTACGATTGAGCTTTTTATTTAATTTTTCTTGAGTTCGAACAAGAGCTTTCTTTACAGGAGAAAGGGTGTGTAAGAACTGTCCAAATGAATAATTACATCGGTCACACAACTACATGCTTATCCAGACATCTTATGTTACATCTATCTGACCACAGCTCCATTAGAACGCATTTAAACATGCACACAAATTTACCGGACTCCATTAGAAACATACTCGTAGAAAACACAGATATATTAACTGCATCCACCTGCAAAAAAGATTAAAAATAATGGAGGCTTTAATAATAAAAAAAAAGCCAACTCTTAACAATATTAACTACGAACAAAGCCACAATGTGCTCACCGTATTCGGAAATTAAAAACATCCTTACTAAACACTAAGACATATGTGGGACATCTCGCTATCTCCACCTTCATTTTGACGCACGTGCGAGTTTTCACCCCTTCCTCTCACTTTCAGCCGATGATAGTAGTAAACCGTTTGTTCTTAGCCGAGAGTGAGGAAGCTGATATTTTGCGCACTTTCGCTCTGACGTCACGGCAAATTGGCTTTTCAAAAATCAGTCACCTCTGGTTGTTTGACCCGGCCGGCAGGCTGGCTCACTTGTCTCTCGGCAGTAACCCATATATACCGGCAGGGATATTTTATCGACAAACCTTGCCTAGACCTCATGGCTCATCGCTTTACCTTAACACATGCGACACGGTCGTCACGATGCGATGACAGATTTTTCGTCACGAAGCGAACATCTTTACCGAGCCGCCTACTTCCAGGAACTTTCAAAAACTTCCAACATGAAGAACAAAGCATTTTTCACATTCTTCGAACTCAGTCCTTCAGAACCTGTTACCTAAAAAAGAATTACATACACTCACAATTATAAACTCTCGCAGTGAGTATTTTTTCCTAGCCGTATGTTTATTATTCATTACAACTGACTTTCTTCCTGAGGAACTTTTCCCGCCATAGCCATCTTGAATTTAAATTTTGGCGTGGAACTTTATCTACCTTTTTATCAACTATCATATTTCCAGTATCTTACTGAAGGTCTTCACTCAAGACAATTAAAATTGCATTTACTACAACATTTCCAGTAACCTTACTGAAGACAATCTACTTGGCCTCTTTTTCAACTACATTTCCAGTACATTTACTGAAGGTCTCTCTGAAGACAAATTACTTGTTAAACTCTAATAAAAATTTACGTTTGTTCTTAATCTTTCGTTGTTTTGCCTGTCTACTTCTTTTTACCGTACATTTGTACGGTGGAAAGGACACGTCTTTATATTTTCTTTTTTTTTACTTTGTGGATTCGGTAGTAGTGTGCGGTGTCTGGCACAAGGCCTTATTTTTGTAAGCCAGATCTGCAACGCTATCGGGTCCGCAACACATACACATAATGCACACACTCAACTAAGTCTGAAAAATCAAATCATCCTTGATAATGGCTAAAGGTATAGCCGAAAGCGCTCAGAAAAATAAAACATTTGGACAGTTCTTACACACCATTTGTCCAGCAAAGAAAGCTCTTGTTCGTACACAAGAAAAATTAAATAAAAAGCTCAATCGTAGTACCTTGTCTGTCGTTTTTAATGAAACATGCATAAACGAAGGATTGCTGCCTAAATATACAAAAAGATATATATATATATATATATATATATATATATATATATATATATATATTAGTGTATTTAGGCAGCGAATTCTCTTTTAGGTATGTCTGATTGAATAAATTACAGACATTATGTTTGCTTATTTTTAACAAAATCCATTCATACTCACGAATAACCTCCCGTGTATTGATGTTAAAGGATGAGAGAAATCTGCTATAGCTGTTTAAATTTCTTCTATTTTCATTTCCCTAGTACTTTCGATCTTCTTCCAAGATCATCTTCAGGGGTGCAAGTAGTACAAAACTATAAATTACAGTAATGGATAACAACTTTGTATAAATACTTGTACTAATGAACAACATATAGTGTGCGAAAAGCAAAGAAAAGAAATAATGTTCAAATGCAGCTTTACAAATGTTAATAATTATTGAGTATAAAGTTCTTCACAAACAATTCCAGGAAAGCTTTTAGCTTTCTTTTGTACTGCTGCTACAATTACGCTTTGTTTATATATCTCACTTAGGTATTTTTCGTAAGGTAAACTGTGCAAACTGGTTTATGAATATACTTTAAAAACGAGAAATAATTTGCAAGAAGGAACTTCGTAATGATTAATTTGAGTATGCAGTTTTATTTACAACCCCCAGTTGAATTATATTATTAACTCATAGCTGGGGTGGGTAAAAAGATGAATTCATGTCAATACCAAGGGCGTTAGTGTGAAGTGGATGCAACTCATTTGAACAGAATTTGAACTCAATTCACTGATTCCATTTTCTGCATGGATATGCTACCCAGACATACAGAATAATTCTAGGAAGATATTAATCTGGACTTTGCCATCATATCTTGTTGCTTAGGCTTTTATACTTGTGACTTAATAACTGTTTTTATTTTCCAGAGTGATAACACCATCCTGTGCCATCTGAAATTCCTAGAAGCCAGCCCTACAGAAGGTTTCGTATGGTCATCCTTGGGTCACATCTACAGTCAAAAAAGTCCGTCCCTGGCCAGCCAAACAAATTTTTGTTTCAAGCAGGCTGCAAAACTTTCTGCCAAAAGCAGTCTGGCTGTAAGTGAGTGGCATTTTATTGGACCTTTTGTCATCGGGAAAATGGAACTTGATGGTGATCCCTTGGAGGCCTTTGGTGGAATACAGAATGTCTCATTGTACCGACTGAGTAAGAAGGTTAAGTATCCTTTTTTTTTTACTTAGGTTAATTAGCAAAACTGAGCAGATAGCTGGTGACTGATGAGTAAAACCAAGTAGATGCATTTGTCTCATAGTTGGCCAGAAAAATGCCAAATAGGTGCATTTGCTCTTCAACTGATCTGCAAAGACAAGGGGAAGCATTTGCCTTATGACTGACCAGCACAGCCAAGCAGACATATTTGTTTTGCAGCTGATCAGCATAGTGACTGAGCAAATGTGTTGCGGGGCGGTCAAGCAGGTGCTATCAACCCCGCAAACAGAAAAATTTATATTGGATAATACGATCGAAGCAAGGATAACAAAAGCAAGGGTTTTAAATCAAAGCCAAATTTTATTCAACAATTTGGCAAAAGTATGTACAGGTATTGTGTTTGAGTAATCGATATGAAGTTGGGGAGCGCCAATCGAAAGATCGTCTTGTTTCAGGGCAGCAGACCAGAGGCAGACAAGGCAGTACCGAGGCAACCTGTTTGTCCTTAGGGTGACGGTCACCAGGGATGCAGCTTGGTAGTATCCAGAAGGACTATCACATAAACATGTGGTCAGGTAGTCCTTAAAAGGACTATTGCATAAACATGTGGTCAGGTAGTCCTAACAAGGACTATTGCATAAACATGTAGCTTGTTAGCCCTGAAAAGGGCTATCGCATATGAATGCATGTGGGCTGCTGCTGCTGGGCTCGGCCTGGCTGATTGCTGCTGCTGCTGCTGGACTCGCCCTGGCTGATTGCTGCTGCTGCTGCTGCTGGGCTCGACCTGGCTGATTGCTGCTGCTGGGCTTGACCTGGCTGATTGCTACTGCTGCTGCTGGGCTTGACCTGGCTGATTGCTACTGCTGCTGCTGGGCTCGACCTGGCTGCTTGTGGACAGCGGTGTGGGGAGCGTATCGCTCTGAAACCCGGATCCGAGATGTTTGGTGGAAAAAAAAATCGGCAGTGTTTATGTCGGCCGGAGTCAGCATCTTAGCTTGGTTAACAATGTCTTTTGGTTATTGACTAAAAATTACCTTCTACTTTTGAATGTACACATGGGTTTCATTTAGGCCCCATGTGTATATGAATTAGTTTCTGGTCATTATTTTAGTTGTGTATGTTATGTTTCGTTTTGTTTTTGTATTTTTGTGTTTTGATGTCTGAAAACGCTGAGTCACCGGAACTTAATGGCGTTCGTTCAGTTTTCCGTGGTGACGCTTTCAGCCGTTTGAGTAGCAGGCAGTAACTTCCAGCCGGGTGCAATAAATGCAGTGAATTGAACTAATTTCAAGAAACAGTGCTTTAATCTACTAGGCTATTTTCCTGTGGGACAGCTCTCAATTTAGAACTGGCAGCCTTAAATCTAATGTTCCTATTGCCTGTCTGCTTTGCTGTCATGCTTGACTTCCTTTGCCTACTACTTCTCATTCTTACTGCTGATAAAGATTTTGCTGTCATCTTGTTTCTCTCTGCTATTGTTTCTCTTTCTTCCTTTCTTTGAATTCATATCCAATATCCTGGTAGCATGTCTGATATGGATATGTAGAGGGAAAAGTGTGTAAAAATCGAAGAAAAGAAATAATGTTCAAACACGGCTCTACAAATTTAAATAATTTTTTATTGACTATAGAAATAATTTTTGTTTTAAGTTGAAAGAAACAAGTTATACAGTTACTTGCAAAGTCTGTATAAAAATATTTTGTTTTTCTTTTTAAAACAAAAGAAATGAATTGTGTTAGTATAAGCTGAAATGGTATATGTGAATTCATCATGTTCAAAAGTCATGAATTATGTTATATTATGATGTGTATGATGAGATGTGATTCCAATAGTCAGCTGAATAATTGCTGTATTATTGCTACTGCTACAATTACACTTCCTTTATATATATCATGCTTTCTCATAAACAGTGCAAACAAAAAAAAAAAATACTTTAAAAATGAGAAATAATTTGAAAAAAGGAACTTAGTACTCTAATAGTTAATTTTTATTTTAAATTTGAGTATTCAGTATTATTTACAACCCCTGGTCGAAAATTTACTGAAACTGTTTAATTAATTTACATTAAGCTATTTATATGAGAAAATTGGATCATAGGAAGTTAAAAGTTAGATTTAGAAAACTTTTCCCAATTTTTAATATCTATTGTCAGGAAGGAAAAGAGTATTTACACTATTTACATAGTTTGAACCATTGTCCTCATTTTTGTTGCCATATTCATGATGTTTCAGCTGTTGTACGCTCCAGCCTTCTTCTTGTGATTGGAATTTGGAACTGAACTTTTTATTTCATCCACCGGGGTAGATTGTTCTAGTTCCACGTGCCATGCCTTTTCTGGATGTCTCAGTTATCTCCCTTTAACTCAACTCTCCAAGATTTTGTTCACCACTTTTTGTCACTGAATTCAATCAATGCTTTTATCAACTGGGCCATGTGTCTGAACAATATAAATAGTGTAAATAATTAGAATACCTCATCTCAGAAATATAGACAGATATTGAAGGAGTGAATATGGCAACAAAGATGAGGACAACAGTCCAAACAATGTAAATAGTGTAAATAATTACAATACCTCATCTCAGAAATATAGACAGATATTGAAGGAGTGAATAAAGCAACAAAGATAAGGACAACAGTTCGAACAATGTAAATAGTGTAAATAATTACAATACCTCATCTCAGAAATATAGACAAATATTGAATAAGTGAATATGGCAACAAAGATGAGGACAACAGTCCGAACAATGTAAATTGGGTAAATAATTACAATACGTCATTCGTGATTGCATCAGATTGCGTCATCCGTGATTGCATCAGATTTTTACCACACCCAGAAACTATTGTCTCGACTGCCAATTAGTTGACCTACAGCCATTGTTTGCAATGGACGTTACTCCAATGAAGCATACAAAAATTGGAACACTGCACAAACACACTGGCAAGCCTTACTAGTTAGCAAATCAAAGTACTATAGACTGGTCTGGAAGCTCTCCTGATTTAAATCCAATCAAGAATCCGTGGTCAGTCTGCAAGGAACAACTTTGTGGAATGGGCATATGAAGTACTAACATGCTCACTGGGTCATGTTTCATTGGAAAAATATGAAAAAAAAGTAAATAATAATGAAATTATTCGTTTTGTTTCAATTAATTTGCACAAGGGTGTAGTTTTACCACAAAACTTAAACTGGTTCTTTTTATTTGTTTGTAGGTCAAGTATTATTCGGAAATGGTTCCTGGAGGTGAAGTGAAGTGGAAAGTCTATCGACACCTTGGAGAATTTCTGATTCGTATATCTCCAGAATTACAATGGAATGACCTCGTTGGCTCTCTCGGATCAATGGGTATTACTGAGTGGCAGGGTTGGGCTGTTGGTGAAATTGCAATCAATGAAAAAGAGCAGACAGTTATCCTTCAATGTCACGGAATAACTACAATCTACATTGACCATGTGCCTCTTGTAGGAGACGTCTATCACCGAGACCACTTGATGGTCAGTATTTCCCTATCTAGAGGGATACATGTGCTTTATGCCAAAGTAAGGGCAAAGGTGAATGCAAATTTCAAATGTGTCTTCAAGACAGTGGGAGCTAGCTTTGATGTGTTTTCACCAACAATGATCCCCGACCTTGTCGAGGGGTACCTATTTAGCAAGTATTTCAGTATACCTGTTGCTAATTTTCATGGTTCAAAATGGCTTAAAAACATTGGTGTTAGTCTTGTGAGTCAGTCATATGGACAGCCTTTCTCTCTTGAAGTGACCGAGAAACGGAACGTTGCTCCTGGTCAGATTTTCCCGATTGTAGTGCGTATTGATTCCACTGATGACCGATTGACCAGTGGCTGCTATCCAAATGGTATAGACTTTGTTTTAGAAATTTCTACTTCAGAAGGTCAGATAGAAGCTGCCCCAATAAATCTTCGTTGTCGGAAATTAGACCAGACATTTCTGTTCTCTTTTCTGGACCATGATGGCTCTGTCCAGCAGGGAGCAGCTATTGCACCGATTGGTGACTGTCCAGCCAACCTTTGCTCTGTTCTTTTAACTCTCCATGGAACTTCAGTTCCAGCACAGAATCAGGCTGATAGCTACAAAAGAATGGTGGGACATGAATTTCAGTTTGGTCTAGAAGGAATTTGGCTCTTGGCACCAACAAGGTTTGTTCTTTTATTTTCATTTTTTTTTCTTTTTGCTTTTATTTACTTACTAACTTAAAAGCTGCCCTATCAGGTGGAATTTAACCTAGCTCCTGCAGAGGGTTCTTGATTGGGCCTTCATCACAATAGGTAGAGAGGAGTAGATATGATAGGCAACAATAAACTACAGAAGAACTCAAAATTGATCACTGCATTTAAGTATTGCTTTAATATTAAGTTTACCTTTTAAAGTTCAAAGATAATTCTTCTGCTCTTATTTAAAGACAATTTGATGTATGTAGGTCCTTACTTTCTGTACAAACAATTATTTTTATTTCATGGATGTCTATCACAATTTTGGCTATTCTCAAATTTATTTCCAAGTTATAAAAATTATTGTACAAAAAAAATTTTATACTACTATAAATGTTGTTTTTAGTGCATACAAATATTTAAGTTGACATCCCTGTTTCTTTTAAATGTTTTTTTTTTCTTCAATCTATTTGTTTGTTTGTTTGGGGTTTTATGGCATATCAACCACTATGGGTTATTTAATGCCAGATCCAGTATTTACTAAATATATCAAAAACGTATAGTTGGCAACATCATTGTTTCAAAAACGTATAGCTGGGAACATCATTGTTTCCCATCACATTTTAGGGGTAAGGTGTTAGTATATTTAGTGTAGGGTTTGGGTGGGAAAGTTATTATAAGTTGTAGTTGTTTTGGAATAGGTTAGATGTGATGGGGCATGACATGACCAGCCGATTGATCGGATCGATGGCCTTTTGGTTGGACGTAGTTTATCGTCAAACCTAGGACACGGATGTAGTTTATCGTCATACCCAGGACGTTTTTTCAATCTATGCTGGTTGATATTATATTCACTGTTCAAGAACCCTCCCACAAAAAAAAAAACAGGGATGTCAACTTCAACATGTGTACTCACTAAAAAGTAACATAGTAATGTGGAGGGCTCTTGATTGGGCCTTCATCACAATAGGTGGGTGGGGAGTAGATATGATAGGCAACAATAAACTACAGAAGAACTCAAAATTGATCACTGCATTTAAGTATTGCTTTAATATTTAAGCTTACCTTTTAATATTTAAAAAATAATTCTTCTATTGCTACTTAAGTAATTACTTAATTACTAATTAATACAGTTTGATGTATGTAGGTCCTTACTTTACATACAAACAATTATTTTTATTTCATGGGTGACTTTTGCTGGATTTCATAATTAATTTTGATTATTCCCAAATTTATTTCCAAGCTATAAATATACTCTGATCATTTGTAAATGTCTACACTGATGATACCACGATATATTGTCGAACCTCTAAAGGTTTTGAAGATCAGAGATTGGCAGGTGACCTCTCTTCCGATCTAATAGTAACTTTCAAGTGGGGAAAAAACTGGCTTATATTTAATCTCTCTAAAACAAAACTGGTTACATTCCATCGCCATTGAGCAGACCCCAAATTACCACTATTCATGATGAACAGATGTCCCCTCAAGGTGTCACCACACCTTGAGAGGATATTGGGCCTCAAAACTCAAACCCGACCTCAAGTGGAATTTATATATATGATTTATCGCTAAAGATGCAGGTAAAACGACTGGCTCCTTGTACTGCTCCAGTAAATACCTGACTCGTCATGCTATCCTTTACCTTTATAGGAGCCAGATGAGGCCGAAAATGGAGTACTGCTGCCATATTTGGGCAGGGGCTGCCCAGACCTCACTCTCTAGTCTTGATAGAGTTCAAAAGTATCTCAAAGTCTTTGTTGGAGAAGAATTATTTTCCACACTGCAACCTCTTTCTCTCACAGACGGGATGTGGTGAGTCTCTCGCCACTCTCTCACTTCTACCATAGAAAGTGTTTGGACGATTTCCATCTCCTGGTTCCACCAGGTCTGACCTTCACAGCTAGGATCTGCCATGCCACTTACATAGTAGCAAACGACCCACATTCCTTCTGTATTCCATGGGCAAGAAGTTCCACTCAAACATCTTCCTATGAACCACTACCCTATGGAACAGACTCCCAAGAGGATGTTTCCCTGATCACTACAATTTTAACCTGTTCAAGTCTAGAGTCAACCATTATCTTCCCCTCTTATCCATGTAAACTACCTCGTAACATAACCTTCTACCTTGAGTGGCTCTGGGCCTTGTACTGTAAAAAAAAAACATAACATCCACCAGTACACAAAGATGTGACACTCAAAAACAACCAAAGAAAGCACAATGCATCCATATATACAAAAAACAAAAAACAAACTAGAAAATCTCTAAAAATATGTACATATTATATATGAATAATTATAGTACAAATATCAGTACTTGGTCTACTGGTTGGGTTATCTCAGCATAATATGTGTGTAGATTCCTTCAACCATCTTAATCACCAATGCTATTATTTTGACCTTATTCCATAAAGATCAATGTGTCTCTTCTGTCTCTCTATGCATGACTAGCCATACCAGATTTTCTATCACTGGTATTATAGATAGTTCAACTTGTGTACTTTCTGCTACAACTACTTGGGATATTATATATGCAGTTATTTACATAGTTCAACTTGTGTACTTTCTGCCACAACTACTTGGGATATTATATATGCAGTTATTTACATTATTGATATTATTGTTTTTATTACAACTTCATCAGGTTTCTGTTGATCCAGATAGCCTTCAGGGAATTTTTAACTGAACTCTTGAACAGGAGTAAATTATTCTCATTGACCATCTCTAGGGATATTTTGTCTCATTCTTATTCCTGTACTGCTCTGTTATTGCTCATCCAGTTTCTACTGAGTACAATTACACACTGAACAGCCTAGGGATTGTGTATACAATTACTATGTCACTAAATTCGCAAACCAATGCTTTACTCCACTGGCCTATTATCTTATGAGACTATCTTGAGTGGAGAACTTAGAGTCTTAAACCTAACCTGCCTGCTGCTGAGTGCTGTTCATGTTTGACACACTGTGGTCTCTCTTTTTTTTACTGTGTATACTGCTGCTATATATGTAATTCTTGGTTATGTTTTCTTTCAATAGGTTTTTTTTTTTGGAGTGAGAGATAAGTAGAAGATATTATTATTAGACAATCCCTTTTATATAGCGGGTGCTGATGAAAAGTCCTCAGTCAGACCTGCTTCTTAAAATCTGACCACACATTTTTTGGTTGAATTTCTTGGACAAGAAACATTATTTTTAGTGGATACCCATATTTGAGTTGATACTCCACTTATTTTAAACAGTATATATTTTGTCTCCCGGACTGCGAAATTGAGAAAACTTAATAAAGAAAATGTACCCCCCAGCAGGACTCGAACCTGCACCCCCACTTTGCAGGAGGAACCACGGTCTGACCTGGCATGCTTTGACTGCTCGGCCAAGAAGAGCTTTGTGAAGCTCTGTATCTGTTGTGGTTTTTCATCGAAATAAATAGGAGGTATTATTATTGGACCATCCTTTTTAGACAGAAGGTGCTGCTGAAAAGTTCTCAGCCAGACTAGCTTCCTAAAATCTGACCAAATGACCAAACATATTTTTTGGTTGAGTTTCTTGGTCAAGATCTTTTTCGTATCTGTCACTACTCTGTCACTATTTCCATGGCAAATGTTCAGGTGATTTCCATTTTTTAGTTCTGCCAGTTTAGTCCTTTACGGCTAGGATACACCATACCATTTCCACAGAGTTGAATCACCCTCATTTCCTCCATATTCCATTTGTAAGAATGAAGTTCCTCTCAGCTTTTCCTATATAACTTATTCTAAATATAAGAAGAAAAAAAATGACACTTTCTGGAACAGACTCCTGCATGGCTCCTTCTCTAAGTATTTCAGTATTGACCTCTTCCAGTCTTTTGAAAACTATTTTGATTTTGACCTTTTAATCTTTGCAATTATTCTATGACATTTGTCTGTTTAATGGCCATCATCAAGACCAGGTATCTTCCCAACATTAAAAAGACGGAGGTAAAAATTTTTTATTTTCTTACATTTTCAGGCATGGAGCTCACAATTGGGAAGGGCCAGGTGCATTGACGGCAATGACGGCTCTCAACAGGTTGGCAGAGATTGTGCAGCCACTGACTTGGCTGAAAAACAAGATCTCAACACAGCATGTTATATTTACAGGTTAGTTAGAATTAAATTTATAACATTCACCAATCAGAACGTGTACAAGAGAGATAAATATTATTGTTTTAAAAAACAAATCTGTCATCTTGAAACGTGTTTGTTTATGAGGAATAAAGAATATTTTGATGCAAGTATATTTTCTGCTAGCACATTAGGCAAAAAAAATAGGCTTATTTACATCATCATTATCATTGTCAACATCAGTCCCATGACTGGGTGTGATCGTAGGGTCACTTCATAACTGAGTACCAGCTTCCCCCACATATCTAGGACTGAAAGCCAGAAAAGTATTCATTCATGCATAGTGTATCCAGGTAAGTACACATGACAGAGCCTATCCCTCTCTAGGTCAAACCACAGCTGATGTCCTCTAACTTGCAGACTTATGGCCATATCATGTTGAAACACTGGTTCTTGTCCAATCACTGAAGTTAACCTATGTTGAAACTTATCAGAACCTAGATGGGTGACTCCTTAGGGATACCAGGTGCTGTAAGCTTAGACGTGTGGTGTAATAAATAACAACTCAGAATGAATTCCAGTCAGGTTTGTTATATTCACTTATGTGCAAATATGCTTGGGAAAAGTATGAATTCACTTCTCCCCTAGCTATGGATTAAATAGTAGGATGTGCAACAAAAAAATCCTTATTATTGCCAAATAATTTTTACAATTCAAAAACATGTTCTGGCTTTAAATAACCTACAAATGGTTAATAAGCCATAAAAAAAAACAAATCAAATCTAACTTGCAGGTTTGTCATGGACATATGGCTAAGGATTTTATTGGGAAAACTCTCTGCCCTGGCATTTGACTAGGAAGCCCTCCATTCAGCGATATCGTGTCACCACCATACTGGCTGCACACATAGTTATGAATCACCGTCAATCTCATTATGCTAGATCGCTGTTAGTTCTACAAGAAGGTTCATCCACCCTGTTGACAGATTTTGTTTTTAATCCTGCTGAGTGTCTAGCCACCCTCCGTTCCCAGAAAGTCTGGTGAGGCGGGTCACCAATGGTCCAACCATGTAGCAAATAGTGCTGGGTTACATGATACCAAATGCACTCATTGTACCTCGCATTATTTGTATACAATATACGTCCATGCATCAGGTATAAATAAAGGGACAAAGTATCAAATACTCAGTCTATAGGATATAAGCTCATATATTTTATGGCCAATAAGTGAAGCACAAACAAATCAGAGATGCCTACAAATAAATCCTCCAAAAATACAGTACCTTCTCTAGGGAGTTACTCACAATTTACTTGTCTATAAGGCATTTCCAACACCTGCTCAAAGGGTGAGAATTTACTGTTTTCACGGATCACAAACCTCTCTCATACACCTTGCACATGAATACAGACAAATATACACCCAGAGATACCTGACAACTTCGGATATCTGTTACATTAAAGGTTCAGACAATTTCATAGCAGATACATTCTTGCGCTCCAAAATACAATCTCTAAATTCTGAAACCCTTACCTTTGACCTCATCACTGAAGAACAACAAAAAGATGCCATGCTAAGCAGAGCAAAAGAGCATACTTCTTTAGAATTGAAGGAAAATCCTGTCCCATTTGGAACAAAAACACTACTCTGTGATGTGGGGACAGGTTATTTGAGACCATACATATCACTTTCACAGCAAAAACGATTGTTTAAATACTTTCACAACCTCTCACATCCTAGATGCCAAGTTACCATCAAGTTGATTAGCAACTGTTTTGTCTGGTCCAACATGCATACTGATACAAAAAACTGGACTCAAACCTGTTTAAAGTGTCAAAAAGGTAAAGTAACCAGACATATAAAATCTCCTGGGCAGTTTATCAAACCAGACAGTAGGTTCACAAACCTCCACATCAATATAGTGGGACCATTACCAGAAGCAAATGGCCATCATTATCTACTTACTGTCATTGATTGATCTACAAGATGGACTGTCGCTATTCCTCTAAAGAATATATCTGCAGAAATAATCTCTAAAAGCATCTAACATGAATGGGTAGATGTTTTTGGTGGTCCCTCAATAATAACAACAGATCAAGGATCTCAATTTCAATCTACGCTTTTCGACAAATTCACAAAACTAGTGCGAGTCAAGCATATAATGACTACATCATATCATCCTTGTGCCAATGGCTAAGTTGAATACTTTCACAGGCAACTTAAGGCAGCACTAACAGCAAATAACTGTTCTGGGACATGGTTAGAAAGTTTACCATTGGTTTTGTTATCCATCAGGAATAATCAAGGAGGCTTTGAGATACACAGCATATGAATTGGTCTTTGGGACATCATTAACATTACCAGGACAGTTTTGCAATAAAACCGGTCACCTACAGCAGTGGCGTAGCTAGTGTTTTTGCCGCCCTTCCCCAGAAGGAATACAATATTACAATGCACATTAACCCCTTAAAGTTTATATATATATATATATATATATATATATATATATTAATGCATGTTTCATTAAATGATATAGACACATTTTGTCTATTTATTTTAAGCAAATTCCTTTCATATCGTCTGATAAGCTTAATAATGTTATCATTGAAAGATGAAAGAAAATCACCATATCGATACAGTGTAACCCGGATATAAGAGAAACCCTGATATAAGAGAGATTTTCTCTGGTCCCAAATTAGAGCCATACTTACCTAAACAAAATAGACCAAATTCAGATATAAGATAAACCCGGATATAAGAGACTTTGTCTTCGGTCCCGACAACTCTCTTATATCCGGGTTACACTGTACATGTTTTTTAATCTTATCTAAGCTTTCAGCTTACATAAGCCATCATCAGAGATGACAAGTACATTACAATAAATTAAACAATACATGGACATAGTCTGTTTTGTTTGCATGGAAGATTTCCGAGCAACAACAAACTCATGCATATGAGCCAGTGAAAGCGAAAATTGCACCACGGCCCATGACATCACACATGACCACACGAGTGTGAAAACAAGAAGTGTTAAGTATGGGAAGCCGTTGGTATAAACCAATGGCTTCTGTTATCAATTATAGGCATTTAAGTATATAGTTTTCATAGTTTATTTTGTTCAGGTTAGGTTTCAAATGTTTTATGTATATTGCTTCAAGAATTTTTAGTTTTTGTTTATTGTTTTCATGTTTAAGTATAGTTGTTTTCAACAAGAATTTTCTGAAATTGTGTATGTGGCCAGGCATGTTGTTTTAAATGCCTAAAAATGTTAGAATTATCATTTAAATGTATGTATATATATATATATATATATATATATATATATATATATATATATATATATATATATATTCACTGCTACCAGCAAGCAGAATTTTCTTTTCCTCCTGATGATGGCCATGTTGGCTGAAACTAGTAAAGGAATCTAAATGAAATAATAAAAACAAAAGAATATTAATATACAACCCAGTGTGTCTGAAGATTTTAATTTTTTAATATTTTTTATTGTTCAATATATATATATATATATATATATATATATATATATATATATATATATATATATATGTGTGTGTGTGTGTGTGTAAAAATCTGTGGTAAGTAATCCAAGTGAATCCTAGTAATATAAAATATTAAAACTGATCCACAGAAGAGAGCTCAATATATTTATTATAGAGCATATATGAATTGCATAAAAATTCAATACCCCATCTTAATTTCTCTCTTTACTATTCATTTACTCTATCTGCTTCTTTAATTCATTCTCTTCCTTTCTTTTTTCTCTCTCTTTATCTCTCTATTCACCCTCTCATTTTAAATACATTTTCTCTTAGTGGTGAATTTTCCTCCTCTTTCTTCCTATTTACAAAATCATTATGATTCATTTTTTTATCTAACTCCTTAGTGTTGAAAATCCTGTTTTGGGCAAAATGGCTATATATCATATTGGGTCTTGAATTTTTATCTTCATGTAATTCATATATATATATATATATATATATATATATATATATATATATAAATATAGGTGACTATACTTGTGTCGAAAAACCTTTGAATTCTTGATTTAAAAATTGCCAAATCAATCTCGAAGGGAAAAAAGGTTTTAAAAAAGAAAGAGCCAGGAACATGAAAGTCTGTTGAAAATAATCGCACAGATACAGGTTCAAGGCCCAAAGACAAAACCCCGATACGAGTAAACAACTAACTAAAGAGCTCAATACAAACGTAGAGCAGACCTAGTCAAAACCTAATGAGCCAGACAAACCTACCAAGGTTTCACTTAGGCAGATCTGCCTAAGTGAAACCTTGGTAGGTTTGTCTGGCTCATTAGGCTTTGACTATATATATATATATATATATATATATATATATATATATATATATATATATATATATATATATATATATATACACACACACATACAGTCAACGGTGAAATTATTTGTACACTCATTAATTTTTTATATTTTTATCCATTTCTCAGAATCTAATGCCCGTATAATGCCAGGTTTTTCCCATGTTATGTTTCTGTTAAAACGTGCTATTTATACCTCATCACTGACAAATTATGAAATAAAAGTACAATTGTGTTTATTTCTTTACTTTTTGAAAATAAAACTGGGGACATGTAAAAAAACGAAGACATTACTTCTTTTTTTCTAAATTGGGAAAACTTTAAAAACTTTTTATGATATTAAAAGAAAGATGACATTGAATATATTTTCTTACGAAATGATGCAGTAAAAAGGCCTCTTTGCCCTACTTACTCAGGACCTTTTCAAGTGGTTGACAGAAAACCAACATATTTTACCATTATAAAAAAGGTTAAACAAGCTACTGTTTCCATAGACAGACTTGGTTTTACCTACAAAGAAAATTTATTTCTAACATGTAAATATATGTATCACTTTAGAAATGTTTCTTTGTTGTGGCCAACTTTGCAGACTCACTGGCGGCAAAAGTCATTTTAAACGCTCAAACTATTGGTCTCTTCATGGCTACAACATTCTACAGTTAGACGATTTACATTATTCGCCTTTATCTAACTAGTTAGATCTAACTAATGCCTTTATCCACTGTGCTCAAGGACACATGGCACAGTGGATAAAGGTGTTGGTTAGATCCAGTGACAGGACCCAAAGAGTTGTGAGTTCAGTACCTGGTTAAGGCAGTGGAGAACTTGGAGAAGTGAATTAACAGGAGATAACTGACATCCATTAAACATGGCACGTGGAACTAGAACAGTCTACCCCAGTGAGCGAAATAAAGGGTTCAGTTCAACATTCCAACCACCTGAAGAAGGCTGGCGCGTACAATGGCTGAAACGTTGTGATAAATATGGCAACAAAAATGAGGACAATAGTTCGAATAATGTAAATAGTGTACATAATACCTCATCTCAGAAATATAGACGTCTACAGTTAGAGTCAAAAGTAAAAATAATAAGAAGAGTGGTTAAGAAATCTTCTTGTGTGTAATCTATTTCCAGTTATATCAAAACTATTTTCATAAGAATTAACTGTACTTTTTTCTTTTTTAAAACAAAAGAGAAAGAATTTTTATAAAACGCTTCACCAATTTCTGGCATATAAACATTTGGATCTACATTTCATCTGCTTTCTTCATTTCCATTTTCCTTGTGAATAAGTTGAATATTTTTACAAGGTCAAATTTTCATCCTACTCAACCTTCCACAATTCTTTTTCAGGTCACTCGATGGGGGGTCACGGTGCTTGGCATCTTGGAACTCATTTTCCTGACCGTGCTCTTGGTGTTATATCTTTGGCAGGATGGATAAAAAAAGAGGAATATGGAGACAGCAACTTATTTTTCCGGTATGACTTGGTTTTTATTTTGGGTTTTTTCATCATATTTTCCCAAGAAACGCCTACACTTTATAAAGTAACCTAGACCAGGTGTCTTTTTAATTAACCTGATGTGGGTAAAAAATAGGATTTGACTTATAAAGAGATTTTCGGTACAGCTAGAAATAAGAACAAATCTGATGAAGGAAAATAACAAAGTCATTTTTTTTTTTTACAATGATGTTCAGCCTGTACAAGGCCTAAGAGCCACCCAAGGTAGAGGGTTACAAAGTAAGAGGCACAGTTTATGGGGATATGTGGGGAAGATACCGGTTGACCCTAGACTTGAACAGGTTAAGATTATAGTGATTGGGGAAGCATCCTCTTGGGAATCAATTCCACAAAGCAGCAGTTTGTAGGAAGAAGCTGTGTGAGTGGAACTTACATTTTACTAATGGAATATGGACGGAATGAGGGTGGGGCTTGCTACAATGGGCATGGCATGGTGGGTCTTAGCCGTGAAGGTTAGAACTGGGGGAACTAAGGAACGTAGTTCGTCTGAACACTTTCCATGGAAATAGGGATAATGCAGAGAGAGGTTTGCAACAGGGATTGTAGGTTAGAAAGTAATTCATCACCCACAAGGATTCAGAGATGCTTTTGGACTCTATCGAGATGGGAAAGTGACGACTGGCTCTTGTAAAGGTAGAGGATGGCGTGAGAAGTCAGAAACTTAATGGAATGGTACAGAGAACTGACCATTTTTTTCCAGTGCCTTTAGCAATGGATCATATGTATGAGTTGGACTTGAAGTCTGGATTGAGCTTGGCAGTAACCAAAATAGAAGACAACATATTCCCAGATATGGACAGCAAAACAAATTTGAGTGATATGCATATAACCCCATCCATGCTATCATCTCTAACCTAGATCCCTACAAAGCATGTGGATCTGATGGTATCCCTGTAATAATCATTAAGAAGTGTACTCCTGAACTGGCTCCTGTTCTCTCTAAACTGTATAATAAATACCTTGCTGCCTCCTGCTTTCCTGCCTGCTGGAAGTCATCATTTGTTGTTCCAGCTTTTAAGAACTTTGGTGAATTGTCTGACCCTTGCAATTACTGGCCTATATGCCTTCTACCTCCCTTTGGTAAACTCCTAGAGGCTCTAATCAATGCTGAATTGTTGAAGTGGTTGATCATCTCCCATCGCTGGACCTTTTCTCAGACAATCAATATGGCTTTCGATTCTCCAAGTCAACTGCTGATGTCCTGATGATAATTGCTAATTAAAAGAGTCTGTCATTCTCTAGATAAAGACAGTGAAACTCAGGCTGTAGCATTGGACATCTTGAAAGCCTTTGACAGGGTCTGGCATACAGGTCTTCCCTACAAGCTGAAAAGTTATAGTGTCTCCGGACACATTTTTGAGCTGATCCAATCTTTCCTATCAAATTGTGAAATTGTCTGGAATGGCCACTTGTCTAGATCTTTTTTTTATTACCATGGGTGTCCTACACTGATGACACAACCTCGATAGTAAGGCTGATCAGTCTAAGGTCAAAATGGCCGCCAATGTCCAAAACAACCTCAAGTCCATTGTTAACTGGGGCAAAAGATGGCTTGCTAATTTCAACGCCTCCAAAACTAAACTTCTCTCCATTAATCATCTGTGAGACCCCTCTCTGCCTTCCATCAGCATGGCTGATGCTAACCTCCAAGAAAGTGACTTGTTGTGCCTTCTTGAGCTAACATTCTCAGCTGACATGAAGTAGAAAGACTATATTGAATCCATTGCTAGGTCAGCTACTAAGAAGATCG
This sequence comes from Acanthosepion esculentum, assembly GCA_964036315.1. Classification (NCBI taxonomy): domain Eukaryota; kingdom Metazoa; phylum Mollusca; class Cephalopoda; order Sepiida; family Sepiidae; genus Acanthosepion; species Acanthosepion esculentum. The sequence goes on from OZ038512.1 coordinate 68,686,260, forward strand.
GTTCACTGTGTCATGCAAGACAATTTTTCTCTCCGGAATTTATCTTACATATCCATAAGTCTACCATTTATTAATGCTTACAATATTGCTGCTATATATGATCTGGCGCCTCTACTGTTTACCTTGAGCTCCTTGATAAGATCCAAAGAAGAATCAGCAATATTATTGGTCCTGATCTGGCAACTCAGCTTCAGTCATTTTCCCGCTGACATAAGGTTACCTCTTTGTACTGTTTTTATAAATGGTAAATGGTAATTGTTCAGATGTGAACTTCACTATAGTACCTAGACTCCATGAATTTAAGCGCAGTACTAGACTGGTGTCAAGATCTCATTAATTTACAGTTGAGCTAGCTAGATGTAGCCGTAAGTTCTATGCTAACAGTTTCTTTTCTCACACTTCTCACTTGTGGAACTCCTTTCCGGCTCCATGCCTTCCAACAAACTTTAATCTGCAATGATTTAAATGCAATGTCAATCGCTATCTACTGTCCCCCTGATTACTCTTTCTTCTTTCCACTCATTATTAATGTTTCTGTTCCTAATTCTTCCATACGCCGTAACCTTTTGTGTGCTAGTGGCTTTACTTGCCTTGCCTTGGAGTGATACTGATTAAAAAAAAAAAAAAAACTAGATTAAATAAAGGTTTCAGTTCAAAATTCCCTGAAGGCGACTTGGAAAAAAAGACACTTGAAGAAATGATTGGAAATGTGACACTTCTCATCATTTCTGTTGTAGATGTGACACTTTCCGTCATTTCCATTGTAGATGTGACATTTTCACACATTTCCGTTGTAGACATGACATTTCCCGTCATTTCCATTCTAGATGTGACATTTCCGGTCATTTCCATTATAGACATGACACTTCCCACCATTTCCATTGTAGATGCAACACTTCCTGTCATTTCTGTTGTAGATGCGACACTTCCCACTCCTTTCCTTGCTAACATCAAACTTCCTTTTATTTCTATTGTAGACATGATATTTCAACCAGCCATACTGATCCTGTTGTGAAGGCCCTAATGGAAGCAACTATCACGGAAAATGATGCAGACAGACATATTCAAAACCTGAAGGTAACCATGAGGTGCATTTTGAAATAATTTCTCATAAATTTTAATTCTCCAAGGCTCTTTTTTTTGAAAACCAAAGGTTAGTAAACATTTTCACAGGTGTGCCACATTGGCAGTATTTTTTTTTTTTGAGATTTGTGGACCATGATAAACTCCAAATAAGGCCATGATATATAAAAGGAAACAATGTATTATTAAGCATTTATTTTAAATTGTATTAAATAGAAGATTTCTGCCTTCAACAGCAACTCAAATATGGGTACACATGAAAAATAATATTTATCGTAATAAGAAAAATATATATATATATATATATATGCGGGGAACGAGGAGAGCGAGGCAGTTGTCGCTGTCGCCGCCGCTGTGGCGGCGATTCGCATCGCTGCTGCTGCTGGCATGGCCGCCATGGCTTCCGCTGGGGGGGGTAGCTAAATATACTAGCTGGGATCTGTTGAGTACGACTCAGACATATGCGAGAAATACCAACCTTGCAATAGTAGCACTCACTACTGGATTGACATGCAATGACCATGCGCATAACTTACCTTAATTGTACTGGTTTTTACAATAAACCTTTACTTATTTTATCCACCATGTTTTTCAAGTATATATTCCTATTAGCACAGAATATAATATATATAAAAATTTATATATTGTTATCCCATATATATATATATATATATATATATATATATATATATATATATATAGTGTATTTAGGCAGCAATCCTTCATTTATACATGTTTCATTAAAGACGACAGACAAGGTACTACAATTAAGATTTTTATTTAATTTTTCTTGTGTTAGAACAAGTGTTTTCTTTTTGGGACACAGTGTGTAGAAACTGTTCTATAATTAGTATTACACCTATCTGACCACAGCTCTGATGCCAGACATCCACCTACCCGAACAAATAATATTGAAGTAAATAAGAAGAAGACGTGAGACCTTTAGAAAGCGTCAATGATCTAACAAAATGGTTATGTTTTCTACAAGAAAGGGAGGTGATTAATAGTAAGTCAAAAAGGAGATTACTAGAAAAAGACCTCTTCTCAAAAGGAGATAGGCAAGCGTTCAGAATACTAGAAATATTATATCCTCTATTTAAGCTCTGCTTTTTTAATTTTTGATTCTAAAGTTCACCTAATACAAGGCATATAGAAAATGCAATAGTTGACACTTGAAGAGCCTTTTCAATTATAAAGTCTGTAACCCTTTACCTCAAGTGACTCCCAGGCATTGTACAAAGTGAACATCACTGTAAAAAAAGAAAAAATTAATCTTATAAGTCATACTATAATTTGCTCTCAATTACAGGATGCACCTTTCATTTAAAGTTCCATAGTGTTTTATATATATACTCCTTATATTTTATATTTACATAGATACTCCTTATATTTTATATTTACATAGATACTCTATATTTTATATTTACATAGATACTCCTTATATTTTATATTTACATACATACTCCTTATATTTTATTTTTACATAGATACTCTATATTTTATATTTACATAGATACTAAGGTTTAAAATGAATTAATAAAAATGAAAAATCTTTCTTGTATTTATAATATTTTGATGGGCCATTTGACCTCCCCCCCCCAGTGCTTCTGCATATGACTACATTACTAAAGGAAAGGTTAAGAAAAAGAGAGTTGGCAAGTGAAACTGCAAAAGTCATTCGATCAATGTGAGATAATCTTCTGAAGGGAGTAACAAAAAATAAATAAAATGAAAGAAAATAATTTTCACCTTGGGTGACGCAACTTTGAGTGTATTTCTACTTCTCCATTTTTAATGCCTTCTCCTTTCGAGACGTCCGTGATCATGTCTCCACAGATTCCTTTTCTTATCACTGAACAGAAATGACTTCCTTGGGAAGATGGCAGAATGGTGTCTCATTGCCTTCTTCATGGTTTAGACTTCAGAATTTCCTTTCTCTTAGATTAGCTGCCACTCAAAGCTGTAAAGGCGAGTCTACATTGCGTTTTAATCTTTAACTATTACAACATTAAACTCTGCATAATGGATTTGCATTACTATTTTAACATTATTGCCTTAATATTATTATAATATCCTATATTTAAGCTTTGCTAAATTTGGCATTGAACCCTCAGTTTATTTTATATTTTAAGCTTTTTAGTTTAGGAATCTGTACTAAAAAGCAATATCCATCTTTTTTTTTTTTTTTTTTTTTTTTTTTTTTTAAGCGTATCACCCCAAGCAAGGCTGGAGGCCACTATCACGCAAGGGGTTACAGAAGGGTTGGAGGAAGAGCAGATAGGAGTGGTAAAGGAGAGGATGTGGAAAAAGAGAAAGACAGTGGGTCGATCAAGGCAAGGGGGGTTACAGAAGATTTGGAGCGAGAGCAGATAGGAATGAAAGGTGCAAGGATGTGGAGAAGGGAAGTGGATAGATCAAGGCAACTGGAGATGTCGATTGACACTACACTTAAACCGTTGGAGATTGTATTTGTCAGGGAAATAGTAATAGGGAAGGGAGTTCCATAGGCAAAATGTGCGAGACATGAAGCTATTGGAGTAGAAGAGACATCTACATCTAACAGTTTCAACGGTGTAGGGGTGGGAACGGGATGCCAGCCTCGTAGGACGTTTAAATTCACGAGGCCTAGGGACAAGCGAAAGCAGCTCCTCGGAGCAATTACCATGAAAGTATTTATAAAAAAGACAGAGTGAGGCAACATCGCGTCTGTGAGAGAGTGACTGCAGACGAGATGACAGATCAGGGCCAATCACATTGCATATCCGTCTCTGGATCTTATCAAGAAGCCTGGGGCAAACAGCAGGGGCCCAAGGCCCATTGTGATAAACAGATAGATTATAATTCAAATTGTATAGCGGTCAGTTCATATTCAGAATCTGAAGATTGCATCATACATGAAACTCAGAGCTCTGCTAGTGGTGAGGGATTACATATACATACATATATATACATATACATACATATATATATATATATATATATATATATATATATATATATATATATATATATATACAGAAATATAGTCTTAAAGTGTGCTATATTTATGGGATAAAGTGCTCAATATCAGAGATAGAGCGTGTGTAAATATAAAAGTGGACATGGAAGTCAGCACTTAGAGGCGACAGTCTGTTTCATGCTAGTGCAGTAGTTGCCTGACGATTGCACTAGCATGAAACAGACTGTCGCCTCTAAGTGCTGACTTCCATGTCCACTTTTATATATATATATATATATATATATATATATATATAGCTTTATATATAGTTATATATATAATTATAAAATCACTTTTCTATTTATCAATAGACACCATAGAATTAATATTAAATTTATTCAAAATAAAAATGTTTTTTTGATACTTTAAAATGAATTTTTTTTATTCTTCATAGGGAATTCCTGTTTTGGCAAGAATTGGTGCCAATGACAGAACAGTCCATCCGTATTTTGCACGAAGAATGTACCGTCTTCTGGAAGAGTTGAGAACAAATGTGAATTACACAGAATTGCCGGGCAAAGAGCATTGGTGGTGGGACACATGGTACATCTCACATTTTACCATGATCACTATTCTTTTTGTTTTTAATTTTTGATTTTAAAGTTCGCCTAATACAAGGCATATAGAAAATGCAATAGTTGACACTTGAAGAGCCTTTTCAATTATAAAGTCTGTAACCCTTTACCTCGAGTGACTCCCAGGCGTTGTACAAAGTGAACATCACTGTAAAAAAAGAAATTTTATATTTACATAGATACTCCTTATATTTTATTTTTACATAGTTCCTATTTATATTTTATATTTACATAGTTACTCCTTATATTTTATATTTACATAGTTACTCCTTATATTTTATATTTACATGATACTCCTTATATTTTATATTTACATAGATACTCCTTGTATTTTATATTTACATAGATACTCCTTATATTTTATTTTCCCATAGATACTCCTTGTATTTTATATTTACATAGATACTCCTTATATTTTATTTTTTACATAGATACTCTTTATATTTTATATTTACATAGATACCCCTTGTATTTTATATTTACATAGATACTCCTTATATTTTATTTTTACATAGATACTCCTTATATTTTATTTTTACATAGATACTCTTTATATTTTATATTTACATAGATACCCCTTGTATTTTATATTTACATAGATACTCCTCGTATTTTATATTTACATAGATACTCCTCGTATTTTATATTTACATAGATACTCCTTATATTTTATTAATATTTCTTATTTTTATTACTGTTACATTAATGTCCTCATTTTTGTTGCTACCATATAATGGCCTGCTTCAGGTATCTAGGTCCTGTTAAATTTCAAACTGATCACTTTATTTAATTTAAGGAATTAGATTCTTCTCATTTCGCAGTCCAAGTCGAAGAACATTATCTTGTTATTTTTATTTTAGTACTCAGTTATTGCTAATCCTGTTTCCACTGAGACTGTGTTTGTATAACCTATGGAATATTGGTTGACTTACAAGTGGTCTGACCCACAAGTAGACTGGTGTAGCCACCAAGTTGAAAACTAGCCCTGAGTCATTTAATGGAGAGATATATGGGTGAATAGAGACCACTTATGCAAATGTGTTGGGCAGGTCCATTCCAGCAAAATGAACCAACCCACCTGCTGCATTAGGTACTCTCCTATAAATAAGGTAGAATTAGCTGGCTTGCCTTTACAAGAATGCAGCAATGTTAGCAGGTTAGTCATTTAACTTCTACACTACCCAGGCCGGGGACTGAACTCACATTTACAATGACACTAAATTCTCAAACCAGTGCTTTAATCCTAGAGGCTATTGTCTTCTGGGACAATCCTGAAGCTAAATCTTGGAGCCTTAAACCTCATTTTCTTATTACTCCACTTCTGCTGCTGCCTTTTTGTCAAACTTGACTCTCTCTCTCTTGCCGTTTACCTTTATTGTTTTATATTCAATAAATTTACCTATATTAATTAGGATTATTAATCGTTCTGATTAACCATTATATTACACCATTCTCTAAAACTTGTAATTTCTGATTTTTATGAAAGGTCAACCAATGATGGTGGTGCAGTTCATGATAAACAGTTGCGTAAGTTTTCTGCTACATACGGAGTTATTCCAGGCCATTCTCGTGTCTCTGAAGACAGTTGCAGCGCCGACAGTGATCACTGCTTTGATTCTGCTGACGATGTGAGCCCTTACCTAGGCAACCGAAAGCACCAACTGTCAGTGCCTGACAGTTATACTCTGGTAGTAAATAACCCAGCTATTGGTGAATCTATACACGGAGTCCATATTATACAACAAATCACGCCAATGAGAACAAGTACAGTGGAAGTGAGTAAGAATTTTCTTTTCTCTCTCTCTCTCTCTCTTTCACTTTTTCTCTTTCTTTGTTGCCTTTTTGTCTTTATTATTTGTTATTTTTATATGTCCAGAATGTATCGAGCCATTTTGTAAATCATATGCATAATTATAATTTACTCATGTATAATGCATGATGTCCTCTATTCCAGTTGTGTATTTTTTAATGATTTTACACCAAGCAAGGGGATAATGCCACTAAGATACAAGTTGTAATGAAAGACATGACTTACCTCGGAGTTCAAAACGAGCGCGAACGTGTCTTGCCTGCAAAGTAATGACGAAAAGAAACATGGCCGCTATTGATGACGCAATTTATACACGCCTATCTCGTCGAAAACGAGATGATATTTGCACACATGCAAATTCTGGCCGTATCAGACTGGCATAAAAAGCGAGGTGCCAGCAGCACAACTCAGTTCGGGAGTCATTCGGCGGACTTCGTGCAATAGAGTTGGACGTACGAATTGACAGACGGACTAACAGGAAGTCGAAGTAGGCACGGCTGAATTGGTGTCTGTATCATGACTGTCTGGTGAAACAGCCGAGAAAGGGAGTCACACAGTCCATTTCCTTGAGGCGACCGATGATGACGGAAGAATAGCTGCTCTGCCGGCGAATGGCGCACTGCACTTTCTGACACCCCTCTCATCACCACTTTTTTTTGTCTTTTTGTTTGCTACACAAGTGGTTACTGGGAATAAAAGAGAATGAGAAAACTTTAGTGAGGAGAAAGGACAATAAAAGAATTGGATTCTGGAAGACATTGCGACTTTTGAAGATTGTAGGTGGCAGGGAAACAAGGCAATAATGCCACTATGATGTAAAGGGTTATTGAGAGTAAGGTAGAATGAGAAGAGTTTAGCAAGGAGAAAGCCAATAAAATTGTAAGATTCCAGAAGACATTTAGACTTTTGAATGTTGTAGATGTCAGGAAAGGAAGAAACCAGAAGCAAGGCAATAATGCCACTAAGACGTAAATGGTTACTGAGAGTGAGAGAGAATGAGAAGATTAAGTGAGAAGAAAGGACAACAAAAGAGAAGAATTCAAGAAGACATTTAGACCTTGAAGATTGTAGATGTCGGGGAAGGAAGAAACCAGAAGCAAGGCGATAATGCCACTAAGATGTCAAGGGTTACTGAGAGTGAGAGAGAATAAAAAGACTTTAGTGAGGAGAGTGAAGTGCAAGAAAATAAAGTATTAGAATAGAACATATGATTGCATTTAGCTCGTTCAGCAGTAAAATGGTGAGACCAAATTGCCAGTCTGATACTATGCTTAAGTTTATGTGGTTGAAGCACTGAGGCAAAAAGCTCATTAGAATAATTGCCACAAAAATATTTGTAGAAAAGACAGAGAGAAGCCACATCATGGTGTTGAGAAAGTGACTGAGATCAAGATGCAAGGTCAGGCTTGATAACTATACAGACCCTTCTTTGAATTTTGAGAAACATGGTAGGAGCACCAGACCAAATATGGCAGTTTGAATTAAGATTTATTCTTTTGTATTTTTGTTTTCCATTTGTTCAAATTATTGTCATTACCTCTTTTATCTTTTCTAGATTCAGTTATTTAAGGATTCTGTTCGGCTCCAGACAGCTAACGTCAGGAAATTTCAGTTGGTCAAATGTGCAAATCAAGCCACAGAGTGGACAACAAATTCTATCATTGTAAGCATTTTTTTCCTACTACTTCACTTGGTTATGCCAAAATGTTTAGAGTTGGTCACTGTTCTGTTGCTTTCAGTTAAGGGTCAAAAGTTCAAGTGTAATATCAGAAAGGATAGTAGACAACTAGCTATGAATTCTTTATGTCAGAAGACAATGAATTCTTTATGTCAGAAGACAATGAATTCTTTATGTCAGAAGACTATGAATTCTTTATGGCAGAAGACTATGAATTCTTTATGTCAGAAGACTATGAATTCTTTATGTCAGAAGACTATGAATTCTTTGTCAGAAGACTATGAATTCTTTATGTCAGAAGACTATGAATTCTTTGTCAGAAGACTATGAATTCTTTATGTCAGAAGACTGCTACTTCTACAGGAGGCATAACTTATTTAAACTAAGTCACAAATTAGCATTTAATATGCATGACAAGAGATAGTTTTTGCATTTTTATATTTTTTAAACATAGTGTCACAGATTCATGCAGATATAAAATAAGTTGGACAAAAAATGTATTTTGTATGATAAAAGATCTTATTAATCTTATTAATATTAAATATGCTAATATTAAATAAAAGATCTTATTAATATTAAATATGCTAATATTAAATAAAAGATCTTATTAATCTTCTAAATAAATAAATAAATTCTGTCTGTCTGCCTGTCCATGTATCTTAAACCCCTCTAAATCAGGCAACACTTACTCAACATAGACATATTTTACATTTCTGGAATCATGATGGTCCCAGGGTTGAAAATCTACCCTTCATCTGGTGCTTGAACATCCAACATTGGAATTTGTGTCCAGTTGAGAAGCAAACAGTTAAAAATTCAAATTTTAAAATAACTGAAAAAAAAAATTGTCATAAATTCCTATCCTTCTTCTTCTTGGCTCACTGGCTAATTTCGGTGAAAGACAAAATCTCACATAGGCTCACAAATTCCTTTCCATCTTCTTAAATCCTCCAAATTTGAACAGAGTGGGTGAAAGGACTTATTATTATTTTGCACTCATTACAAGACCAATAACTTTAAGTGAGAGACTGAATTTACACTGCATCAATATTATAAACAGGCCCTCCCCCTTCTAAAATAATAACAAATCAATATTTTTAGATTCTGACAAGTATTGGGCCTTGAGGAAAGTATAATGAATGTTCATTTATAAAAATTCTAACAACCATTTACACAAGCTCTGTATTTTTTCTTCTTTTTCTTCTTTGTGTGATGTCCCTTTAGGATGTGGACAATCATGGCTCTCCACAATTTCCTTTCCATTGTAGCTCTTAGTAAATTTTACCATTTTGCTATCTCTCCTAATCCTTGTTCCAACAACCATTTACACAAGCTCCTTATTTTTCTTCTTCTTTTTCTTCTTCTTTGTGCAATGTCCCTTCAGGATCTTGGTGATAGTGGCTCTCCACAATTTCCTATCCTTTGGAGCGCTTAGTAAATTTTATCATTTTGCTATCTCTAGTAATCCTTGTTCTAACAACAATTTACACAAGCTGCTTCTTCTTCTTTTTTTATCTTCTTCTTCCTCTTCTTCTTCTTCTTCTGTCTCCTCAGGATCTTGATTATAATGGCTCTCCACAATTTTTTGTCCTTTGTAGCTCTTAGTAAATTTTGTCATTTTGCTATCTCTCCTAATCCCTGTTCCAACAAGCTCTTTCTTTTTCTTCTCATTCTTCTGTCCCCTCAGGATCTTGATGATAATCACTCTCCACAAGCTCCTTATTCTTCTTCTTCTTTGTTCTATATCCCTGTTTTATCTCATGTTTTCAAGATAACAGATGGAAATAAATAAGGAAGACAAACTTGTAGGTAAGTAATGAAATACAAGGTTTACTACACGGAGTTACAGTTAGCAACTGACCTAATGCTAACTCTCCTCACCTTCGCTTATTTACATAAACGCATGATTCCATTCATTTATGTCGTATATGACAGTAATGAAATAATGATTGAATTCTAGCTGCTGCTGCTGCAATAAGAAGGAAAAAAATGAGAAAAATGACCATAAAAGGAAGCTTCTAATTTTATGTTTCATCAGAGGTGATTTTCACTGGTCATTTTTTTATTGATTTATGTTAATTTAAAAAAAAAATGTTTAATGAAATAAAAACAACTTTTACTTGTTTTATAGGTGGATAATGATTTTGTAGTGCCGCCTGAATTTGTGCAGAAAATGATAGCTTCTCCAGGAAATTGGTTAATCTGCCGGGAAAAGGGTGAGTAACTTTGATCAGATATTTTTTTCTCTCTTTTTATCTGAAATTATAAACATTTTAAGTTAAACAAACTTCTCTTCAATTTAAAGCTTAACCTCAGAGAAGATATACATTGTCTTTTGTTGTAGATGTCTTTTTCATCTATTCAATGAGCTGCCAATTCTCAGTGGACAAATAGCACAACCTCGTTTTTTTAATATACTAATGTTCACACAATATAAGGCTGAAGAGCCTCTCAAGTAGAAGGGTACTACTGTTGAAGTGGTTATGATGAATGAGGTGTGTGATATGAATGAAGAAGTGTAGATTATGAAGATAAGGAAGATGGATAATGATTGACTTGAAGAGGTTAAAAATGTATTCTTCAGGGAAGCATCCATGTGGGCGTTTTTTCCATAAAGTAGTAGTTCTTCAGTAAAAGCTGTTTGAGTGGAATTTTCTCGTTAAATTTGGAATATGTGGGAAATGTGGGTGATTCAACTCCATGGAAGTGATATGAAACTAAAGAATGGATCTAATGTGAGTATTTACCATGGAAATCATGACATAGTGATGGGCTTGCAATGTTGCATCTGTGAGAAAGGGGCCGTGGAGTAGCGAATAAATCTTTCCCAACAAAACTGTGTAAATGATTTTGAATTCTGACAAGGCTGAAAAGTGAAGATTGTGCATTAGTTTCTATATTGATATACAGCTCAGAAAATACAAAAGAAAAGCATTTATGGGATTATTGCAGTGTGGGTGTGAGAGTGCACTATATGGTTATGTTGAAATTAAGTAGTCAGCTGCCTGGGGAGTGCCTCCCCAGTGGAAACTTGGACAATGTCTTGTGCCTAGAACATCTTTTGAATTAGAGCCAAAAATAGAAAGAGCGGATATTTGTCTCTTTTTGTAGTCCTGAATATTGCCAAATCAGAATTAAGCGGCAGATCAAGAATCTAAAATTGTGTTCAAGTTAAGTCTATCCCTACCAATATAAGCAGAGGAGAATCTGCATTTAAACAGATAGTGGTATAGTGACAGCAGAGAAGCAACCACGTGGAGAGACCAGGAACAATACATCTACTTGACACATCAACATTGTAAAATTCCACCCACTACTCCCAGATAAGGAATTTGACACGAGAACTAACACCCTTTCAATAGATAATTTGATTTATTTGTTAGTACGAGCTTAGCATACTAAAACCAAATATGCTCCTGAAAAGCTTACACATGTGATTTATGACCAGTGCTTGCCATTCCCATAATGAATTAATTTCTATAACAGAGACTCATTCCTTTTCTCTTCCACAGTGCCAGTTGTAATAGGTTCCAGCATGAATGTCTTTCATGAGGAACTACTATATAAGTAACACTGGTTCACCGGAAGAGCCTCTTCTTAGCTTACTTACTCGGCAGTACTGTGCGACTGGTTTGAACGCAGATAACAGCATGTATTCTAACATTATCTTCTATTAATAAAAGTAATTGAAAGTTACGCCAGTATCTTGGAATCTTATTCACCAGTATGTTCTGCCTAATAAATAGTTGTTATTGTTTGTTCTATAAATTCATGTTTGTGTTTCTTTGTTATTCATGTTTCTTGAGTTAGAGATGTTGCTATTTTAGGGGTTATGAAACAAATCATAGCTATCACATACTCTACACATGCATTTTCAGCCTTGCAGAAAACGTTGTGTGCATTTTGATCTTTCTGTTTTGTATATCTACATTACTGTAATTTTTCATATATAATACATGCTATTTTCAAGACGAGTGCTTGATGAAGTCCTTACTGTATTTAGTATTATTGAAGTTATCGCTAACATTTTTTGTCGAGATTTACAAACTCTACATTTCATTAAATTTCATAAACCAATCAATGAAATTTGAATAAGCTGATTTGTTTGGAAAAATACTTTGAGAAAAAACTTTGAGAAAAAACTATTGTCCTCATCTTTGTCGCCATATGGCGACAAAGAGGACAATAGTCCTAATAATGTAAATAGTGTACATAATACCTCATCTCAGAAATATAGACAGATACTGAAAGGCCGAAATGTTGTAATAAATATGGCAACAAAGATGATGACAATAGTCCGAATAATGTAAATAGTGTACATAATACCTCATCTCAGAAATATAGACAGATACTGATGGGCCGAAACGTTGTAATAAATATGGCAACAAAGATGAGGACACTAGTCCGAATAATGCAAATAGTGTACATAATACCTCATCTCAGAAATATACACAGATACTGATGGGCTGAAACGTTGTAATAAATATGGCGACAAAGATGGGGACAATAGTCTGAATAATGTAAATAGTGTACATAATACCTCATCTGAGAAATATAGACAGATACTGATGGGCCGAAACGTTGTAATAAATATAGCGACAAAGATGGGGACAATAGTCCGAATAATGTAAATAGTGTACATAATACCTCATCTCAGAAATATAGACAGATACTGATGGGCCGAAACGTTGTAATAAATATGGTGACAAAGATGAGGACAATAGTCCGAATAATGTAAATAATGTAAATATGAAGCAGTTATACTGTTTGAATTGTTTTTTTCAATTACTTCCATTGATCTGATATCCAAAACAATGATTTCAATCCCTGACCTATGTTTTATTGATCAGGAGAGTGGAAAACATGTCCAGGAGATCTCAAACTAGAACGGGGACCGCATAATTATGGTCCTGCACGAAGGGTCGCTGAGAAACCATTTGTAATCATTGCAGGTAAGTATTTATTATCCTATATCTACAATCAGCTGGAGAGACGAGCGTATAAATTGCTGTCTTAAGATAAAACTGTTCATCTAGATTTTCTGGCATGAGATAAAAAAAGTCATATAATGAAAAATAATATCAGGCTTAACAAAAGAATATACTTTTTTCCTTCTAGTCATTAAAAAACTTACTCATAGTAAAGGCTCTTACTTGCGTACTATAGGCTCTAATAATCCCTGAATTGATTAAGCATCTCATCTCACAGGGTCTTCTTTCAGACAAACAATATAACTTTCATTTCTCTAAGTAAGCTGCCAATGTGTTATTGGCTATTGCTGGAAGTTTGTCACACTTTGCATAAAAATGGTAAAGCTTGTGCCGCTGCCTTAGATATCTTGAAGTTAGGGTTTGGCATACTAGTCTTCTTCACAAGCTGAAGGGTTATGGTGTTTCAGTCTAAATTTTTGATTTGGTTCAATCTTTCTTATCAAATCAGGAAATGAAGGTTGTCTTGAATGGCCACCTTTTTACATTAATACAGGTGATTCCCACGACTTTATCCTTGTATCCACTTCGTTCTTAATTTTTATCACCAACCTTCCCAATGCCATCAGTTCTTAACTAAGTATCTGTTATGGTAATTTACCCATGCACGCACGGACTCTCCCAGCTATAAGTAAGAGCAGGTACTGCCTTTTAGAGGAGGATAGTTTCCAGCAGTCAGCTCTGATAGTCGGACTGAATATTCTTGCTGTGACACTCTCGTTTGTATTACTGTTTTTCTGTTAATATATTTGTTTAACTCAATTCCTCTCTTGTGTCTTTATTTCTGGCCCTAACAAGGCCACAACAGTATCTATGGTGATGGCAGAACTATTTACTCCTGTATTAATGGTAAGTCTGAAAGGTTCAAAGTGGCAGCTGATCTCGAAAATGAAATTCAGTCTTTTGTTAAGTGGTTCAAAAAGTGACCTGAAAACTAAACTACTCTCTAATTGTCTTAGAGAACATTTTTGCCTCTATCAGCATGGCTGATGCTAACTTTCAGGAAAGTAACTTAATGTGCATTCTTGGTTTAATGTTTTCCACAGGTATGAATTGGAAAGATTATATTGAATCAATTGCTCAGTCTGCTGATAGGAAAGTTGGTTCACTGAGTCATGTGAGACAGTTTTTCTCACCTGAATCTATCTTACATATTTATAAGTCTACCAATCGTTCTTCCTTTGAATATTGCTACCACATCTGATCTGGTGTGCCTGATATGTATTTAGAGATTCTTGATAAATCAAAAGATGATTCTGCATTGTTATTGGTCTTGACCTGGCATCTCAGTTTCAGTCACTTTCCCACCACTGTTTCCCTGTTCCTTTTCTATAAATATTTTCATGTTCTGATGAACTTTTCTCTTTGATGTCTAGACTTTACAAATTTAAGCTCAGTAACCTTTAGGAAAGGTATGAAACCATATCTTCTCCCCCTATCTATGGGTTGAATAGCAGGACAGAGTGGGTCCTATAGCCTTGGTTAGCAATCAGTTAAAAGAACCAAAAAGAATGGAAACCTACTGTGTGGAAAATATTCTGCTTAGAATCAGTGATGATTCGAAAGAGACACGAAGTGTGTATCATGTATGGCACTTAACTGACTAGAATTGGTAGCTAGGTTTCAACATTTTACAGTTGAAATGACTAGATGTAAGTTCTATGCTAATAGTTTCTTTGTTTGTACTTCTTGCTTATGGAACTCTCTTCAAGATTCTTGCTTTCTTGCCAACTACAATCTAAAAAGTTTAAATTTTCCCTAGAAAATGAGCCTAACATTTGACAAGTGTTTATTTATAGCAACCCTCTTGAGGCAACAGAACACACCTACAACATGCAAAGGGAGAGAATTCTACAGTGACAATTTTGGCCTTCAGTGTGCTAAAGTTTAAGGAGCCTAAAACTTTAGTGGTTGGCTAGCAAAGGAATCATTAGTACATAGCTAACACTGCTTAGCTCACCTTGTATTTACCCTTGAGCCTGGAAGTAAACACTGATCATGTTTATGCTTGGGTGTAGAGGCAAACAAACATTGGTTGAATTTATACTTGAGTCTACATGTGAATATTGGCCAGGTTTATGCTTTAGTCTATAGGTAAACATTGAACCAAGAAACTTACAAACAAGAAGAATATTTGACATGAAAACATGAATGGTAATATTAATTCTTATTTTCTGCTATTTTAAGATTTTCTTTCCGAGGTAATTTTATTATTTTTTAACATTTTTCTGAAAGTTTCTATTTGTTTCTTTTTGACAGGAACACAGGCATCATCCCATATGAATCAGCTGCTGCTACACTTGGCTGTTTATGTGGCAAATCTTTTCTGGATCACTTCGGACACACAAGCTCCCATTGTCAGGGATGCAGACATATCCTTGGAAAAAATAAGTAAGTCACTAATGAATATTCATTGCTTGTTTCAATGTGTTATCCTCATTATAATATGTATAAGCTTAGATTGGTCGAATTGGGGTGAGGAACTTTGGTGCAATATGATCTTCCTGCAGTAATTGTTGGAGTTTTTGGGTACCTTGGTGTACTGGTGAGCCAGCCAAAATAAGCTGACTCATTTTATAGTTCACCAATAGAAGAGTTAACCAATCAGAAGGCTCAAAATATTCAATGTGACGTGTATAAAGGCGGCCATGTTTTTTCCGGAATATTCACTGCCAGCCTTTGATATTGAAGACTGAAGAATTACAGAACAGCTGCTGGTGGTATTGGGGATATAGTCAGATTCAGTAGAGTGTCTGACTCGTGAGTGTTAATCTTTAACGTTGTTTCATTGAACAGATTACGTACTGTGCTGGATTCTATATTCATAGACTTTGGTGAACATGGTCAACAGTAATGATGTGCTAATTTTGAAAATCAGTATTTGAAATCCTGGCTTTCACCTGAGCCTGAACACCAGCCCCTGCAAAAGTATCCCCTTTTTCTTTTTTATCAAACCAACAAGGAAGAAAGTACTACTTTAGCCAATATATGGAATATTGATTAAAAATCTATCAAAATTTCAGACTGTAGAAAAATGCTGAAAGACACTTGTTGAAATATAGTAAGAATGAGGACATTAGTCCAAATGACTTCTGGAATAATTACAATAAATATCTCATCATTTCAGATAAAGTTAGGAAGGCCAAAGACCAAATCAACCAAAATGTATTGATAAAAACAATAAATATCAAGATTTTTGTCTGAATAGTTTGTGTATTAATGACAATACATAACTTAGAATTTCAGAAAAGGCTGGGAAGGCCAAAGACCAAATCAACCAAAATGTATTGATAAAAACAATAAATATCAGGATATTTGTCTGAATAACTTGTGGAATAAAGATAATGATTTACATTGGAATTTTTGGAATATGTTTGTACTTTTGTTATCATTTCAGAAAATAAAAATGTCATCATTATTGGTGGACCAAAGGAAAACAGCTTAACTTCAAGTTTCTTGAGTTCTATTCCTATCAAAATTCAAGGTAAGTACAATAATGTTTCTAGAACTTGTGCTTTCCTCAAAATGATGGATGAGAAATTTCAAAATTGAAACTGGAATTTATTCTCAAACAACAAATTTCATATCATTGAAATAGATTTAAGGAATTTTGTGTTTGAAGATAAATTCTTACAAAATCATTCAAACAAATCCATCAGCTTCAATTGACACAAATGAACAAAGTATCTATAAACAAAAACAAAATGTGTTTTTTTGCTATCCTCTGCCAGCCGCAATGATGAAGAAAGCATTACCTTGCACCATCGCCAGGTGAGACACACTGCAAGAACCACTCCCGTTTCGCGAGGCTTGTCCCTTAATCGAGACACAATCCCGCCAACCCTCACAAATTATACGTTAAACCAGATTAATTGTAGATATTGATATTGTTACCAATAGTTTTTTTCTGAAGTCATGATAGTTGCTCAACCTGCTCAGTCACCAGCGTCAGCACCTGTTTTTATCTGATCATCAGGATTGTTATCTTCTCTCCTTATTCTCTTTCCCCCCTCTTGCGGTGGTGACAGAGATGGCTGTGAAGGCCCAGTTTACTCCGGAAGAGTTGTGAGCAGGAGTCACAGAGGTGTGTTGGTAGTGGACCTGCCTGGGCAAGTCAGGCCCTCTTGACAGCATATTGCAGATCCTCTTCATGTTGATGGCTGGGCTCAAAAGACTCGGTCCCACCTTGAAGAGTTCTACACCAGGACGGGGGATTTGCATCAACGTTTTCCTAGGTCGCAGGGCCAATGTTGGCCTGTGTCAGGTATGTCTTCAACAGATCTTTGAAGTGTCGTTTTGGGTCTCCACGTAGTCTCTTGTTGCTGGAGAGTTCTCCAAACAGGATGATATGTGGGAGTCAAGTGGGATGCATTCTGGACATGTGACCCATCCAGTTGAGGTGATGCTGGGGAGAGATTTTGAGAGCAGACCTCATTGTTGGTGATGTGGTCCTTCCAACTGATGCGAAGCAGTATTTCAATGAAGATATAATTCCCAAAGCTTGAGTGAAAATAACTTCTGTAATTTATATGACAAATTTAATTTTGCACTCTTTTAATGTTTTTATTGGCTACCACCCCTTTCCCACAAATAAAATGTTGCAAGCCTCCTGCTGCTCTGTTGCTATTTCCATTGCAAATTTTCAGATAAGCTACATTCCTTACTTCCACCAGTTATAGCCTTCATAGCTAAGATGAACCATGCTACACCCTTTGTAGCGAACCACCCTCATTCACTTCATATTCCATTGGTGAGATGTAAGTCACAACTTCTTCCCACAAAATGACTTATTTTGGAACCAACTCCCAAGAGGATGCTTCCTCGATCACTGCAATCTTAACCTGTCCATGTCTAGTGTTAACTGTTACCTTCCCCACATATCACCATAAATTATGCCTCTTACTCTGTAACTCTCTACCTTGGGTGGCTCTAGGTTTTTGTATAGGGTGAACATCATTGTCAAAAAAAAAGAAAAAAATTCTAATTTAATTCCTCCTTTTAATCTAATAAAGAGTAACAAGTTATAATTTGCTGAGATTTCAGTCTGTAACTTAACGGAAAGAAGCCATATTATATAAAATCATACCACAGTATGCAAATACAAAGCAATACATTTCTATTTTTAAAATGATATGGGGGGGAGGAGATGAAGTATTTTCTCTTTGTTGTTCTTTTACCTTCATCTATTTAATGCTGAATAAATTCTAATTTGAAGCAAGTTTTAATATCTATATAAAATCAGTTCCGCAATTCTAAATGAAACATGAAAGAGGGTGTGGTCTCAAGGGGAGTACATTAAAAAGAACTAAGGCACCATTTCCCTAGGTATGCTATTTGTTTTGATTAATTTTCAATAGCTAGATACTAGGTATGCTATTTGTTTTGATTAATTTTCAATAGCTAGATACTTATCAGATAGATTTTGTATTTCATAAATGATGTAATGGAAAAACCTGTCACTCCCATGAGTGACTACACTATAGGTAATAACTACCTATAAGTATCTGCAAGTCAACAGACTACAGAGTCTAGCCAAAATCTTTTTTGACTGGCAGGTCGAACTCTTTGCCTCTGAGCAGAGAAGAACCAGGACAAGTCTCTGCCGAAGTGCAGAGTCTCGTTCGGGGAGGTTGACCAACCTGATCTCATTTATGAGGGTTCTACGGGCATTTGTTGGCCGAGCCTACGGGCTCGGAAGACCCACGTTAAACTCGGCCTTGTGCCACATCTACCCTTGTGGCGGGCTAGTAAATATCATCTAGCTGAAATCTTTTTCAGCTGTGCTGGTCAAACTCTCTGCCTCTGAGTAAAGAGGCTCCCCAAATGAGGCTATGCCAAAGAGCCGAGTCTTGTCTTAGGAAACAGCCACCTGAGCCCGTTTTACACAGGTTCTACAGGAATTTTTGGCTGAGCCTACGGGCTCAGATGCTCCACATTAAACCCTGCCTTGTGCCACATCTGATCACATGTGGAAGCTATTAAATATACTAGCTGGAATCTTTTCCAGCTGTGCTGGGTGAACTCTCTGCCTTTGGACAGAGAGGAACCTGGACAAGTCTATGCCAAAGAGCAGAGTCTCATCTGGAGAGGAAGACAGACCTGATCCCATTTATGCAGGGTCTATGGGAATTTTTTGGCTGAGCCTATGGGCTCAGGAACCCCACTTTAAATTCGGCCTTGTGCTACATGTGACTGCATGGGGCAGTTTCTAGATAACATCTAGCTGGAATCTTTTCCAGCTGTGCTGGTCAAACTCTCTGCCTCCGGGCAGAGAGGATCACCAGACAAGGCTATGTCAAAGGGCAGAGAGGAACTCGGACGAGGCTATGCTGAGGGGCAGAGTCTCGTTCAGGGAGGTAGACAGACCCGATCCCATTTATGCAGGGTCCACAGGAATTTTGAACCCCACATTAAATTTGTTCTTGTGCCACATGTAACTGCATGGGGCAGTTTCTAGATACTCTAGCTGGAATCTTTTTCAGCTGTACTGTTGAAATCTCCGCCTTCGAGTAGAGAGGAACCCGGATGAGGCTATGCCGAAGGCAGAGTCTTGTTCGGGGAGATAGACAGACCCGATCCCGTTTATGCGAATTCTACGGGAATTTTTTGGCCAAGCCTATGGGCTCGGGAACCCCACATTAAATTCAGCCTTGCACCACATGTGACTGCATGGGACAGTTACTAGATACTCTAGCTGGAATCTTTTTTCAGCTGAGCTGGTCGAACTCTCTGCCTCCGGGCAGAGAGGATCCCCAGACGAGGCTATGTCAAAGGGCAGAGTCTCGTCTCTGGAAACAGCTACCCAACCCTGTTTTATACAGGGTCTACAGGGAACTTTTGGCCAAGCCTATGGGCTCAGATTGTCCCACATTAAATTCGACCTTGTGCCACATCCTACCTCATGGGGAGGCTTGTAAATATCGTCTAGCTGGGATCTGTTTTTTATGACCCAGACATGCGAGAATTACCGACCTTCCAATAGTAGCACTCACTACTGGATTGACTTGCGATGACCTTGTGCATAACTGTTACCTTTATTTTTATTGTACTGGTTTTTACAATTACACCTTGTTTTTCAAGTATATATTTCTATTAGCACAGAGTATAACAATAATTATCCATTTAGCAATAGATAAACACTTACATATGTAAAATGTTTAACTATACTGGTATTTTGAAGATCCTGCTGAATTACAGGTAATTTTTTTTCCACAAGGTGGCTTCTGTTTTTTGTTTTTTTAAATAAGGATCTCATTTAGCAAACACCTTTAAACATGGAAATGTCAGCCATAATATTTTTTCTCGTAGTTCCAGCAGTAACAACAATCTTGTCGGCAAAGATATTCAACAGTTTTTATTTCTGCTTGACAGCATCAAAACAAACTATCAAGTGAACTATCAATTGAAATTTTTTTTCTAGCAAGTTTCAGTAAAAATAAGCAAGGAAATTGGAATAAAAGCAAGAGGAGGGTGGTATTTTTTTATTTTTAAATTTGTTAGTTTCAGTTCCAATGAGGAATGACTACAAAACACTTTCCCCTCTGCAATTCATCAGCAGAAGCACACAAATGCATGCTAGGATTTTTTACTCGCCAATAAAACAAGTCAGTTCTTGGTTTCATCTGACTCGGTCCCAATCTACCATTTCTGGTGGTTTGAACTGATTTGTTGAACTCTCTGCCTTCGGGTAGAGAGGAACCCAGATGAGGCTATGCTGAAGGACAGAGTCACATCTGTGGAGGTAGACAAGCCTGACCCCAAGTATGTGGGGTCTAAGGGGAATTTTTGTCTAAGCCAACAGGCTTGGATTTGCCCCATATTATAACAGTCTTGTGTCACATCCTGCCTTGTGGGGAGGCAAGGTAAATAACCTTAGTCCCGGTCTGTCTAGTCTTAAAGTCAGAATGCTATGTTTGCTTGTCCAAACTATCTCTTGTATGTCAATACCAATTCTTAGTTTGTGAACTTTTTGCCTTATTACTGTTGCTTTGCCTTATTACTGTTAATTTGCCTTGCATATATTGTTGGCTTGCTCTATATTATTTTTTGGCCCTATTCTTTTCTTTTTCTTGTAATTGTTTATTGCAAACTTTGTCAATTCTGTTTGTCGGACAGTTCTGCCATTCATTTATTTATACATTTAACCATGACTACTCATTCTACATAATTAATAAGTAGTGGGAGGTGGGTATGATTATTCCAGACCCACAAGTATACAATGACATCAAATATGAAAAACTTAATTAGAGAGTAAACAGATAGCAACATTTCTATAGTAAATCCAAAAAAGGAACAGATATAACATCTATAATCATATTACAATTCTTCTTCTTCTTCCTCTATTAATTAGTAAGTTGGTTGGTTGAATTTGTTTAGCAACATATCAACCTCTATAAGTTATTTAATGCCGAAATCTAAATATCCCACACACAATTTTATGCTTTCAGCTCCAGATAACTTGCACATTACTTTATCCTCTTACGGTAAAGGTATGTTTTTAGATATATAGTTTTTAAATCAACAAATGCATTTTTGGTAATTTTAGTATAAAAATGCATTTTTTAGTATTGTATTGATTGTCACTTTGCTATAAAAATGTATTATTGCTCATTTTATTGTAAAAATGTACCGTTGATTTTGTTTGGGGTTTCATTATTTGCTCATAGCTGGGACCCTAACAGGTGCTACTGTCAGGATGGGGCTGGAAACAACAGCAATTAAGAATTGGTTCCATGCTCCTGAAAACCTCCAATCAGTGGTCTTGTTGCAGCATGTAGTAAGCTACCATGTGCATTACGACTTGCCATTACTTTAGATAAATAATGAACCTTTCCATTTTGATTACCAAGAAAAACAGAATAATCAATGTAAATTTGTGAGAATAGTCTTTCTCATAAATATTTATAGGTTCTGGTTAACAATTTCTAAACCGAACCTTCATCTATCAGGTTCCAATCTGGTCAACTAATCTTCCATACTTTTTTCCCACTTAGTATTTTTACTCTATCACTTAGAATTCAAAACCCTCATAATTGGTCAGAATTTAGTCAGAATTTAGAACTCACTTTTTCTAGTTTTCAAAAGTTGATTGATCCTATAAGCAACAAAAGAAACTAAATAAATGGCAAATACATCCTTGTGCAAGTTAATTGAAACAACCGCTTTAGTTTCCTTTCTTTCACCATACGGTCAGTTTTAGACCCACTGGAGTGACAGGGTGTAATCGATTTCTATTTTACCTTAGATTAGGTCATTTGCAGTGGTGTGCAGTAATATGAATCTATTTTCGTGTATAGTTTCTGTAACATACTCATAAGGTATTTACAAAAGCATTATATAAACCCTTGTGCAAATTAATTGAAACAACCGCTTAAGTTTCCTTTCTTTCACCATACGGTCAGTTTTAGACCCACTGGAGAGACAGGGTGTAATCAATTTCTATTTTTTCTTAGATTAGGTCATTTGCAGTGGTATGCAGTAATGTGAATCCATTTTTGGGGTGTATGATGAAATTTGTTTGGCCTTGAAAAATATTGCATCATCCATGATTGCATCAGATTTTTATCACAGCCAGACACTATTGTCTCAACTGTCGATTAGTTGTCCTACGACCATTGTCTATGATGGACATTACTCCAACGATGTGTATGAAAATTGTAACGCTACACAAACACACTGGCAAGCCTTACCAGTGAGTTAATCAAAGTACTATCAATTGGCCTGGAAACTTTCCTGATTTAAATCCAATCAAGAATCCGTGATCAAACTGCAAGAAACAACTTTGTGTAATGGACATACGAAGTACTAGCATGTGCATTGGGTCATATTTCATTGGAAAAATACAAAAAAAGTAAATAATAACAGAATTATTCATTTTGTTTCAATTAATTTGCAAAAGGGTGTATATTTCAAAGATTTCTCCAACTTTGTGTAAAAATGGCAGCGGAAACTTTTGTGTATAATTATATATAATTTTGTGTATATATTATATAATATATATAAGCCTTTCCATGTTGGAATAATCGTAGAATAACTTGATAATCTTTATTATTCCTTTTATAGATGACAGTCTCGTTTTAGAGAAATGCCATTTCAGACATCCTCAAACAGGTGTACTCTCTTTGGCACCAAATGGTAAGAACCATCTTGCACTTTTGCTCTTTGGGAATTCCCAAAATGCCCTCCTTGATGTCATCAGTTTGGCCACCCCAACCATACCACCCATGAGCCGATCACCAGTAAGTATAAAAGTATACTTTCTTATTATCGTATGAATCCTTGTCTTGTAATTATTGTATTTTAGTTCCTTGGGGCTAAAATCCTCATCTTTGTTGTTATTATCACATTTCTGCCATTATCTTTCTGGATTTCTGAGATGAGGAGTTTTTTTATTTACATTTGGACTAATATCTTCATCATTGTTGTTTTTATTACATTTCTGTCATTATCTATCTGGATTTCTGAGATGAGAAGTTGTTATTTATATTCGGACTAATATCCTCATCATTGTTGTTTTTATCACATTTCTGTCATTATCTATCTGGATTTCTGAGATGAGAAGTTGTTATTTATATTCGGACTAATATCCTCATCATTGTTGTTTTTATCACATTTCTGTCATTATCTATCTGGATTTCTGAGATGAGAAGTTGTTATTTATATTCGGACTAATATCCTCATCATTGTTGTTTTTATCACATTTCTGTCATTATCTATCTGGATTTCTGAGATGAGAAGTTGTTATTTATATTCGGACTAATATCCTCATCATTGTTGTTATTATCACATTTCTGTCATTATCTATCTGGATTTCTGAAATGAAGAGTTGTTATTATTTACATTCGGGCTAATATCCTCATCATTGTTGTTTTTATCACAACATTTTAGTCATTGCACCTTCCTATATTCATCAGGTGCTTCTTGATCTGGTTAACCCTCATGGAATTTCTAAATGAACACTTTATTTTAATCTATGAGTGTAGATTGTTCTCATTTTACTGACAATGTCCAGGGATATCTCATCTCATTCTTATTTAGTACGGATCAGTTATTGCTTGCCTTGTTTTCAGGGGCTCTAAGTTTGCTCTGCTCGACCCTAGGTATTAAACTCATGATTCTTTCTTTGTGCCATGACCTTTCTGGACATAGTTAATCATGGCCCCTACTCCCTCTTGTCCCCGTGGAGCTCTTAATAAGTTTTGCCTTTTAGTTTTTTCTCACTTACCCTGTTCACCGTCCATTTACTCAAGCCCATCAAGTATGTGATGTGCGGCTTTTTCTCTGTCCCTTTATTTTTATTTTTTTATTAATATTAGATTTTTATTTTAATTTATATTACTATTGGATTTTGATTTTTATAATTAATCCAGGGTTTTTTATATTTTTTATTAATATTAGATTTTTATTTTAATTTATATTACTATTGGATTTTTATTTTTATAATTAATCCAGGGTTTTTTATATTTTTTATTAATATTAGATTTTTATTTTAATTTATATTACTATTGGATTTTGATTTTTATAATTAATCCAGGGTTTTTTATATTTTTTATTAATATTAGATTTTTATTTTAATTTATATTACTATTGGATTTTGATTTTTATAATTAATCCAGGGTTTTTTATATTTTTTATTAATATTAGATTTTTATTTTAATTTATATTACTATTGGATTTTGATTTTTATAATTAATCCAGGGTTTTTTATATTTTTTATTAATATTAGATTTTTATTTTAATTTATATTACTATTGGATTTTGATTTTTATAATTAATCCAGGGTTTTTTATATTTTTTATTAATATTAGATTTTTATTTTAATTTATATTACTATTGGATTTTGATTTTTATAATTAATTCTGGATTTTTATTTTTATTTTTTTTATTAATATTAGACTTTTTTTTAAATTTATATTACTATTGGATTTTGATTTTTATAATTAATCCTGGATTTTTATTTTTTTTATCAATATTAGATTTTAATTTTAATTTATATTACTATAGGATTTTTATTTTAATAATTAATCCTGGATTTTTTATTTTTTTTATTAATATTAGATTTTTATTTTCATCTATATTACTATTGGATTTTGATTTTTATAATTAATCCTGGATTTTTATTTGAATTTTTATATTAATTCAGTCTTTTACAGCAGGCATTAATCACCATTCTTTCTCCTCTTATTCTTTCTTTTTTATTTTTTTCAGTTTTCAAACCTGGTACCTGATTTTATGATAACTGGGCCTGATTTCCGACTGAAAGGACCTGGAGGTTTGTCCTGTACAGGTTTCTGGGGTAATCATTGGGAATTCCGACCTGACATTTCGTCTTGTGTCTGCCACATGTAACCAAAATCACTGACTGCTGTTCTTTCGTTTCACAAAATAGACATTCCATTCAAAATCTGACCAACAGTCATTTCAAAATGTTTCCATCAAATAGCAAACCACTCTTCCATAAAAGACCAATATGTGTAATTTCTCATATCATTGTATGTAAATGTACCGAGTGGTAAGTATTTGTTCTTAAAACTGCTGTATATTGCAGATAATTTTGACTGCAACACAACCGCAAGGGTTCTGTTTGTTGGAAGCAACC
>OZ038512.1:68716989-68724489 GCA_964036315.1 Acanthosepion esculentum
AAATAAAAGCACCTTGTCAGTCGTTTTTAATGAAATATATATATATATATATATATATATATATATATATATATATATAAGATATTTATTAAATCTAATAGTAATAAGTAATATTGCCAGTTTGAAAACATCCATCTCTAAAATTACTTTGTTTTGGATTCTAAAATTTCAGTTAACAGATATAGAGAGTGAAAAGTCTCATCAATCGACATTCATTTTTTTTTAAAGGGTTATTGAGCCTTACCTTGCTCTAAGAACCTCCATGATTGAATGGAGAGGCACACCTAGCGAAAAGGTGGTTTCTCAGAAAAAATATATTTATATATACACATTCTCTCTCTCTCTCTCTCTCTCTATCTCTCTCTCTCTGATATATATATATATATATATATATATATATATATATATATACAAAACAAAACAAAACACTTCTGCCCTAAAATACACCTTCAAACATTGCATTGCTGGTTGGAACTAAATGACCCTGTTTTTTTCAATAAAAATCATTGGAAACTTTCACATACCTAATATATTATCTGTACATTCCATTTCTTACATGTTTAAGAGTGCTCTGTTTTAAATTCTTTTATTGTTTCATCTGTTGGCAGGTCTGATGCAGTAATTTTAGAAATGTGAAAATTATAATAAATCTTCATTATGATAAATGGGTAGATAAAACAAATATATATATATATATAATAGCGCACAGTAAGTTTTGAAGGTAATAAAATAGGGCTCAATGTATAGTAACTAAAATTTATACTAATAATATGTATATTTCTTATTATTGTTATGAGTATATATATATATATATATATATATATATATATATATATATATATATATATATATATATATGTATAAACAAAAGTAAAAACTTTTAAAAAAAATTTTTGTCTTTATTGATATTGCTCTTTTACAAACATATATATACATATATATATATATATATATATATATATATATATATATGTATGTGTGTGTGTGTGTCTTTGTGTGTAGGTCTGCATATGTGTGTGCATCTGTATATATATATATATATATGAATAGATAAACACACATATATATATATATGAATAGATAAACACACATATATATATATATGAATAGATAAACACACATATATATATATATGAATAGATAAACATATATATATATATATGAATAGATAAACACATATATATATATATATGAATAGATAAACATATATATATATATATATATATATATATGAATAGATAAACATATATATATATATATATGAATAGATAAATATATATATATATGAATAGATAAATATATATATATATGAATAGATAAATATATATATATATATATGAATAGATAAATATATATATATGAATAGATAAATATATGAATAGATAAACATATATATATATATATATATATAGACACACACACATAATATTATTAAAATATTTTTATTATAATAGATTACAATAAAAACATTTTACATCACTACACAAAAACTTTCATTAATCAAAACATGGCCACAAGTATATTTTTTTAATATATATATATATATATATATATATATATATATATATATATATATATATATACATGGTGGTGGCCGTCAACTTTCAAAGCAAGTATGACCATCACTGACATTTACAGCCCTTTACTTAAACTCACCCCCACCCCGACAACACTGCATTCATCAGTTGTGTGAACGACAGTGGCTCATAAAGTCATCCATCAATCTGCATTTCTTGTCACAGATGTGGCATATTAAATCATCTCTGGGTGGTGGAAGGAGACTTTGATCATCATTACTTCCAATATGCCCTTTCATTTGCCTTGCCTACGTTAAAACAGGCTGACAAAATACACGCAATATATATATATATATATATATATATATATATATATATATATATTGTCATCCACAAAACAGACTGTTTTGCTGTTTCACAGCTCATCAATGTGGCTAGACATCCGATTTTTTTACCCCTAAGCCCTTGCCGCACTGCAGGGATAAAGTTGAATTTAGACTTATTTATTTTTAGACAAACACGCCCGTGACCAGAGAACTCGATTCGTCTTAACAAAGCATCTTGCATCAGCAGCAGTAATAGTCACTGTTTACAAATTCACTTTTCTCCCCAAAGAGCTCAACCGAAATAATTTTTTCAGGAGCATGTACATACATACATACATACATTTATATATATATATATATATATATATATATATATATATATATTATATATATATATATATGGTTTGAACAATAAAAATATTTAAAAAATGAAAATTTCGAGACATACTGTGTTGTATATTAATATTTTTTTTGTTGTTTTATTATTTCAGTTAGGTTCCTTGACACGTTTTAACCAGTATGCCCATCAGCAAGAGAAAAAAATCCCTGCTTACTTGTTAGTAGCCATGAACTACAGGAGTAAATGACTGTCTCTGAAGAAAGTGAAGTTTATCTGTAGTTTTCATTTGTTTTTTATCGTTAATTTCGGTCAGTCCTTGCATTGGTTAAACATATACACACACACACACACATATATATATATATATATGTACATATATATATATATATATATATATATATATATATATATATTGTATCATAATATATTCTGGTGTACTCTTGCCTGATCACTACCAATTGTTCCATATGTGATTGTACATGCAATCCTCAGTTAATAATTAACTACCTTAGAAATAATCTTCATAATAATAATAATAATAATATCACTTCAGCTAGCATAAGATGTTATACTGAGAGGAGCTGGCATATTCCTAACAAGCAAACACCAACTAAACACCCCAAAGAAGGGAAACATACATGTATGCCTAAAGATAGAAAAACTGGAACATCACTATTATATGGGACCCCCAGAAAATACCCCAGAAAAATCTGTCCCAAAAGTGGTCAGTGGCACATGAACAGTTCAACCTTGGCTGGATATATATATATATATATATATATATATATATGAGAAAGTGAAGTTTATCTGTAGTTTTCATTTGTTTTTTATCGTTAATTTTGGTCAGTCCTTGTATTCATTAAACATATATATATATACATATATATAGGTATATGAATTGGATCGTTTTTACGATTCCAATGGAATACATTATGACCATGGAATATTAGTGTTTAAGCCTTTTTATTATATCCTTACTCTGTCCTGGACATTGAGTTCTACCTGGATTCTATCCTCTTGGAATTATTTTTTATACATATATGTATGTATGTATATATATTTATATATTTTAGATATATGATTGCATATGTATGTGTATATTTACCACTAATATTATCTATATATATATATATATATAGCATAATGAGAGGCCACGTATACTTTCTTGATATGTATATAATATCTGGATAAAATGAATGAAACAAAATTGGGTGTTTTTTTTGTGAAAGTATTTATTTCTGTGTTTTTGTATATATTTATTTATTTAATATTTCAGACCACCTAGGTCTTTCCTCAGAAATCAAATGAGATACTGTCATATATATATATATATATATATATATATATATATATATATATTTCCCCACACTGTCATTGCCATTTTCTCTGCATTTTGCCCGTACCATGCTTATAAACATGGCCTATTATGCACATCACTATCACCACTGAAATGCATCCCACACGGCTTAACTGTGCTCACATCCATTGTTTGATCTCTGTAAATATTCAGTAAGTGTCAGTAAATATCAATGAGAGCGATTTCTTCTTGATGGAGTGATTATTTCGTATACTTTTACTTTGCATTTTCATGTCAAGATGCTAATTTGCCAGATGGCCACTCAGTAAGAAGGCAAATAAAACACTAGTTATTCAAGGGGTCAGTATTTATATATATTCTTTGAGAATGAGAAATGTATTTACACATTCACACAACACATAATGGATGAAATTATTTATATAGTTACGATGAGTTGGGATGAAATATGAATCAGAATCAAACAGAACGATAAGATAAAAAACAAATAGGAAACTTTTATCAATCTAACATGTTTCAATTTTATTAAAGTTTCAACATTCTCTGATGAAGCTTTAATAAAAGTAAAACATGTTAGATTGATAAATGTTTCCTATTTATTCTTATATATATATATATATATATATATATATATATGCATGTTTCATTAAAAACGACAGACAAGGTACCACGGTTAAGCTTTTTATTTAATTTTTCTTGTGTTCGGACAAGAGCTTTCTTTTCTGGACAAAGGGTGTGTAAGAACTGTCCAAATGTTTTATATTTCTGAGCGCTTTCAGCTATATATATATATATATATATATATATATCCAGGTAAGATGAGAACGAGTAGAGTACAATTCTAACATTCATAACATTTAATTTAAAAGAGGGCTCAATACAAAGTAGAGCAATATTCTTTATTTTAGGATATTGCATCAAAAAACATGTCAAAATCACTACACAATTGCAGTTGTGTTTTCATATATGACAATGCATCTCATGAGGTGATTGTAAATTACTGGTGAGTGAATGATTTATTTAGATTTAAATCTAAATAATATTTACAATCACCTGATGTGTTGATATGCATCGAAACAAAACTGTAATTTTGTAGCGATTTTGACATGTTTTTCGGGGTAATATTCTAAATTAAATTATATATAGGTAAAAGTCTGTGGGTAAATAATCATTATTTTAATAGGTATCAGATTTCTAATGTACTGATGTTGTCTAGACATGTTCCTATCTCTTTCTCTATTTTATTTTTTTACTCCCCCTTGTTTTCTCTCCCTTTGTTTTTCCCTCTCTCTCGTTTTCTCTTTCCCTCTTTTTTATCATTTTTCTTTTTTTCTCTTTCCTCCGTTTAAATTTTTTTTCTATTATTATTATTTTTCTCTCTTACCTTTTTCTCTCTTTTACTTTTTGATTTTGTTTTCCCGCTTCTTTAAAGTTATTAAATCTACAAGCTTCCTTTTGATTTGATTTTATCTTAAAAACATTTTTGTGTTGAAAAGCTTCAGTAAGGAATTTTTTTCTTAGGAGGTGAAATGGCCATTCCTATGGGATATATTGAGTTTCATTAAATGTAAATTATCTATCTATCTATCTATCTATCTATCTATCTATATATATATATATACATATATATATATCTATATATATATACATATATATATATCTATATATATATACATATATATATATATATATACATACATATATATATATATATATACATACATATATATATATATATATATATACATACATATATATATATATACACACATATATATATATATATATATATATATATATATATATATATATGGGATAATGAGAGGATGTAAATTATTTAAAAGGGTAATTCTACCTTGGGCTGGGCTGTGAAGCCCTCTGTGGCTGAGTGGTCTAAAGTACACCATGTCAGATGGCTGTTTCTCCTAAAAAGAGGGGCACCTGTTCGAACCCAGCTGGAGAGCATATTTTCTTTGTTAAGTCTCTCGAATAAAGAGTTCTCTAGATTCGCATGTCTTCTCAGATATGGGTATCTACAAATAAGGTTTGGGGGAGTAAAAAATCCATTGGTTATTTAGAAACACACATGCATATATATGAGTTGGGATCAAATATGGATCGGAATCCGACAGAATAAGATAAAGAACAAATAGGAAAGGTTTATCAATCTAACATGTCTTATTAAAGCTTCATCAGAGAATGAGATAAGGAGAAAAAGAAGAAAGAAATTATAACATCAAAATTGGTGTGAGAAAAGGATATATATAGAGATAAATAGGATCAAATGTGGATCACAATCCGACAGAATGATAAGATAAAGAACAAATAGGAAAGGTTTATCAATCTAAATTGTTTTAGTTAAAGCTTTATTAGAAAAAGAAGAAAGAAATTTTAATTTTGTGTTGTTTGGTTTTCATTGGTCAATCATGTATTTGACTATGATATTATATCCTCATAATATAAATATATTAGACTTAATAAAGAAACGTAATAGATTAAACCTAAACCATTGAATTCACACATGAATTTGAAATAAACAAATCTCTAGCTTTCCTCAAAATCTTATTAATATGTAACAATATTAAATAAATAAATAATAATAATATTGTATTAATAATATGTAACAATATCAAATTAAATTTTAACGTAAACCCACTAACAAAAACGATCTAATTAATTTCTATTTCCACCACAATAAAAAAATAAAATCAGGATGATTCCTAGAGTTCTAAATCAGAACCCTTAGAATATGTAACCCCGAATACATAAGTGAAGAAGAGAAATATATTGAGAAAACATTTAGTCTTCTTCACTACTCACATTATTTCATTATCAATGCTAGAAAACAAGCTTACAAAATCCACAAATCCCCAAAAAACAAACACCACCAATACCTCTTTTAGCAACAACACAAAATACATAATCCTACCCTATAAGACTTTTTTTATTAAACTTGTAAATAAATTAGTTATGCTTAATACTAGGATCTTTACCATCATGTCCAAGAAAATCAATGATGGAATTAAAAAGAAAAATGTCTAGCACCAATTCAGATGCTGGTACTTATCAAATAAATTGTTTACAGTGTAAAAGGATTTATATCGGAGAGACATCATGAGATCTAAAAGCCTGTATCTATGAATATAAAAGAGATTTACGTTTAGACAATTCAAGCTCTCTCTTAATACACAAAAAGAAAACTGGACATAATTTTGATTTTACAAATGCCATCTGAATTTTTTAAAAAATGAACATAATACTTCACATAGAAAGTACTTTGAGAGCCTACTAATAACAGTATTACCAACTATAAACACACGTCAAAAACATTATAATAGATCACCAACCTTTATTGAATCCATTCTTAAAGAATCTTACGTATGTTGATATAAAACAATTAGATATACATAAAATGTTCCCAAATCAACATACAAAAAACCAACAAAGACACAAAAAAATATAAAAATCAGGACCATTCAAAGGGTTCTAACCCTTAGGATATGTAACCCAGAATACATAAGTAAAGAAGAGAAATATATTGAGAAAACATTTAGTCTTCTTCATTACCCACATTATTTCATTATCAATGCTAGAAAACAAGCTTACAAAATCCACAAATCCCAAAAAAACAAACACCACCAATAGCACTTCTAACAACAACACAAAATACAGAATCCTACCCTGTAACACTCTTTCTACTAAACTTGTAAATAAATTAGTTATCCTTAATACTATGATCTTTACCATCACATCCAAGACAATTGGAGATAGAATTAAGAAGATGAGGTTTGAACTCACGTTCCTTACTTCAAGAGCATTTCTTTCCTTGATGTTGCACTGTTCATCTGAGTAGACAAACAATTTATTTATCATCCGTGTTAGAATTGTTTTAAAAAGTCAAGTCATAAGTTCAAATAAAATTTGTCATAAAATCCTAGCAATTTTAGACATGTTTAACATATTTCAAAATACGTGAACCAGCTACGGAATTGATTTTATATG
>OZ038512.1:68729489-68774489 GCA_964036315.1 Acanthosepion esculentum
GAGTTAGATGTAACATTTCTATTCTTTCAAATTTAAATTGTTTGAGGAAATCCAGACATTGACACATTAAATCGGTTAACTTAACGGAAGTTATATATTGATATGGAAGGGGGAGAGGAGAAAAAGGCATAAAGAGAAAAAGAGAAAGATGTTATGAGAGAAAGTGTCATTAACTTCAAGTTATATATATATATACTTTTCTTAAAGTGGTCTGTTTTTATTTTTATTTAAATTATTAGCTCTGATTTACATTGAGTG
Organism: Acanthosepion esculentum; assembly: GCA_964036315.1. Classification (NCBI taxonomy): domain Eukaryota; kingdom Metazoa; phylum Mollusca; class Cephalopoda; order Sepiida; family Sepiidae; genus Acanthosepion; species Acanthosepion esculentum. Next base: position 68,729,748 of record OZ038512.1, read on the forward strand.
CTCTGGATTTTATCCTCCTTGGGTCTACCCATACGGATTACCTAGTTTTTCGTAAACTAAATATATATATATATATATATATATATATATATATATATATATGCATTCATTCATAGCATCCATGCATTCATTCATAGCATCGTATAAAAATGTAAAAAAGCTCTTAGAGTCATTGGGAAAAAGAATGGAATCAAGCACCAAACATATACTTTGAGAAACTTTTGCAATGAACGCTAAAAATTTGTGCTAATTCTGGGATGTCTTCAAACTTTTGAACTGTAGTAATATGCATATATATATATATATATATATTTATAAATACATACAGTCAATGACAAAATTATTCATACACCCATCAATTTTGAATATTTTTATCCATTTCTCAGAATCTAATGCCCGTATGATGCCAGAAAGAAATATAAAACCTGTTTTTCAGAAGAATACATTAAATACAACAAATTTGACAGACGAATTATGCCCAATAAGAAAAGACAAAATTATTTGTAGTAAATATTAAGTCGAAAATATTGCTTTAAATTGATTGATTAATTTACATAATTATTTCATCAGTGAAGCCTTCCAGACTATTTATTCAGTAGAATATTTATGATAATTCCATCAAAGAGCATCAAATGGTGCATAGAGTGTCACCATTGTTATTCTCACCTTAACAACATGATGGAGAAGACAAAGGAGCTTCCATACAACACCTTTATTTCCCCTGATGAAGAATAAATACATGTATCACTTTTTTATATAGCTCCCCCTCACTCCTGCATGGCGATGCACTGTTGCGAGAGGCAGAAAGTTATCTCCCTTTGACTCTACTCTTTAAAAATCTAAAAATAGATGTACAGATAGTCACGTGAACTGCCCGAGAGATCGTTAAGCATGAAAGTCAAACATCCTCTTTTGTTCCTGGAATTCAGACTAGAAAGATGTATGCACTCAGGCTCGTGACAATCAATATATCTATTTTTAGCTTTTTAAAGAGTTAGGCAAAGGGAGATAACTTTTTGTCTCTCGCAACTGCACTTCTGGCATCGTCACAGGAGCTTCTTGATCCCTTCTGAAAAGGAGCTTTAAAGTTGCTCACGATACCGTGTCTGCACTGCTTGCTTGTTTAGCAACCCAGTACAGCCCAAAACATTTGTGTACCCCAAATGCACTCTGGATTGCACATATCCACAGCTGATGTGCAAAACTGCTGCTATTTGTGCTAATATGATCTCTGATCAATTCATCCACTGTCAGGATGTGTTCTTCTACGTGATATTGATGGGCAACCAGATTGGTTTTTCTCCTTTACAGTTGTTCTCCCGGCTTTAAGGCGTTCTACTCACTCGTACATCTTTTGTGGATTCATGGTGCATTCCCCATACTGCACTAACATCCAGTGATGAATTTCCACAGGTTTGACTCCCTCTGCCCACAGGAAGCGCAGGCGAGTGCATTGTTCCTTGGTGGTGCAATTGCTGAGAGGAGTGTCCATACATCTCACCTTGTTGCTTCTTGCCACTTCACTGAATGGGGGAATGCTTTGAGCAGCTAGAAATTTGTCACTTGTGGGCACACATGATGTGGCATATCAGTGCTTACCCCCAATGCTATTGCTTTTACAGTGGAATTTCAAAATTGTCCTTACTTCCTGATTTACCCTTATATATATATATATATATATATATATATATATATATATATATTGAACAATAAAAAATATTAAAAAATTAAAATCTTCAGACACACTGGGTTGTATATTAATATTCCTTCGTTTTTATTATTATTTCATTTAGATTCCTCGACTAGTTTCGGCCAACATGGCCATCATCAGGAGAAAAAAATTTTCTGCTTGCTGATAGCAGTGAACTACAGAAATGAATGTCTTGATGGAGAAAATAAACTTTTGTCTGTAATTTTCATTTGTTTTTTATTTTTTTTTAACATGAATTTTGGCCAGTCCTGATGTTGGTCAAACAGTCTCTTTTAAGTTGTTATTTAAGATAAGAGCTGGATGGATTCATGCTGCTCTGAATTCCCTTGGTCATTTTGACAGGTTTATTGGTTCCTTGAAAGGGGATGTGTCTCTGTTAAGTGTGTGTTATTTGGTTCTTAGGTAGTGAGTGAGTATGATGTGTGTAAGCATGTATATTACTATGGGTGTGTGTTATCATTTGGCTCATTAGGGAGTGAGTGAGTATGATGTGTGTAAGTGTGTATATTCATGTGGGTGTGTGTATAAGTGTGAGGCCTCAACACATCCATAAGCATGTCTGTCTTGTGTCAGTGAGAAATGTGTATAGGTTTTGATTTGTAGGGTTATATATCAATACTATCTATATTATTAAATTTGTGATTAAGCCTGTCTGGATAGTGCGTTTTTAAACATTGTATCCACTTAATTTCATGGAACTCTAAAATCTTTCTAATGTTATCTGCTCTGAACTTTTCTATTCTCTCAATTATAGTGAATTTGACATGGGTTTTAAAATTATGTTTTTCTAGGCAGAAATGTTGTTCTACAGGTAATAATCTTATATATATATATATATATATATATATATATATATATATATATATATATATAATAAGACAAAGACCTGAATTATCCATTTCATTTATAATTTTTATTTTGTGAACACCAAGATGTTCAACTCATCAGAACAAAATCTCCTCTGCAAATGAAGAAAGTACACTGGGCAGACACTTTAGTGGGGAGGGACGGTGAGAGAGAAGGAATGGGTAAAGGGATTAGTGGTTAGTAGTAGTCGGTTCACCCAGCCAAGAAATTACTCTATACTTTTGAGATTTTAATATTAAAATCTCAAAAGTATAGAGTAAAAATGTATATATATATATATATATATATATATATATATATATAGAGAGAGAGAGAGAGAGAGAGAGAGAGAGAGAGATAAGGGATGGCCAATGCGAGATGCAATGTAATGTGTTGTGACTACTTTGAAATGTAATTTTGTTGGGTTCTTGCAAGTCACATGCGGGTCTTTGACCCTTAATACACAGCTCATGGAAATATTTTGACTGAGCTTTTCTTTCCATCATAGTTAATATAAAAGGTAAATAAAAAAAAATTTCAAGCATTATAATTATTTACTGGGTATGAATTGAGACCCCATTGAATTAAAACATAAGTTTAATGTTAACGTGTTTGTAACAAAAACGTATGTGTCAATTTTGTTTAGGCCTTGCTCCTCTCAAACATCTAAACATTATCGTATATGGCGCTTACATTAAGAAAGTTTGGTCACTTCTGATATATATATATATATACATATATATATATAAATACGCACACACACCACATACACACATATATATAATTTCTTTGTATTCAAAATGCGTGTGTATATATTTATATACATTTTGAATAAATTTTGTACATATCAGTGCTTCCACATATTTGTGTTATATCAATTTTTTGATGTAGTATATTTTGTGTCTAAATTACTGAATCATATATATATATATATATATATATATATATATATATATATATAGGTGGATCCTAGTAATATAAAATATTAAAACTGATCCACAAAAAGAGCTCAATGTATTTATTATTACAGAGCAAAAATTAATACACAATAAAATCCAAAATCACCACATATGGGGCAAAAGCTTATTTCGGCACACAAAATGAGCTTATTCCCCATATGAGGTTATTTTGGATTTTATTGTGTATTCATTTATATATATATATATATATATATATATATATATATATATATATATATAAAGATATATATATATAAATAATCTTGTTTCATATGAAAGGTTACTGAATAGAATAATCACACAAAATAATCACAATAATACTTAGGACATGATGTTGGCTTTAATTTCTGGTGAAAATAAAGACAAAAATTGTCCAACATTTGGATATTTTTTTATTAAGTTGGTCCTAAGTTTTTGGCTCACATGATCTTTCTGATGTTAGTTCTATTAAACAACATTTCTTAGAAAACATAGTCAAGTACATAATATTAGACAGATATTAGTTGCTAACATAATAATTATCACTCATACACACAGTAAAAAGAACCTTCAGATATTGGAGGCCATTTACATTAAAATAAAGCAACCCACACTCAACAAAATTACATTTCCAAGTAGTCACAACATATTACATTGCATCTAGACATTGGTTCTGTTGTAATACTTTGGTCTATCACATGGTATGACGTCATAGAACCACAGCTTGAATTTACAATCTGCTACTGTTGTTGTCGCATAGCAATTTTCAACATCAAAATATCATCTTTGATGGTGGCTATCTTTGTTTCGTGTCTGTATACCCACTCGGAGGATGGTTCATGTGAGCTGAAAGCTTAGGACCAAAATAATGAAAAAATATCCAAAAGTTGGACAATTTTTGTCTTTATTTTCACCAGAAATTAAAGCAAACATTCGAACATTAGAACGGCTCATGATCAGACATAATAGACATTCATTGTCTGTTATATTTAATAATATATGCTTATATATATATAAAATGAAAGCAGAGTCCTTAGAAATCCATTGGTAATGATTTATTTCACAGGATCAGACCCCATCTCTTCAGACCATAAACTTTTACGACATCTGATCCTGTCAAATAAATTATTATGAATGGATTGCTGAGGAATCCACTTTCATTATTATATTTGCTCTGTTCTTACATTGAGCTCTCTTTGGATTTATATCCTCTTTGGAAATATCTCTACTAATTATCAAATAATACTATATATATATATATATATATATATATATATATATAATGGACTCTCCTGTTGGTTTTGACATATGAAAATATGACAACTTAACCAATTGATTCGGTTATGAATTTTGTGCAATAATCTTAAGTGGCTCTTAAGACCCACTACTGATTTACAAAGGAGACTGCATATGGAGCAAGAGTGAGGATTGTGGGATGAGATCACTGTTAGATTGGCTTATCTTTTAGATCTTGCTCTCACTTTTGAAAACTGCTGAGTTCACTAAAACATGTTGATCTCCATTCTACCCGCTCCAAGGCTAAGCGCTCGAGGGTGTTATGAGGTATATTGACAGCTCTTCAGCTTGTCTTTGTATCTAAGCCTTGGGCATTCTACATTCCTGTAGCCCTGGCTGTACATTAGGTCCTTGGGTATCCTGTCATCAGACATTCTCAAGACATGACCAGTCCACCGTAACTGTGACTGTATGAGGAAAGTCTCGATTCCTCCAATATTACACCTGTTAAACAGGTCTACATTAGATGTCCCATCTTGAAGGCTATCTTCACAGATGGCATGCAGACAGCTCTTATGGAAAACATCCAGCTGGCATATATGGTATCTGTATGGTGTCCACGACTCTGAGAGGTACAAAAGGATGGCAAGGACAACAGCTCTGTAAACCTGAATTTTCATATCCAGTCGAATACCTGGCTCATTCTACAAGCGATGGTGAAGTTTGCCAAAAGCACTGGTAGCCTTAGCAATCTGGTGCATGATTTCATCATCTAAAGTTCCACTGTAGTTGACTTTTCTACCAAGATAGGTGAAAGACTTTACATAGTTCAGGGCTTTGTTTTCTACTTTCAAGGGTCTCTCTGGAAATTTGAAGACTGGTGGTTTTTGTTTCTCAACACAGAATTGTTTCGGAGTAGGACAAGGTTGGTGCACTACTTCAGTTTTCCTTATGCTAAGTGTCAGACGAAAGGCTTTACATGCAGCAGAGAAACGATTTATTGGATGTTGGGCCTCCTCAAAGGATGTCGCTACAAGGGCAGCATCATCAGCAAACAACAAATCATGGATAATTTGTGTACGAAGTTGGGTCTTGGCTTTGAAGCGCAGATGATTGAAGAGTCCACCAGTTGTTCGAAACTGAAACTTGATGCTGCTCTCTGTGTCTGCGAATGCATATTTCAGCATCACCAAGTGGAAAAGGGCAAAAAGGACAAGGGCCATGACACACCCTTGCTTGGTGCCATTTGTGACATCAAAGGATTCTGTCATCATACCATCAGACACGATATTAGCTTTGATTCCTTCATGAAAGGAGATGATCGCCATTAGCATGTTTTCTGGGATGCCAATTTTCACCAAGATTTGCCAAAGAGCTTCTCGATTCACAGTGTCAAAGGCCTCCGTCAAGTCCATAAACACCATATACAACTCCTGGTTTTTCTCACGAACCTTCTCTGCAACTTGACAAAGAGAAAATATGATGTCAATGGTGCCACAACCCAACCGAAAACCACACCGCAATTCAGGATAGATGTCATCAACAAGGTGTATAATGATTCTGTTTAGAATCAGTATAGCTAGGATTTTGCCTGCAATTGAAAGTAATGATATCCCCCGATAATTATCACAGACACACCTGAAAACCTTGTTTGTGTAGAGGTGTTTGATAGAGGCGTCTTTATAATCCTGTGGGACACAGTCTGCCTTCCATATCTCCATGAAAAGGAGATACAACTTTTCTACCAACTTTTGGCCACTATGCTTATACACTTCAGGTGGAATAGGATCCTTAGGTATAGGTGATTTTCCAAATGAGATCTGCTTGATGGAGTCACTTACCACTTGATGGGTAGGTTCAAAAGACAACTCCGGAATTTCTGGACTTTGCACAATTGATGTGATCGCTTCCTCATCAGTAATCGAAGTGGTGTTTAACGCAGTTTCGAAATGCTCTTTCCAACAATCCAAAATGTCTGACTTATCCGTCAAGAGAGTTTCACCATCTGCTGTGGAGATTGGAGCAACACCACTTTTCTGGGGACCAAAAATGCTCTTGAGGCCAGCATAGAAAGCCTTTACATCCATTCTATTTGAAGCTTCTTCGAATTCAGTGGCCTTTTCAGACCACCAACGCTCTTTCATGGCTCTGAGAGCTTGTTGAACCTGACTTTTGCACTTCTTGTAAGCGATCTTCTTAGCGGACGAGTTCTTGTCCTAAATCCATGTTTTATGAGAAGAGTACATTTGATCTATAAGCTGTTGAACCTCTGTATTATCGTCATTAAACCACTCTTGATGTTTACGATGTGGTAGGCCGAGAACCTCCAAGGATGCAGAATGTGTTGCAGCCCGCAGAGCCTTCCAAGATGATTCAATATCATTGGTAATGTTTACAGAATCAAGTGCAGCATCAAGTTTGTCAGAGAGCTCAATCTTTGTTTCAGTTGATTTAAGAGGCAATATATCAATGCACTTGTGCACTGTATGTTTTATAATCTTTTGTTTTTGCAGATGCAGTGTAGGCTTACTCCGAAGTAGAGCGTGATCAGACAGCATGCTGTGTGGAATGAACACATTATCTTAAAATCTTCTGTGTCCCTTCTTTTGGTGATGACATAGTCGATCAGGTAACAGTCTTTCAAACGAGGATGCATCCACGTGGTCTTACAACAGCTGGGTTACTGGTAGAAGGTATTAGTAATACTACGGTCAAATTCCTTGCATATAGTGAGAAGGTGTAATCCATTCAAATTCACATGACCAATACCATGGCGACCTAAAATGACTTTCCAAGAATAATAATCATTGCCAACATGGGCATTGAAGTCACCTCTAAGAATTAATTTATCCTTATGTTGGACTTTGGAGATGACATCCCAAAGGAGATTGTAAAAATCATCTTTTTCTTGCTCTGAACTACCTAAGGTTGGAGTGTAGCAGCTAACCATCGTCACATAGGTGTTGTACTTCAGATTGAGGGTTAATGTCATTATACGATTTAATACACCTTTAGGTAAGGAAGGCAGTGAGCTAGCAAGGTCTGACTTGATGGTGAAGCCAACACCACATTGGCATGGCTCTTTCTCAGTCTTGCCAGCCCATAAAAACATGTATCCACCTTTTTCTTCCCTAAGCTGAGAATTGCCAGTCAGATGTGTTTCACTAATGTCCGCTATGTCGATGTTATACTTCTTCAACTCGAGAGACACAAGAGTTGTTTTACGCTCTGGTGCAGATTCATTGTCCCAGAGAGTACAAACATTCCAGGATCCAAAATGAAAATTTTTCTTATATTTCTTTTGATCTTTCTTGCTGTTTCGACTGTGTTATTGGATAACCAGACAGCTGCAGCAGGCTGCCAAGTCACTGTGTGAGCAAGCAATGTTTAGGGCTCCTTTTATCGCCCCTCTCCATAATAGGGAAAGCCGTGCAGGGCTGCTTTATCACCGATGGAGGACACAGACATCACAATTGCTCATGGGTTTGTGAAAGAACACCCATCATCCATCGGTTTGCCACTGTGTAGAGCTCCAGCTAGAGCCTTCCAGTGATATCCTTCACCTGACCCTGTCACCTTCACTCTCTCATCAGTAGACCTTGCAAGTGAACTGTGTGGATAAGAATGAATGAATTAGGGCAAACCACCAGAAAACCCACACAAGTGATTTGATTAAAGGTAATAATCCATTGATATATAATCCAAGTGACTCCTATTAATACAATATTAAATAGTATTACAACTGATTCATATTTAGGGCTCAATAATTGTTTTTAATAAACAGAGCAATATATTTCATACAATTGGAATTAAGATACCATTACGTTAAATGATCATTTTCGCCTTGTAAAATTAAATTTACAGGATTTTTCCAACAGTCGATGGATGATAAATTATTGAAATAAAAAAACAGACAAGGGGGAGGAAAGAAGAAGAAAACAGGGGGGAAAAATATGAAGAATAGAAAGGAAGGGAAGGTGGCAAAGGAAACAGGAAGTCGTGTAAGTCTTGATATGAGTGGTGGTCAGAGGTGAAAAGGAAGAGAAAAAGAAGGAAAAGAGAGAAAGAGATGAGCTATTTAATATACCCAGTAGAAATCAGACAGTAGATAGACCCCCCCCCCAAAAAATCCTTCGAAAATTAATGAAAAAAAACAAACAAATATTATATAAAATAATAAGAGATAAACCCCAAAATATGAAAGGGAGATAATTCAGGAGTAAAGAGGATTAAATTAACCAATAAGTCAGAAAAGAATATTAAGGGAAATAAAAAAAATATTAATATAAAGACGGGGGGTGGGGGTGGGGGTGGGGAATATAAATATCTTAGAATGAATACATCCAAATTAACATATATCAAATTAAATTTATATCAATTAATACCCATCAACAAGGAAAAAAATTATATTTGAAATTAATATATAATATAAAAAACCTTAAAATTAGAAAAAAGTGCCTTAAGAATAAGGGAATTAAGAGATACCTTTAGAATCAATAGATAATACTATATAAAAATATAACTAATATATAAATATATTAATTAATTAAATAATAGCAAAAAAAATTTTAAATAAATATAAAATATTACAAAAATACCTTAGCTGAAATTAAAATATTTAATACAAAATCAAAAATAAAACCAAAATATATGAATGTGTTTTTAAATATACTATTTAACTCATATTAAATCCCTAAATTATTTGTAAAAGAGTTAAAGATTTAAGTTGCTAGCAAACATCAAATTAATTTCTTTGGTGATTTTAAAAAATTAAATTACTATCAAACATTAAAATCTGTTTTTTTACATAAATTGCTAAAAATTACCACCCCTCCTCTCTTCGTAAAGCCTAATGACAGCTTCTTTCTCTTTACTTCCCCCTTCTTTCTTTTTTGCTTCTCTTCTCCCCCTTCCCTTTCAATATACACTTCCGTTAAGTTAACCGATTAAATAGGTCAATGCCTCCCCTAATACTAAGTATGATAGATAGAAATATTAAAATAAAACCTCTCTAAACTCGATCATGCCTCTCACTACCCTCTCTGTTAAATTACATAAACTTAATACTACCCGTCAAAAGTTTAAATGTTCATTTCATTTTTCGTTTCACCTTTTGGAAGTGTAGTCTGATGATCCAGCGCCCTTTAAAAGAGCTATGGTGAAATAAATTATTACATGGAGCCTTAAAGTAGTCTGTTTTATATATATATATATATATATATATATATATATATAAAAGAGATATGTTTGATCTTATAATATATTCACTAACATGGCTCGACTCCAGGTCATGGTAGTGATAACTGAAAAGACATTATCTAGTCACGTGATTTAAGTATATATGAGGACTATGTGATTGTGATAATGAAAACCTATCAATGATGATCTAGCCAAAATAGGGATGAAACTTTATTTGGGTCCTGCCGGTCTCCCTCTCTATAGTCAGCGGATTTGAAGTATATACAAGAAGACAGAATGTCAAAAAGATGGTTTTTCCCATGACACTCACTACTTTTTTAATTACCTTCACTCTTCTGAAATGCAGATGTGGAGCCTCCATCGATGAGTTTGGTTTGCATCCTCTCTCCTGTCGTCGTAGCGCCGGCCGCTTTCCACAGCATGCAGCAATTAACGACATCATCAAAAGAGGTTCGGATGCAGCTGGGTTCCCTTCCCAATTCGAACTCGTAGGCCTCGACCGTGGTGATGGAAAGCGGCCGGATGGCATTACCAATCTTCCCTTTTAAAATGGGTAAGTCGTTGATTTGGGATGCGACCTGTGCGGATACATTTTCACCCGGTAATTTGATCAGGTCCACGGTTGAGCTGGGGTTCGTCGCCCGAGATGCAGAGATAAAAAAAATATCTAAATATTCTTCTCTTGCTGATAGATTTTTTTTTTACTCTTGTGGCAGGGGAGACTTCAGAGGTTATTGGCCCTCGTTCGATGGCGTTCCTTCGGAGGATTGCGTCTCAATTAAGGAACGAGCTTCGCGAAACGGAGTGGCTCTTGCAGCCTGTCTCACTGGCGACGGTTCGAGGTAATGCTTTCTCCATCATAGCGGATGGCAGAGGATAGAAAAAAATTGTTTATAGTTACGTTGTTCTGGAATTGTCATCATTGGTTGACTGAACTTGCTTTGTTTTAATGACTCTTCTGAAATGTTTTCTTTTTCAAAAGTGATGATTAGAATTGGAATAAAACCTAAACCAATAATTCCCAAAGTGGGGTGCAGTAATATTTTGGTGGGGCATGCGTAGGATGTGCCCCCTTCGGTTTACTATACCAACAGAATAAGGGGGCAATCTGAGAATGAGTTATTAACAGTGAATTGTTTTCTAGTGAGCTCAAATTTCATTTTGTATTAATATTTCATGGTTAAAATGGTCAAAGTATATTACAGAATAAGCTTCCGTATCTGTCTATATTTCTGAAATGAGGTATTATGTACATTATTCGGCCGAAATGTCATAAATATGGCGACAAAGATGAGGACAATAGTCCAAATAATGTAAATAAGCTTTCATTCAAATATTTTATATCTCTGCCTTTCAGTTCTCTATTTAGTTTTGAAACTATATATATTTAACTGTATTTTTGTCTTTTTAATTTTTCTTTCATGGACGCCATGGTCTTTGGAGGCTTGTTTAGAGACCAAGTTAATGGCCTTTTAAACTTCCTTCCCATGAATTGCAGTAACATTTTGAATATGTAAGAATTAAATATTACAGTGGGGCCACCAAAATTTTAGAAATACCAAAGTGGGGCATGGCCCAAAATCGGTTGGGAACCACTGACCTTAACATATGAAATTGAATTTATACATGTTCTTTGTTCTTGAGAATTGACAACAAAAATAATAAACACTATTTACTTATCAGATTATTTACACTATTATGTATTGGAATGTTTGGCAGAACATCAGCTAATTGCCAAGTGATTGAAACTTTATAAAAATGGTAAATAATTGACATATTTTAATAAATTTGTTTATAAATGATAAATATTGCATTTAGTTTTTAGAATGTTGTAAATATAAAATTATTCCTGTAAATAAAAAAAATCTGATAGTGTTTAATATTTTTGTTGCAAATTCTCAAGAACAAAAAAAAAGTGTAAATTCACTTTCATGTTTAGGTTTTATTCCAATTCTAATCATCACTTTTTAAAACAAACATTTCTGAGGAGTGAAGGTAGTTAAAATAATAGTGGAGTCATGGGAAAAACTGTCCTTTTGAAACTTTGTTTTATAGTGGTCATATTTATCCAACTTTCGTACCCCCCTGAAGATGAAGCTCACTGTGCAACAAAGTAATTATATTGGACTGACTTTATCATAGTCCATCAAATTTTTACAAATATCAGTTATTTTATTTACATATATTGAACTCACCAAAATTCTCAACAGCAATTACCATAGCCAATTGCTGACTTACTATCATTAACTAAAGGGAGTGAAGAGAAACTACTTTTGTGACTGGAATAGCTAGACACACCCGGCTACTTAAATTTTGGTATCTGTCTATATTTCTGAGATGAGATATTACGTACACTATTAACATTATTTGGACTATTGTCCTCATCTTTGTCGCCATATCACGTTTCGGCCCTTCAGTATCTGTCTATATTTCTGAGATGAGGCATTATGTACACTATTTACATTATTTGAACTATTGTCCTCATCTTTGTCGCCATATCACGTTTCGGCCCTTCAGTATCTGTCTATATTTCTGAGATGAGGCATTATGTACACTATTTACATTATTTGGACTATTGTCCTCATCTTTGTCGCCATATCACGTTTCGGCCCTTCAGTATCTGTCTATATTTCTGAGATGAGGTATTATGTACACTATTTACATTATTTGGACTATTGTCCTCATCTTTGTCGCCATATCACGTTTCGGCCCTTCAGTATCTGTCTATATTTCTGAGATGAGGTATTATGTACACTATTTACATTATTCGGACTGTTGTCCTCATCTTTGTCACCATGTTTATCACAGAGGGGAATTTAACAGGAGATAAATGACATCCATTACACATGGCACGTGGAACAAGAACAGTCTACCCCAGTGAGTGAAATAAAGGGTTCAGTTCGACATTCCGATCACCTGAAGAAGGCCAGAGCGTACAATGGCCGAAAAGTTGATAAACATGGCAACAAAGATGAGGACAATAGTCCGAATAATGTAAATAGTGTACATAATGCCTCATCTCAGAAATATAGACAGATACTGAAGGGCCGAAACGTGATATGGCGACAAAGATGAGGACAATAGTCCGAATAATGTAAATAGTGTACTGAAATTGTTTTTTTCTTCTTCCCCAACCTACCCACTTATTCAAGACCTCCCTTCTATTCCATACTTATCAAAGTTTATTTAGTTTCAGAATAAAATTGCCAAATACTTTCAGCTCATCTGACAATCATCAAAATTCAAATTTTACTTATTGGGCAAAACCCCCAAATATTAAGTTTTTATTTTTAAAATAGTATTAGAAATTAATTTTCTCTTCCTTCGAAAAGATTACCTTTGTAACAGCATCACTACAATGATTAATGATAACAGGAGATTGGATTTCTCAAATGTCAGTGGGAGTAGGGGGATGTCACTTCATCCTGATCATCCCCCCCCAATTTAATGAGTCCTTTATTCTGCCTAAACAAGTGAGCTTGTCTCAGGGTCTGGCATGATATTTATTATTCAAGAAGTTCTACTGATTTCAGGATAACTATCTACCTTGACTGGCTCTTGGGCCTTGTATGGATGAAAGAAAAAAAAGTACATAGTATTTATTCCAGTACTTTGTCAATTACTGCCAGATAGTATGTGAGTGACATCGGGTTTACCATCTGAAATGTGGACCATATATCCTCATATGTGATGTGTCAGAGATGGACCTGTTCTCTCTCGGTATGGTATGGTTGTTTACATGGTTATATTTTTTGCATGCTTGCAGCTGGGGCCATCACTTGGATCTGCACTCAGCAGCTAAGAGGCCATTCCTGCATTTGACTTCTTTTCCATCACACTGAGTGCAAAGCCTATTCTACATGCTCTGGGGTGAGATACAAGCTGTACATTTAATTCTATTGTAACAGCTAGAATATTTTTAAATTGATATGGGACTTCCACATCATCAAAACATTCTGATTTTTAAACAAATTTTGACAGGGGGTGATGAAAAATGAATACTTTATGTAGAATGTAACCATCATTAATTGTTACAAAAGACCGATTTTCATCCAAAGACGGTAATGCTGTGTAGGGTGATGCTGACAGCTCTCAGCTAAACCAAGGAGAAACTCCAAAATAAATTTTGATGCTTGGTCAGATTTTTGGACTGGGTCAAGCTCAAGCTGATAATTTTCCAGCACCCTCTCATAAACGGTGAGAGTAGAATCAGATTTTTTTTTTTATTACAAGCTCTTTCGGTAAAAACAAATGATTGGTTTAAACAAAACCAAATAAAAACAATTGTCTGGAATTAGGATAAAAAACAGACATTCCATCAAGCTAACACTAGACAAAAACTTAGCACTACTTTACATTGGTCCACTCATAAAATCTTCACTAGATCTTCCATAGTGATTTGTCAAGACTTAAAAAAAAAAAAAATTTTTATTTTAGAAGTGTTCTGTCCATAATAAAAAGTTTAAAATTGCACTTTGATATTTTTTTTTAGAGTTACCTGGACTTAACTGTTCTACATACAAAATCTTTCTTTTTTTAAAAAAATAAAATAATAAAAAAAAATGTATATATATACATTTTTAATTAAAGAACGAAAGCTTGCACAATAAAAATGTTTATCATTCTTTTATTTTTTCAATTCTAACAAATGTCGTGGCTTGAAGGCCTAAAGAAAGTCAATCTACAAAAATTATTTCCCCTTATTTTTTTTTTTATGAGTAGACCAGTCTAAGTAGTGCCAACAACTTTTTACTTATTTGCTTGTGACTATTTATTCCAGTTTTATGGAATTTAAAAAAATGTTTCATTTTGTCAGAAAACTGCAAAAGGCATCAACAGCATTTTTTTTCCTTTAGGAATGATAAAACATCCTTAAGAGGCTGGAATCATAAAGTTGCCAGAAGATAGTGGAACAAAACAATACTCATAAATTTGTTTAATAAAAATGCATCTTGAAAAATTTGTCACTTTTACTCAATAAACAGAATAAAGATTTTGATTACCCAGTATTAAAAAAAGAAAAGTGAATGCATCCTTTCTCCCTACAAAAGCTCCAGACAAGTCAGTCTCTTTATTCTTTTTATTCCTGACCTATGCAGCTTACAACAGTTGAAAGACAGTCTAAGAGAGTTGCAATAAAAAACAATTGAAATTAAGATGACCATTCCCTGCATTAAATAATGAAATAATGCCAAAAATTGTTTTAAATGTTTTATTTGTGGTGAATTAAGTCCTTGCTTGACCTATGAAGATGGAATTGCCGATGTTATTGTTGAATAGCTGGTGGCTGCGGCACTTTGGAATGTGCAGCCATTGTCATAATGGCAGCAACACCTGTAAGGAGAAAAATCAAACATCAATACTTTTAATACTTGCTTGGGGAAAAAAAAAAAAAAAAAAAAAGATTCAATCTAGAGGTTAAACTCACCTTCCATCCCAGTTTAAAGATATTCATTGCAACAGATATTAGGGAACAAACAAACAAAAAACAAGAACCCTTTTCAGAATTTCCCTTTTAATTGTTTTTTTGTTGAATCAAGAAATATGTAGTTTGTGACAAGGAGGAAAGACAGGTAGGGGTTGAGAAAAAAAAAAAAAAAAAAAAAGAAGCCTTTTTCCTTGACAATGTTATTTTAACTCCCTTTACTCCTCAGAAATGTTTGTTGTTTTAAAAAGCGATGATTAGAATTGGAATAAAACAGACATATGATGAAAAAGAATTTATACATCGCTTTTGAGAATTTACAATGAAAATATTAAATACTATTTATTTATTAGATTGTTTATTCACAAGGAAAAATGTATATTTACAACATTCTAATGCAATGCAATATTCATCATTTACCAATTTATAAAGAAATAAAATTGAAAACAATTTTTTATTCATCAATTTATAAACATTTATTAAATCATTCAAATATGTGAACCAACTACAAAGAAATCCTTATTGTTTACCATTTTATAAAATTTGAAGCAATTGGCTGATATTTTGCTAACCATTCCAATAAATAATAGTGTAAATAAACAATCTTATAAATAAAAATTGTTTAACATTTTTGTTGTCAATTCTCAAGAACAAAGGAAATGTATAAATTCCCTTTCATATGTTTAGGTTTTATTACAATTTTAATTACTTTTTAAAAGAATAAACATTGCTGAGGAGTGAAGGTAGTTAAAATAATAGCAGTGTCATGGGAAAAACTGTCTTTTTGACAATCCGTGGGTACGTTTGTCCACGTTTGCCGAGTTCTTGTGCATAACTTAACATTTTTCTTTTAACTGTCATATCCATTTAGGAAGTAGGTGATGATGGCTCTCCACAAATTCCTTTTTGCTTTAGCGGCTGTGAATTACCATGCAAAGGAATTTTCTGGTGCCCCCTCCACAGTATAGAATTCATGGTTTTTCTTCTTCTTAGACTAGTTTCCATCTAAGGCTAAAAGGACCAGTCCATTCTGTAATTTAACCCATAGCCAGGGGTAAAGAGATAGTGTGTCATACCTTTCCCAGCTTGCAGTGATAACCATTATGCTACACCACCCATCCAATACATATTTAGCAGCAGAAATATCAAATCATCAATAATTCTTTATTCAAAGATCTCTTTTGAAAATGGTTCATAATATACCTCGTGTGTACACACACACACACAAACAGAGCGAGAGAGGTTATAGTTGTTCCAACAAGAGAAAAGTGTATATTTTTTTTTTTTTTTTTTTTTAAAAAGAGAGAAACTGCAAACGTTTTTGGCTGTAATGTGGATTTTTAAAAAATATATATATATAATCTATTTTATTTTTCATAATTTTGCTTCCAGTCTCGCAACCTTCTTCAGTGGATATTTTAATATGTGGAAATATCCACTCTTTGCCTGAAGTAAATCATGAGACCAGAAACACATGTAGCGAAATTATGGAAAATAATATATATATATATATATATATTCCATGTATGCAAGCCATATCACGGCATACCCACACACCTCTCCATCTCAATGGGGATTGAACTCATGACTCGGTCACAATTGATCTAGCGAGATAAGCTTGCTAACCATTACACCCTGCCTGAATGCCCCTCCTTTTGCTTTTATGTGTGTGTGTGTGTGTGTGTGTGTGTGTGTGTGTTACTAAAACTTTCCCTGCCTGTCCCAGTTACTGCCAACCACAAGTTAACTCATGGTTAGCAGTTTTCATTTTGATGCCAACAATGAGTTTATTCACGGTGATACTTTTAATGAGAAAACAAAGTTACGGCTTAAGTTGAAAATATAAATCAACTCTCAAAACTTTTTACTACCTAAGTTGGCTTTTATAAAGTTAGTCTTTGAAGTCAGGTTTTGTAATTGATTTCTGGTGTTAAAGAAAAAAGGATTCTTAGTCACAATCTGAAGACTTTTCAGCACCACCTCATAATAATATGTGAAGCAAGAATGCATGAGTAGTTTTTCAGTTTTTTTTTCTTTTTAAATAATGTTCCACCTTAGAAGACCTAAGAGCCACTCGAGGTAGAGGGTCAAAGAGTAACAGGCACAGTTTATGCAAATATGTGGAGGAGATAACAGTTAACTCTAGATTGAACAGGTTACGGTTGTAGTGATTGAAGAAGCATTCTTTTTGTAGTCGATTCCACAAAGCAGTGGTTCATATGAAGAAACAATGTATGTAGCATGGCTGATCTTAGCTGGGAAGGTTAGAACTGGTGGAACTAAGGAATGTAGTTCGTCCGAGCACTTTCCATGAAAATAGAGAGAGAGAGAGAGCAGTGAGAAAATTGTGATGTGAGCAAAGGGCTTGTAGGGTGGAAAATAATTTGTCCCCCACAAGTATGTAAGCAACACTTTAAACGGTGGCAACAGTACTTCATTTTGGCCCCCGATCTGTTTCTTGTAAAGGCAGAGGAGCGCAGCAGGAGTCAGGTACTTACTAGATTGGTGCAAGGGACCAACCATTTCCCCAGTATCTTTAGCAATGTATCGTATGTACAAGTTCCACTTGAAGTCCGGGTTGAGTTTTACGCCCAGATAGGCAATCAAGACATTGGGCCTTCCTGAGGGTATATCCATTCATCGTGATAGTTCGGGGCCCCGATCAGCAACGATGGAATGTCACTAGTTTGAATGCAACCAGCCAGTTTTCCACCCCACTGATCTGTTAGAGCTTGATCAGAGGAGAGATCGGCTGCCAAACTCTGGCCAACAAGAGCATGTAGTTGTAGATTGAAGTGTGTACTTTATAAAACAAGAAACTTACTTTCTAATGTGATCTTTTCTGTGATGTTCTTGGTTTTGATGTTTTCCTCTTGACTTGTGATAAAAATATTTTGACTGTCAATCATTTTCCACCCATACTTGGCCACCCACTGATTCACTTGTTTGTCTAAAAAGAAAAGAAAAAAATTAATATAAAGAACAAACATATTAAAGTGTGCGTGTATATATATATATGTATATATATAAAAACCAAACAGGAAGAAGAAGAGCAAGCAAGGACAAAATAGATCACAGTAAACTGAAACAAAATAAAAAAATAAAGTTAACTTTTAATCCTTATTCTCCCAGGACAATTGAGGACAAATGTGTAAACTGTGTGCACAATGTGTAGCGGAACTAAGAGGCAACGAGTGGCATGTGTAATATGTAAGCAGGATAGTGGACACTTACGCAAATGTAGCAACAGTTCCTGGAAAAATTAAATACTGGACGAACGAGGAAAGAATCAAAATGGCGGCGCCCATGTTTTATGACAGGTGGTCTCGGACGACTAACGCGAAATCTCGTTATCTAGTGATTTGTATGTAAATTATGGTCGGGCCTCGGTGGTGAAAAGCGAGCGGTTTGTTGGGAGAGACAGACGCGTTCTTGTTGGCGAGAAGTGAAGGCTGGGTGTGTGACCCAATTTTGCCGCCTCTACGTTGCCTGTTGGATTGTTACGTCGGACAGTCGTTTGAACTGGATTTTGGCTACAAGTGTTGCGGTCGAGGGACAAATCTGTTGCAGACTTATTCCTACCGGAAGTTGACACTTATTATTTTTTTGCTTTTTCTTTTCTTTACCAACACACAACTTTAAAAAGAACAAAGAAGAACTGGCAGTGAATCAGCAGAGGGTGGTTTATAATTTACACGTTTGTCCTCAACTGGCTCTGAAGAGAGAGGATTGAAAACCTGGCCAGCTTCTGTTTTGGTTGATATTGTTTTGAGTCACATCTTTATGATGATTTACTTTAACCTAATCTGATAAACTAAAACTCAAAATCTGAAATTGTCAACTCTAAAGCTTTTGCAGAGAACTTACATTCCCACTTTTAGAAGAAAGGCTGAAGACTTTGAAACCAAACTTTCAAATTTTACTCTCTATCAAAGGTAGCCAAATCTTTTTTCATGGAGGGCCGAATCATTTTTAGCCCTGTGTAAAGTAGTCCATATCAAAATGACTCTAGTTTCACCATAACAATATAAATAACAATTATATCCGCATGTTATTTGTACATTTATTTATTGGACAAATTTTGTGAACAGACTGCACAAATGTACGAGAAATGAGTTTGATATTTAATACATTTGCTACTATTGAGGTTTGTACATCTAAGCTGGGGAAAATATTTTACAATAAAAAGTTTTCAGTAAATCATGAGATATTTAGAGAAAAATGCAGATATGACATCTTACATATGCACAGGCACCTAGATCCCTATGTTAGTTTACACTGTGCCAATGATTGAGCATTGGCACAGTGTTGCATATTCTGCTGACAAATGAATGCGGCTTGTGGGCTGTAGTTTTGCCCATCCCCCTACGCTATATGTTTATAGCTTTCTCTTAAACAAACTTTCACCTCAAGTAAATAAATAAAAAAGGATTTTACAAGGTGGTTTGAAAGATTTCATGAGAGAAAACAAATAAGATGTACAGGAAAGCTCAAAAGGGTACGAGTTGGGATTCGCATAATGGTTATTGACATGTAAAATAGATCCTGAGAGTTTATTTAGTACTAAATCCCTTGGAGGATAAAAAAAAGCATGAAATCAACTCTCCCTGTACTTTGTCTTATTGCAAGATATTTTGATTAAGGTCTTGACACTGACAGGCCAAAATGACTGATGAAAGAAAATGGGACAGTTAAAGCCAGTGATTCTTTCTTGCTGATGGCAACCTGTAATGCTATACTACACGTCTTATAAAATTTGGGGAGGAGAGGGGCAAAGATAAATGCCAAGTCATTGATCAGCTTGATACTCTTCAATAAAAGAAATCAATTCTGGGAACCATTTTCAATAAATAGACACGTAAAATATTTTCAATTGACAGACTTGTACAAAATTTGGTTCTGATCAAACATATTATTGGAAAAACCTTTTTCACAAAAGTAAATGGATCATCATCATCATCATCATAGCTGTGTTTTTTTGTTGAAGCAGGACAGGGGTTAAACTTGCAAAAAATAAGGCAGTTCCTGCTTGACAGAGGAGCTAGTTCGAGGCCCAATTTTCCCCTCTCCTTCCGAAAATATCTTTGGGCTGTCCTCTTACTCTTCGGAGACCCATTTGATAAGCCCCTTGCTGCACTCAATATGTAGTCTATGGTTGCACAGTAGTGACTCAAGATTGCTAAAGCCTAACTTCTCAAGAAGTGAACCTGACCAGACTTCATCCACAACAGACATGCCAAACATCCAGCATATCATGGCCCTTTCATTCCACCACAGGTGGTTGAAGTCCACCATCAACAAGGTCCCTGTCTTGCAGCATGGTGTCGTGAATGTACACGACATCTGGTCTTAGCCGGGAGGCAGCAGGATGTGAGAATAGTCAGCAGCTGGTGAAATTTCTTCCATGTGACCTGGCAATGCTTACACCCGCAGCCTGAGGAGAAAGTGTCACCCAGGTAACAGAAGGAGGCAACAATCTCTATGGTCACTCTACCAACAACCACCTTAGTTAGTGGGCAGCTGTTGATTAGTTGCATCTCACTTCTGCAATGCTTACATATGAAGTCAGGATCAGCCACTGCACTTTTTGTGAATCCAGCATGTGCAGCTGCTGCAGGAAATGGCATTGTTGCCAATAGTAGCAAGGCAGACAGCACGCGGTTCTTTGCCAGACTTCCTGAGCACATCCATACCCAGACCTGAGACCACTATCTAGGTCTTGCCCATGTTCACATTGAGGCCCTTGGCTCCAGGCCTACCTTCCCGAGCACAGACCTGCCTGGGCATGAGACCACTTTGTCTTGCTCATGTTCACACGGAGGCCCTTGCTTTCCATGCTAACCTTCCATAGCACAAGTGTTTGGTGCAACTCTTTTAGTGACTGCGATGATCACCAAGTCGTTTGCATATAGGATGACCCATGAGAACAGCAAAAGACTCTATAAACCCTTTTTAGACCTGGATTGGTAAGATTTCATCAGGGAATAACAAACTTAGGTAGAGAAGCGACTCAAAAAGATATTTAACCATTGAATCATTTAAAAATTCAACAATTTGTTTGAAAGAGATTTGGATTTCATTCAAAAGATATTCCAAATGAAATTATGATCAAAAAGGAAAAACAGAAAATAATTTGTCTCCATCGTGTAAAAGGACAAAAAGGTTCACAAATTTCAAAAGGAACAAAGTACAAAGAGTGAGAGAATGCCATATCCGACCTTGAGAGCCCCTATCTTCTTCAATATGCCGTGTCCCTTCAGGACATAGGTAAACATGGCTCGCCACATGTAGCTTCCAATAAATTTTGTCTTTTTGTTATCTCTTCTAAACCTTGTTCTGCCATCTGTTTACTCAAGCTCATTCTTCTATGTGCAGTGTCCCTTCAGGTTCATGGCTCTTCACAATTTCCTGTCCTTCATAGCTCTTAATAAATTTTGTCTTTTTGTTATCTCTTCTAAACCTTGTTCTGCCATCTGTTTACTCAAGCTCACTAAGTAGGTTATGTGTTGTTTTTCTGTATCTCTTGCCTTCAAACTGTCCTGTGAGTATCAGATTCTCCAGGCCCTCTTTCCTCAATATGTACATTAGAAATTTCAACTGTCTCTTCCTGATGAGAAGTACGTTTCCTTTTTGTTTCCATTTTCTCTAAAACTTTCTCATCTTTCACATGTTCTGTCCATGGTATCCTCGTCATACTTTTGTATTTCCTACTTTTTTTAAAATATGAAATCTCTTTCATCTGTATGGGGATTGTTAAGCATTTACTGTCATATAAAAAGGACCGATATTGCACAACAGTTCTGTACTCTTTTCTTTGTTTCTAACAAAGGAACAGAAATCAGAAAAGTTAACACTAATTAACAATACTTCAAAGATCAATCAATCAAGACTGACTGACTGCAGCCAAGAGCATAAAGTCATTGTAAACGCTCCACGATGTTTTCATTAGCTGCGTAGTATGTGCTTTACCAGGGCTACATATGGTTTTTGAATTCATCATCCTTCTCTCAGACTGGTTGACATCCAAGGCTGAAGAGCAGTCTGTGCTACTATTTAACCCATAACCAGGAGGATCTATACCTTTCCTAGGGGTAGTTGCACAAAAGAGAACGTAATTAAACTTGACTGGAATGCGAACTCAGCTTTGATCTTTGTTCCAATCCACTTCAAAGAATTTTAAATATTACATCTAATAATAATGAAGAGCCATAGAAATAGGACAAGAAATACTAGAAAAGAATAATTGCCAGTGCTTTATGTGTATAGAATTCAAATTACAATGCAAATCCATACCTGAGAGATCTCCCAGTAGTTCAGCAAATACGTCTTTGTGAATGGTGTCATAGGAGATTCCAACAACATGACAAATATCTACAGAAAGAAAGGAAAAGTCGTTATATTTAAGAACTAGCTTGGAATCCACCCTTCAGGTGGACTTTAGGCTATCTCCTGTGGAGGGTTTGGGCCATCAGCCTTTTACCTTCAGCATCCCATGTACGTAAAAGTTATAAGAATTTAGAAATAATATTTTTTTTTAAATCTTTATTCACCTTAATTTGGCGTAACCTTTCTTCGTATATGCAACTGATATCCGTTGTTTATTTACATTTATTTTGCGTGCAATTTTTATTTTCTTTTTAAATCACCATTCCTTATGATTCCTTCACAGAAAGTCACACTTAAAAGACTTTAGGGAACTCGAACTATGTAATATTTTGAATACATCACAGTACACGTGCTAGAAAAATAAAAGAAACTCTATGAGCAATGTACCGTGCCCCGCTTAGGTTTTAATTACAATTAGACAATATTAATTGCGATGAAAAGCAAAATTAATGTCAAACCTTTAATAAAGATTTATTTTTTAAACCTTTCACTCTGTTTGATATTTAAATTTAACTTTAAATAAGTTATTTAATTTTTAATCAAGGGTAACTACAGTAGTTACTACCTGTTACTTTAGGTTGTTTATGATTCACCAAGCTCAAGAAATGGACGGATGGACAGACAGACAGCAGACTGTGCTTTATTTATTTTACAATATTTTATTTGTTTGAATAAATCTTGTCCAAATTCAACACAGTGTGGATAAAGGGTGAAAGAACCTGAAAAACTTACACTTCCTGATTGAATCATCAAAACCAGTGATGCCGTATATCATATTTGGATCCTTGGTAATTTCAGCCTGAAAAAAATAAATGGAAAAATTATCAAAATTGTATTTGTTGAGGAGGCATGAACCAAGTTTATGGCTTTCAAAGAGACAGAAAGCAGTGGAGATATGATATGACCCTAAGAAAATGGGTCTGGAATTTAGAAGACCTTTTTACCTTCCATCAACATGTCTGACGCTAACCTCCAGGAGTGATTCACTGTGCACCTTCTCAGACTAACGTTTTCAGCCGACATGAAGTGGAAAGATTATACTGAATCAAAGTCTGCAGCTAAGAAAGTTGGTTTATTATGTTGTGCTAGACAATTTTATCACCAGAATTTATTTTACGTATTTATCAGCCTACCATTCATCCTTGCTTTGAATATTGCTGCCACGTCTGGTCTGGTGCACTTGCTATATATGTAGAGATTCTTGATAAAATACAAAGAATCTGCAATGTTATTGGTCCTGACCTGGCATCTCTGTTTCAGTCCCTTTCCCACAACTATAACATAGTTTCCCTGTACCTTTTCTATCAATATTCCCATGATAATTGTTCTGATGAAGTTTCTGCTATGGTACCTAGACTTTATGAATTTAAGCGCAGTATTAGATTGGTGGCAATGTCTCAACATTTTACAGTTGACATGGCTAGATATAACCATACGTTGTATGCTAACAGTTTCTTCCAGCTTCTTGCTTCCCAGTTGACTTTGATTTTCAAAAATTAAAATGCAATGCCAATCATTATCTTCTGATTTCTTAATTTTCGTTCTCTCTTAATAGTAGCTTTTCTCATATTCTCTAACACTTGGCAATCCCTTGTCCCCCCTAGTGACTTTATTGCCTTGTTTGAGGGGAAATGATTTAAGACATTTTTTTTTTTCATCCAGTTTACAGAATACAAATATTAAGGAAGCCTCTGATAGCAGCCAGAATATATATAAAAAACATTAAGCACAACATAGAAAAATATTACCAAATATATTCAAGTGTAAACTTACCCAGAATTCCTTGAATTGACAAGTTTCCAAGATGTCAGCCAATTGGAAAATTTTTAACATTTCCTCAGTTTCTTGCTAAAACCAAAGGTCAAGGAGAAAATGACTCAAAATATGTTGACACTGTGCCAAATTCAGCAACTCTCAAGAGTTTCCTCATAGATTAAAATGAAAACAATGCACTCTAATGAATACAGTTATTCCAAACATGAATGTATCATTTTGAATATCTCAAGAACAAAATGCGCTGCCTTGAAGTTGGTAATCAGAGGGGGACTTTACTGCACATGCAATAACGAGGTTAATCAGTCAGCAGTTAAGAAGCTTATGTGAGACTTGCATTCACAATGAGGTCTTGTGCAAAACATCATATTACCCATGTCCGTCAGTTTTCATTCCCTGAAAATTACGGCCATCCCCCAAATCTAAAAATTGGCTCAGAAAGGGAGATTCCAGACTGTGGACGAGATTATGGAGAATGTGACAATGCAGCTCATGGTGACTCTGAAAGAGGACTTTAAAGGCCATTTTGATAAGCTGAAGAGACATGGTCAGGGTGTACGTGTTCTCAAGGCTATTTGAAAGGATTAAGGTGATACTGCTCTAAGTACAAATATTAAACGACAGGATCATTTTTGAACAGACCTAGATTTTTAGAGCCAAATAATTCTCTTTTCTTTTTATTATCTTTTATCCCAATGTTTCTAGGCTGACTGACTGATTGAAGTAAACTGTGCGGAATTCGAATATAGCAGTCACTTTTGAGGTGGCTTGATCTCATACCAAATGTCAGAAGTTACATGGATGACATCTTAACAAGGAAAATCTCATGGTCAGTCATGGCTCTGTTATTCTCGATTTATTTCTATTCACAAAAGGGTCGAACTTCAATCACATGCAATCACCTTATTCAGACACCGATGTCATTCATAACATTCAATACCATATAAGTATAAACATGACCAATTTTAAAATAGTCAAATAATGAAAAAGAAAATAGGAAAATAAATGCCAGAAGGGTTAAAAAAAGGATACTTTAGGTGAATCAATTAGACACTTGCACAAAATGAAGTCTGTGTGCGGCAGGTTGGTAAGGGCTTTTAAAAGAATGTGCATAACAACAGCTTTGTTGTAGTAGGTCGGATTAAACTGGTACCTAAAATTAAAAAATGCAACAAATAAAAATACTTTTTACATAAATTGCAATACAAAATATTGCTTCAAAAATTTAAGGACAGTCTTTTAGATTTTTTTTTTTTTTTTTACAACTATGCTTACATTATCATTTTTAAAATGTAGAAGTTAATTTTTATTGTTAATTTCAATTTTGGTTTGTCTAGAAAGTATCCAGCCCAATATGAAATGGCTGGATCATTCACTGAACAGATCTTGTGTAAAAAAAAAAAAAAAATTATTTTTATTAAAAAGAAAAGTTTTTTTTTTTTGTTTTTTTTTTAACAAAAGAATGTAGTTTGAAAAATTACCAATTTTGTTTTATATCCTTTTTTTTATTTTATATATATATATATATCTGTTGCTTTTTTAATGCAAAAACTTTTCCAAGTTTACAAAGATATTCTTTCTGCAATATGGATAACATCAAATAAAATCAGATTAAACTTTGCAAAAATATTCCATTATTCAATGACTAAAACATTCAACATTTTTTTGTAGAAAAAAGAAAACTTTTCAAATTGAGACGCATATAATGTATTAAAGAGAGAGAAAAAAAAAGTCTTGTTCTTGCAATAACAAATTTGGATTTACTGAAGGTAAAAAGAACTCACAGTTTTAATACGGCCAAATTGGCTTCCAGATCATAAGTATTCTCTCGAACTTGCATTTCAACATATCGTTCTAATGTTGAGAGATTATCAGGATTGTACCTAAAAACAAACAAAAAAAAAATAAAAAATCAATATTTGATATTTCACATCAATTAAAAGAAAATTTTTTATAATAAATCTCAAAGCACTAATTTTTAAAGTTTATATTTTTTAATTTTATTTTTAATCAAAACATTCTAGATGAAGTATCCTCTGGTCATTAAATATCTGAGAATATGGGATTTGAGTTCAAGCCTCATTGGAAGCTATCTCATGATTCTCACTTAACAGTCAGAGGATATTTGCCCACAAATGCTATGAAAAAAGAAAAACAAGATGAAGAGAACTAATTAATATTTAATAATTAAAATAAATCATCTCAAAATTCAAATTAATTAGTACCATCATTAGGTAATTACCACACAAACATAAATAAAAGAATGATGCAAACATAGCAATACGAATAAAGATAGGATTTGTGCCCTGCTCAATCATGTTAAACAAAAGCAATAGAAAAAGATGCAAGCAAGCCAAAGAGGAATAACTCAACAAGCATACAGAGATAGAAAGGCTACAGAAGACAGGAATAACAGGAATATATTAAGAGATAAAATGAAATAGCAAGACAGAAACTGTCCTCATTGACTGGATGGATAAATTAAAAAACATTAATAACAGATAAAAGAAAGATACTTCAATGACAAAACGATTACAAGCAGTATGCCATGAATACAAAGGGGCAACATGAGGCAAGACCTGTAGGATTAAAATCTGAGGTAAGATTGGTAGTGGCCAAGACAAACAGAAACAAAGCAGCAGGTGGGATTGCAATAGAGATATTAGTCTTAAAGGATTTCAGGATTGATAAAATTAATGCAATAGTAAAAGAAATATACAAAAATGGTACAGTATTTACATTAGTCGGACTATTGTCCTCATCTTTGTCGCCATATTTGTCACAACGTTTCGGCCGTTGTACGCTCCGGCCTTCTTCAGGTGGTTGGAATTTCGAACCGAACCCTTTATTTCGATCACTGGGGTAGACTGTTCTAGTTCCACGAGCCATGTTTGATGGATGTCAGTTATCAGTTATCTCCTGGTAATTTTCCCTCTGAAAGTTCTCCACTGCCTGAACCGAGTATTGAACTCGGACTCTTTGGGTCTGTCACTGGATCTAACCAACGCCTTTATCCACTGTACCATGTGTCCTTGAGGACATCTGAGTATGAATTTCTGAGTATTATAAACCTAATTTTTCAGCAACCATTTTTTACCATATCTCATATTGCAATTTTGCTGTTATGAGATGAGGACAATAGTCCGACTAATGTAAATACTGTACATAATACCTCATCTCAGAAATATAGACAGACACAAAAATGGTGAAATATCAGAAAACCTCAGTAGATCTATTTTCATATATCATGCCAAAGAAGCCATTGGACAATCAGTTTAATGAGCAACATATATCATTAGGAATTTAATTCCAGTCTAATTCTGCTTTATTAGACTAAAAATAGGACAAGATGAGCCTGATATTGTTTAAAACACTGGAACAAGAAATGTAATCTTTATGACCACAATGTGGTCAGAGTGAGCAGAACAAATGCAGAAGGACATACACCTAGATTATAAAAAGGTGCTTGATGTGATACGACAAAACCTACTTGTAATATTAGAAAAACTGGATGGGCAATATATTAAAGTAATCAGTAACCTCTGCTGGGAATTAAAAGCCTGTGTGCAGATGAAGAACAAATTTGGTAAATGAATAAAAATAGAAAAAAAAAGAAGTTAAGAAAAAGGGTGCATTTTTTTTAATGGATTTATAGGTTCTTTAGAAAACATACGAGGATTTACTATAGGCATAAAATCTTAATACGACATCTGACTTGGAAAGGAAACTGAACAAAGTCTAAAACAAAGTAGTAATAGAAAGCAAGAAGAAAGGACTACCTATTAATTGTAAGAAAACGATGCATGGTCATCAACAAGAGAAACGACCCAAGGTGTGAGCTACCTATTGGGGATATCAAAATCAAACAGCAAAACTGTGTAGTGTAGTAAGAAATCTAAAGGTGCAGGAAAATAATGAAAGATGTCTTTCAGAAACTAAGCAAAGTATGAAGAGATAGGAAAACACTGTTAGAAACAAAGAAAAGAGGGCTGAACTGCTAGGTGACATCTAATCTACTATATGGCAGTGACTGCTGGACAATTTCTTCACAGATGAAGAGGAAACTTGAAGCAACAGAAATGTTGTTCTACAGAAGGATGCTGAGAATCCCATGGACAAAAATTTATAATTAGAAATCAAAAAGAGGCAGTTGAAAATCCTGTGATATATAAGGATAGAGAACTTGGAGTATTTGACACTCACAGGACATTGGTATGTAATTGTGAGTACAAGGTTGGTTGGTTTGTTTAGTGGCATATCAACACCTTATGGGTCATTTATGCTGAAATTTAATTTCTTGTATTGCTGGTAATTTTTACTACAAAAATTGTATTTTTATACTTTCATAGTGTTTTGACCCCTTTTTAACTATTCGCCCAGCTATGGGCAAATAGTTAACAGGTGGGACCCTAACAGGTGCTACCACTCCAGGTCAGGGTGAACCCGGGAACAACAACAATTAAGAGGTGGTTCCACGCTCCTCAAAACTTCCCGATCAGAAGCCTTGCTGCCAGATGTAGTTTATCATCATACCCAGAATGAACAAAGCAAAGTAAGCAGAGGAAAATAGCATGTAATACATTTAACTGGTTTGTATGAAGGATTGGCAGAACAAGGACAAATAGGAGTGACAAGGGGCTAAATGTTATTTAGAAAAACAAAAAGACAAGGAATTTTGAAGATCACCTACATTTTGAAAAGACATGGAAAAAAGAAAAAAAAAAGGCCTTCAACTACAGCAGGCAACTAATAAATTAATGAAAGTATTCTTTATTCCGGAATTCAATTAACCTAAACATGAAAGAAATTAGCCAGCCATTAAAAACGGATTTTGGTTAATCTTACTTTTCAATGAACAAACACTTGCCATGATTACAATGAAACCTATTGACACAAATAATATTGACTAAAACATATGTAAAGCACCATTTCTTTGAAAGGATTTATCTAAACAGTTTTTAAATTCCTGAAGATTGACTGTGTAAAACAGCCCAACAAATACTGAAAAAAAAAATCAATAGATAATTTTTTTTACCACCACATGTATATAATGCCAGCATGTAGCCAATGGAATCTTGTCTACCACAGTGACAACTCATGGTTCTTGATAATGACTGAGATGGTTGAATATGAATAAATGACTATATTTGACATGACAAAAGGAATAACAAAAACAGAAAGTTCGAAACACACTTTGTAAAGATTGTGTGTGTGTGTGGTAAAAATTTTGATCAAGAAAATTGTTTTTAATCTCATTAAATAATTTACTGCATTTACACACCATTCAAGATAAATTCTAGATAGAAAAATCTGAGTAAGGGGTAGAATCTAACACCTTATTAGATTTTGGAAAAAAATTCCAAATCTCCACTTATTTCAACTGGCCCAAGTCGTGATTATTAGTGTATCTTGTAATTAAATTGATAAAATAAAAATCTGTAAATCAAAGTCAGATTTTAATGTAGAACCATCGACAGTAAACATTTTCCAAATATAAAAATCAAAGCATCTAAATTCAGACACCATAGACAAATACTCTCTAAACAAAGACTTGGTATTGAAAAAAAAAAAAAAAAGTTACATTTAGCAAATGTAGAGTAAAATAAATTGATTGATTATAGTCTGGTTTGAATTTCTGAGCTGAGATATTATCATTAATCAATTTTTGTTAGTTTATCTTTAATTTTATTCATGCATTTTAATCACATTTAAGTGGCATAGATCAGAAATAAAGATCTAGTCTCTGGTGAGATCTGAACCCACTTCCTATATTCAGTTGATCTCTCTCTCTCTCTCTCTCTCAGACTATTTTAACTGCAACCACCGTTTACGGGGCGCACTTAGTAAAGCAGTTGGATTTTATTGCCTGCTTACTTTGCCAATACTTTTTTATTTTACCAAAACAACTGAATTATTGTCAGTTATTTTTTTAACACAAAAGAATTGAATTAAATTTCATGAACAATAACAACAAAATTTCATGCTCAAATTAAAGAAAGAAAAAATCCCTGCCATAGGAAATTTCATTTTCTCTCTCTCTTAAAAAAGAAAAGAAAAAACTTACTTAGCATGATCATGAGAGCTTTTTTAACTGGAAAGAACATTGCAAATCAGTGCAAGTTTTCATTTTCAGCAACTTTGTAAATCTCTCTTATCCGTCCTCTCCAAACATTCCTGTTCTAACTTTATGGAAATGCCGCAGGTCTTCTAAGCTCTTCAAAGGTTTTACAAGGAATGTTAGGATTAGTTCTTTTAATGTCATTGTTCAATGTGTATATGACAGTTGTGCATCCAATGCCTATGGATGTTATTCTTCCATTTGGTATTCATGATAAAATTATTTTCATAATATTTACTGTGTAACACGAAAATTAATACCAAAGTCATTCTTTGATTTTAGTTTCTTGGAGACAATAATATACATCAATGCCTGAGGACAATAATTCTTGCTTTTCCTTTTTCACAAATCCTCTAGCATTAAACGCCCCAATGGCAAAATCTTTACATGCGACTGGAGGCATTCACAAAGTTTTAAATAAGTTACCAAGTGGAGAACTCATTATCTTCTCCACGGCATGTACAGAAAATGGTAGTGAAGTCCTATTTTAATAATACACAAAGATATAGCACAAGGCAGAAAATTGGAGGAAGAGTAAAAGGACTTTTACTATTTTGTTAATTTAGCTAGCCTAATAGTCACATTGAACAACTGTACAATTCTTCATTGTACCATTTATGATGAAAACTTTCATGCAACAATCATCAAAAGTAGGTACTTCCAAAAATTCACTAAATAAAAAAAAAGATACACAAAGAAAAAAAAAAAATGCACAAAACTAGGTATGTCCAATTTTGACCTTTTTAGCGTTTTTTTTAGTTGTTTTTTGTCAGTTGAAAGACACATTAATTTCGAAATTCTTGTAAAAATTAACTACTTGTTGGATTGTAATGAAAACTTCAGAAGTTATTCAGAAATGAATTAACTTATTTTAGAAATGTTTGTCTCTTTGAAAGTCATGGTATAAATATTTTTTTTTTATATCTGTTACCCCCCTCGAACTTAATTTTATGAAAACACAAAAAAAAATTTATTTGCAACCTCAATTTTTTTTTTAATGCTCAAAACTCTGAAAAATCTAAATCATCGATTTTTTTGTTAAAAAAATGTCCGAAATTGTCCAAACTTTTACCTCAATTGTAAAAATACAAAACCCAATAAAACTAAGACAATATTTAATTAAGAAAGTTTTTAATGGCTTTTCTGAATAATATATACGAAGGTAATTATTATCTGAAAGAAAAAAATTTTTTTGATGAACAATAAATTTTTACATTAATTTTCTTTTTTTTTTCAATTTTAAATACACAATATGACAAAAGGTTGTTATATATTTATACATTAAGTTCTTTCTGCAACCTTATGGAAATAATATATTATGTTCTCTACTTTTTAAAGATCATAAATTTGAAAGCTTATTAAAATCTGACAACCATAATTATTTTTAAAATAATTTTTAATATTCCAAAATTGTATTTAAAATCATCTACAACGAAAGTACGGATGCACATTGTTGAAATAATGTCACATGAGTAGTTTCCTTTGATAGAAGCAAGTTTTTTTTTTTACTTCAGAAATGGCTTTGATTCGTTCAGTAACAAGAAAACAACGCTTGTCAAGTTTTCTGAATATCGTCGTATTATTTTCAATTTTTTTCTTTTTCTATTCAAATATAATCGAATAGTGGCATAAAAGAAAATATCGACTATTTACAATTACAAAAAAAAAAAAAAAAAACGCCCTTGGAAGTCCACCCAAATTTTCAAGTTTGAAATCGAATGCATAAATTCATTGTACATTACTTTGGAATTATTATCCACACGACAAATTATCAATTAAAACGATTTTTGGAGTTTAAATTTTCTGGAGTTAGCTCGCTACTACTCAAACTAAAAAATACTTGTCGAGTCAAAACAAAACCAACATAGCATGTTAATTTTATTAATAAATAAAATAAAACTCATATTACTGCCATATAATTATTAATAAATAGAAAAAAATCTGCCTTAATAAAAAAGAAATAAAATCTCATTTCATTAAGTTAACCCGTTTCAATTAATGGTGTTTCATGAAATTTTTATATTCTCAGAAAAATATTTCATGACTGAAATAATAAACCTCAATTTAAAAAAATGTATTTTTTTACTGTTTTATTTTTACTTGTAAAATTTGATTTTCTTTCATAATTTAAATGTTATTTTCAGTGCAGAATTCTTCCTCAAACGTAAGGTAAAAAAAAAAAAAAAAAAAAATTTGAAAGTGAATTTTTAAAAAAAAAAATCTACTAACCAGATTCACTTAAAATTAGAACGAATTATATCACTTCTGCGCTACCGTCCAATAAATTTCCGTACCGTAAGTTGTGAATATATTGACGTACATCAATCAACGCCTGTCAAAATAGAGCACCCTGGTTGGAAATATCTCTCTTAAAAAATTTTCTGCTAAAAATGTAAGTAATGTTTCTTTCAAATTACATTAAGTATACTTTAATCATTCTAAATTTCCTAAGATAACAAAAGAAAAAGGTGTAATTGATTTTTCATGATTTTTTAACTAACAAACTATGATCTTTCCGACAGAAATGTCGATAAGTTCGATTTTACGAAATTTTTTGACTCGAAAAAAAAAACAAGATTTTTAATAAAATTTTTAACATTTATAGGAAGGATTAAAAAATCTGAAAACATATTCAGAAAATACTTTGGTCTTTCCTCTTTAATAACAACATAAATATTTAAACGTTAAAAATTGTTTTATCAATTTGGGGACCTTTTGTCGTCAAGGTATACCACTTTTTAGCGAAATATTGGACATACCTACACAAAACATAAAAAAAAACCATCATTATCAAAAAATGTTTCAGTTTAGGATTTTTTTTTTCCATGTAAAAATATTTTTTTAAATTCTTCTTAGAACCTTGGACATTTTACTTACAAAATATTGTTTCTTTAGAAAAGAAAAGTTTATTTTATTCTTTAAAAAAAAAAAAAAAAAACTAAAGAGGAGAGAATTACTTTGTGTTAACAACAAATCCGTCAATATGGACGAATAATTTATAGATAGATTTTTTTTTTACTGATAAGGAGAATAAAGAAGAAAAAAAGATTCCAATCAATTTAAATTTAGCTTGAAATTCAGAGTATTTTGCTATTGGGAATATTACCTTGGAATTAAAACCAAAATTAAAGCTTCGAGAAAAAACTTTCATTTAAGAAAAAAAAAAAAGAAAGAAAAAAGGTCATTAGGTTCAATTGTTTGCAATCATCTGAACATTATGATAAAAAGCAACAAGAAAAATACTTATTTAAAAAAAAAATAAATTAATAATTTATCTCCCACGAAATATTTTCTAATTTGTCAAACAGGTGTTTTTTTTTTCTTTGTAATATTGTGAGGACCAAGCATCTGAATATTCAAAGCGAAAGAAAAAAGGGAAATAAATTCCAATTATTTAAAGCAGTGATTCCCATTTGATTTTTTGGGGCCATGCTCCACTTTAGTTATTTCTAAAATTCTGGTGTTCCCTGTAATATTTAAATTTAATTGTTCCATGTATGCCAATTAAAAATGTAAATACATACACAAATTACAAAATATTTTTATGTATGCATATGCATCGTATTAAAATTAAAGCTCTCACTCAGACACATAAGAAAACAATTGAATTCACTAACTCATTCTTGAATTGACCCCTTTGTTGGTATAGAAAGCTGAAGGGTGCACATCCTACGAATGCCCCACCAAAGTATTACTATGCCCCACTTTGGGAATCATTGATTTAAAAAGTAATCGTAGTATTCAGGCAATCATTACATGAAGAGTTAAGAAGACACAGTGACAACCAAACTAATTTTGAGAAAACAAAAAGTAAACACGAACAATAACTCAAAAAAGAGGAAAATTTCTACATTTTTCTTTAAAATTTATATATTTCTACCTGAAGTAACGAACGTCATTAACCTAGCGATGGAAATAAAGCATAAGATTCACTTATTTCCAGCGTTCGTCCAAGCCCATGCGGGCAAGCGTTAAACTTAATAAAGAGTAGTTTGTTTTGTTTTTTAAATAGTTTCCTCAAATAATACGATGCTAGTTTTAAACGAGAATTTTCTTTTATTGAGATTTATGATTTTTAACAAACATTCACCAATAAAGATGAAGTGGAATTGCATTTAAAACTGAACCTCAATAGAATGGCCTCTTCATGAACATGTGGGAATCCATAGGTCTCTATGCCAAACAATGTTATTCCCAGATAACACGACAAATATAAAAAAAATACAAGCACAGTGTTTGAAAGCGATATATATTTAGAAAAATCAAACATTCAAAGATTGCATAAACGACTTTTACCGATCAATTCCTTTCAAAAGTTTAGCAACATTTCCTCGCATAGCTTCTGCCATTTTGTCGGCGTTTGAAATAGGATTGACCTTTTCGAAGCCGCAGAAACGTAAAAAAAAATCGTATATTTTAAAGCCGCATATTCGAATTATATTATTTAACTTATTTTAAATATGGTTCTTAGCTTGTATATTTGTAGATATCTGATATACATTTTTATTTTAACCACATATAGGCTTATACATAATATTATATAGGTATTCTAGTGCATGTCTCTCTGCCTGTTTCTCTCTAAATATAATCTCTCTCTCTCTCTCTCTCTCTCTCTCTCTCTCTCTCTCTCTCTCTCTCTCTCTCTCTTTTTGTTTTTTGTTTCGGAATTTATAAAGAACCTATTTACTTATTTATTCCTTTTTTCATTTCATCCAAAAACAAAATGCCAAAAAGTTTCTTTGTCTTTTTTCTTTATATTTTTTCCTCATGCCAAATTTGCTGATGTGCATATAATGCTTACATTTGAAACATTTTTCTTATCTCTCTGCTTTCACTGTGATTCTATTTCCCATCTGTTCAGTAGCATCACCAGCAATTGGCAAGTAAATTTCTGCTTGGGAATTCAAACACAAAATATGCAATTTTAAATGCTAAAGGTTTTGTTTTTATTTTTTACTCAGAATTTGAAAAAGTATATGAAAGACTGATAATATATCGACCATTTTCAAAAAGTTAAAAAATATATGTATATATAATATATATATATAGAGAGAGAAGATATATATATATATATATATATATATATATATATATGTGTGTGTGTGTGTATGTGTGTGAATAAAATAGACACTCAGAAAATAGTATTTCGTCCTTCAAATTTCATCATTCAACTTTATCAAGGCAAATGATGATAAAAAAGTGAAATGTATAGTTACATGAAATTCAAAAATGTTAAAAGACGCTCTTGTGAAAGACTCTTTTTGGATATTGGTAAATTTTTCTTTTATTTTTTGACTAAGTGTGTGTTTTTGCTCCATGTCAATGATAAATATAATATCTCTGTCTGTCTGTCTATTCCTCTCTCTCTCTCTCTCTCTCTCTCTCTCTCTCTCTCTCTCTCTCTCTCTCTCTCTCTCTATATATATATATATATATATATATATATATATATATATATATATATATATAGCATAGGTAATAAATCTGTTTGTTTATAATCTAAGTGGATCCTAATAGTATAAATATTGAAACAGATCCGTATTTATTATAACGGAGCATATAAATAGGATTATTACACAACAAAATTCAAAATTATCTCATATAGGGGGAGGGGGAAATAATATCTATCTATCTATATATATATATATATATATATATATATATATATAGATATTATTTACCCCCCCTCCCACTATATGAGATAATTTTGAATTTTGTTGTGTAATAATCCTATTTATATGCTCCGTTATAATAAATACATTGAGACTAGTCGCCTGACGATTGCACTAGCATGAAACAGACTGTCGCCTCTAAGTGCTGACTTCCATGTCCACTTTTATATATATATATATATATATATATGATAGGATAAGGAACAAATAGGAAAATTCTGTTGGATTCTAATCCATATTTGATCCCAATTCATTGTGTGGGCACGTGTGTAGATTTAATAGGCCAGTTAATAAAATTTGAGGAATAAAAAGATGACAAAATGATAAAAATATTGTCAGTAAGACTAATAATATTTATTTTATATTAGCATCCTTTTGACTCAACTAAAACATGAAGAGAAAGATCTTAAAGTCAGAATTTTCAGACATGTCTTTTTCTATTGGTCAAAATAAATTTTCGCGCAGGCTTGCGGATTTGAAAACAGTGAAGAAAAGAGAGATTTTTATCTGGTATTCGCCACAAGTGCACTTAAGTTAGAAATGAGGATTTCTAAGGTACATCATGAGAAATGAGGGTTTGGAAAATTTAATACCCACAGGACAGATCAAAAGCAAGAGGGACAGAGGAAAACAATTCCTAACCTACCTAGTGAGCTTGAGTGATGGATGGTGGAGCTTTTTAGGAAATTGTGGAGAGCCATTATCACCAACATCCTGAAGGGACATGATACATAGACTTAGTTCAACAGGGAGACAACAAGGATTGCCTTCACCACAGCTCTAAAGAAGCAGATGGTATAAGAAAGGAATGATGTAAGTTCTTTAAGGACCATGGTATTAAAATTATAACAACCATCATTTTGATAGAAATAAATTATCTAGTTGCCATATTCAATTTGAAAACAGGGTTATTTTGTCTGTAAGAACATCAGTGTTCCAGATTTTTATATTAAAACTCTGAACATCTGAATTCCAAATAATAATAAAATAAAGATAACAAAAACATGGTCTCATGCCTTTTAAATAAAGCATTTGTATTTACAAACATATTTATATGAATTCAAAAGAGTCAAAAAGGACTAAAAATAGTCTTTGGTTGAGTTTTTGGGTAGTTGGTACTGTGGAGGTCACCAGGACCTCTCATATTTATATTAACACAAAATACCACAAAATATGAAACAATAAGAAGAAACTTTCAACAAGAAAGGGTTGACTAAATGAATGGAATTTATATATGCATAACAACAATTGTACAGACAGTAATTCAGTTGTGTTTGAAATGCTGAAATTTACTTGTCCTTGGAATTTTGAGTGAAGAAAATGTTCCTGTTGATAAACTGTGATGTATATTAAAAGGGTGTGTGAGTTTGGAGAACTTTAGTAAGGTGTATTTTTACTTGTAAGAGAATTAAACAGTTTTTTACTTACAATATTAAGTGTTACTATAGTTGAAAGTTCAATGTTTAAATATAACAGGAGTTATTTCCCTTAAACTGCAAGTTGAATTGTTTTGCTTAAGGATTTGAAATAAAATTTGTTGAGTGAGAGAAAATTGTAGTCTTCGCTTGAAAATCAAGAAGTAATATTTGGTACTAAAAATGTAGTTTTTTAGTTTAACACATGCTCTGGAAAATGAAAATCTCACTATTAGAAATTGATAAGTTTCTGTGTCCTTGTAGTTGAAGGAGTGAATGTTCCTAGATATTCGTAGATGTGCAATGTTAGTACACATATGTGTCTCTCATAGTGTTTTCCCCAAAGAGACAAAACGTGACCTTTCTACTGAACTACATTGCTGTGGGTCTGAGAAGACAGGAAAGATGAAAAATGGAAGATGTGTCCAACTATTTATAAGTAATGTGAATCATGTGATAGGCTCGCAAATGCATAACCAGATTTTGGTGGTAAATTGACTCTGAACACTTGTGCATAGGTATTGTAATGTTTTCACAAATATATTAGCCAATCAGAAGTTGGAGAATTATTCAAGGCTTGTGTGATCCACTTTGATGTTTAGTTTGTACAAAGATTTTCGTTGAAAGAATACAATGAAGTGGTAGCAAATCGTTTGTGAATTGGGTTTCCGGAAATCTCCACAGGGTCTCCATGCTCCCACCTCAGGTTTAGGGACCATGTGTAATGGAGATATGTAATGGGCTTGAAGACGGTCGTATTATACCTAGGTCCAGCATATGCTGGAAGTTCAGCCTTCGCCAACTTATACTTATCTGGATGTAAGTGACATGGAGGCGAATGAACAGGAGATCCGTGGTCTCGATCTTATGCTCCGCATTATGCCAAACAGGCTCTGTATATTTGAAGGGAGTACTGATCTCCAGGTACTTTTTGAGTAATTCCTGTAACCCATTAGCAGCGGGCAATGCTGCCCTGATCCCAGTAGTTGTATACTTCAACGTTATGCCTCTCATGGTGAATTCTGTCGTTTGGTCCATCAGAGACAAGGAAGACATGTTAACAGTTAAGCCAAAATGGGCAAGGAATTGCCACCAGTAAAATGGCATTGGTCAGCAGCAATTCAAACTGAAGACATGTGTACACTTTGTCGACATGTACAACGCAGTTCTTCCAGAGTGTGGTATACATTCATCCTGAATATAATTTCAGCACACTAAGAACAACAATGCACATACTTTGTCAAATCAAGTATCTATCTTCACTTGATAACATGTCAGGAATCACGCTTCCAATTTTAACCAGCGTAGATCATTAGACACTTTCTCTATTCAGATCACAACATCTTGATGGAATATTCCATACCTACTTGTCACCCCTCCGGGATAATGCACTTTTCCCGCATAATCACCCCATAACCAATCAGCATCTTAGTTTCAGCAAACTAGGTTTTTCATTGGCTGAGACCTTAAAACTGTACCTTTTGCCGCGCCCCGCTTTGGAGCCGGTTTTGGAACTGCACACTCAATAAATAGAAGCGTTTCGATTCAATTC
The DNA here is from genome assembly GCA_964036315.1 of Acanthosepion esculentum. Classification (NCBI taxonomy): domain Eukaryota; kingdom Metazoa; phylum Mollusca; class Cephalopoda; order Sepiida; family Sepiidae; genus Acanthosepion; species Acanthosepion esculentum. Next base: position 68,769,019 of record OZ038512.1, read on the forward strand.
TAACAGTCAGAACTTCAACCCTGGAGAGATACTAAATGAATCCACGCCAGTCAAAACTTTGACCTAACTAAACTTTTCCCGCGATAATTCTTCTGACTCAGCAAACAGCACTTCGCTCTCTCAGGGACATTACTTACAACATACTAAAGAAAGTGAATTAACCCACTACTAAAACAGTATTTGTAAATCTCAATCCAACATCAAGACAACAGCTAAAGGTACACAACTCTTACAAACTTTGAACAGTAACTTTAACAAATGCACACATACACACTATTGACTGAACTCCCACAAAAGACATTTTGTAATTCGATAAAACATTTTGTTTAATTTCATACACAAATCTTAACCACAAGTCTACACACATTGAAACTCAGCATAAACCTTCTACATATTTCATTACATCTGGTCGTACTTGATCAGCAATATCTATCTTGATTGTGTATGTTCAATTGATATAAATGAATGTTATTTGTTAAACCTTTAATCACGTTGTCCTCATTTTTGATTTCTCCCAAATGATTTTACCTTCAATGTTCTTATTTTTATATTTGTTGTGGATGAATGTCTTGTGAGCACCTACATTTCCTAGCCTTCTGATAACCTAACCTTCTGATACGCAAAATACATTCGCCAATCTGCAACAATCTTATTACATATTGAAAGTTTCTCATTTTTCTTCCCAACTTTCAATCAGGGGAGGGTATTTCAGCATTCTGCTACCATTTTCTTTTGACAGCAATTTTTGTACAAACTAAACATCAAAGTGGATCACAGAGCCTTAAATAATTCTCCGACTTCTGCTAATATATGTGAAAAACATTGCAATGCCAACACACAAGTGTTCAGAGTCAATTTTCTGCTAAAATCTGGTTATGTTTTCATGAGCCTATCACATGATTCACATTACTTATAAATACTTGAACACATCTTTACTCTTCCTCTTTCTTGTTTTCTCTCATCTACAAGCAGTGTAAGCTCTGTGGAGAAGTCGTGTTTTCTCCCTTTGGGGAAAATGCTATGAAACATCATGACATACACATGCACACATATACATATGAACATCTACCAACATTCTCTCTTTCAACTACAAGTACACAGAAACTTATCAACTTCTAACAGTGAGATTCTCATCAGCAAACAACAAGCTGCCTGTGCACATATGACTTTCAAAAATTCATCTCAACCAATTTCATCCCTTTTCGGTGAACGAATTTTAGCGGCGAGATACTTCAATATATTTTTCAACTCGGAAGTGTTAAACTAAAAACTACATTTTTAGTACCAAATAATACTTCTCGATTTTCAAGCGAAGACTATAATTTTCTCTCACTCAACAATTTTCTTTGAAAAGCTTAAGCAATTCAAACTAACAGTTAAAGGTAAAAAACTCCTGCTATATTAAACATTGAACTTTCAACTATAGAAACACTTAACATAATATTGTGAGTAAAAAATTGTTTAATTCTCTTACAAGTAAAAATACATCTTACTAAAATTCTCAGACACATATTAAAAATATACATCACAGTTTATCAACAGGAACATTTTCCTCACTCAAAATTCCAAGGACAAGTAAATTTCAGCATTTCAGACAGTACAGACTTTAGTTTACACTGTCTGTACAATTGTTGTTATGCATTTATAAATTCCATTCACTTATTCAACCCTTTCTTCTTGAATGTTTCTTCTTATTGTTTCATATTTTGTGGTATTTTGTGTTAATATAAATATGAGAGGTCCTGGTGACTTCTAGAGTACACAGACAAACTGTAGTTTAGAAAAGATTTGTTTGTCTACAGAAAAATAACTCTAGTTGAAAAAAAAAGCTTTTATTGTTAGTGAAAATTCACTGACTGTTTTTGTTGTTGTTGTGGGATATGATTTGTTTGAAGTTGCTGACTGGCTATCCATGAAGATTCACCGACCTTCCAAGCTGTTGATGTTGTAACTGATGCATTTGAAGTCATCGGAACATACTTCTTTTAGTATGCACCGGGAAAAGAAAAAGCTATGTAGTCACGGCATGGACACACCCACATATCTCTGCTTTTTGAAATTTGAAATCCGTGGGCTTTTTATAAGAAATTTTTCCTGAAAGTTGGCTTAAGAAAAATAGGGTTTTAGTTTTCTCTTATTGGTCAAATATTTAATGTAATGTTAATATCTAACTAACAGATACTTGGTGTGTGTTGCATTGTGGAATCTTTTTGGTATGTTTGTAATATTGTTTGTTATTGATGAGAAAATAAATTTTGGGTGTGTTCTAATATGGTTTGCATGTGGGTATGTAAAATGTGTTGGAAATCAGGTTTATTTTCTATACATCTAAAAGTCAATGCAGACTAGATTATCCACCAACTCTTCAAATGAGGAAATATTTAAAAACTCAACTTTGAATTATCAAAGAACCTTAAATGAAAGCAAACATAATGACAAAAAAAGAGGCTATGCAAAGTGATTTGTGCGACAGTCACACAGGATAGCTACTTTACTATTTACTTTACAACTTGGTACTAGCATGGTAACAGTAGGAATAAAATTAAAATTATGAGAATAAGTTTTAATTGTAGTGATACAGTAGAGAATTATTTCTGTTTTGAGGAGATAAATCACATGGGCCACTTAGTAGAGTCACTTCATACAGTGACCAAAGCAGCAGCCAAATTAAGTTTGTTTACAGCAGCCACCATGTGAGGTTGCTTTCTTTTAGCCTGAGTCAAAGGGCTCTGGCTGAGGCTAAATCTGCTTTCCCAGCATCTTACAAGGACATGGTTTCATTTCCCTTTTGGAATATATATTTCCCAGATACAGAATGAAACTCCAGTTTACAGTCCTCAATTTGGAAAACCCAAGATTTACTGTATCCTGTTCATGGAATATGTTCTCGCCTGGGACATAGATGAATCTGGAGTCCTAAACATGTCTACTCCAGACACAGGAGTATCTCCATATTATATGTAAGTCCTTTCCTTTTTATTTCTCCTTACACTTTGCTTTGCTGTGTAGATATATCTGATATATTTTCTGTGTGGAACATGTGTATATATGTATGTATTTTTTTGTGTATGTCTTAGTACTATAAAAGTCTTTCTGAGAACAAAGCATGTCTGTCATTCCTTTTCCTTTCAGCCATTCTGTTCTGCTTGTGAAATATGGTGTTATTATATCACTGATATAATAATGCCCATAATGTGGGGAGAGAATAAATCGTTCTCCACCTAGCTTCCACAACCCTGCATTTATATAATGGTCTGTAATAGTTATTTTCAAAGAATGGATTGAAATAAAGTTCAAATATATATATATTATTCCAGGATCATTTTCCAACTTATTCAAGATGATCTTTGCCCTCTCTAACCTTCTAACTTTCTGTCTTGGAGTAACAAGTTTCCTCACAGGTTTCACATACAATTTCATTTTCAAGTGTTTTTTCACTGTTTTTTGGACTGTCATAGCTGAAACTGCTCTCTCATATACCAAATGATGATCCCTCTTCCTGTTGTGACTTCCTGATCCAATTTTCCTCTCTACTGTTTCCTCTTTTTTAAAATTATTCACCATTCTCTTGATGGTTCTTGAATGGACTTTGGAGATGGAAGCCAGTGTATGAATATTGGTACCATTACTGAAGGCCTGAATAATAGTCATCCTCTCAACATTGCTCAGTTGGAAAGACAGTGGGTCTGACACAACAATTTTAACCTGTTCTATTTCTAACTGAATAACTCAAAGAGTTTTCAGTGATTCTCACAAAAAATGGTGTCAAGATGGCTAAACATCAGAAAACCTGGAATATGAAACTCAATTAGTTTAGTGTTTTTTTAGATATTAAACATTTTGTGGGATGGACAATTAAGCCATTACCCAATTTGGACAATTTTGCTGTTACATCCAGTATATATATATATATATATATATATATAGGCTTCGTTTCAACAACCATAAACAAGACATACGACAAAATAATCCATATTCCCCAGTAGCAGAACACTTCAATAGACCACGACATTCGATAGATAATTGCAAATGTATATTGATAGACTCAAATTTTAGCACTACATACATACGAAGAAAAAAAGAGAAATACTGGATTTTAAAATTAAACACATATAAACTAGGGTTAAACAAAGACTTGGGTATTCTAAATCTGTATAAATATTTCAATAGTTAAAATATTTCTTCAAAAAATTTCTTTAGATATGGTGAAAAATCCTTTTTAAACAATAACCAAAACACCAGTTGTCCGTAAAAGAATCAAACACAATCGCGTTCCACACCACGTGTCGTCCGAGTCTAAAAACAAACACACAAACACAGTAATTTAAGTACAACACACATACAAAGAAAAAAAGATAAATACTGAATTCTAAAATTAGACACATATAAACTAGGGGTAAATAAACACATGGATATTTTAAATCTACATAAATATTTCAACAGTTAAAAATATTTCTTAAAATATTTCTTGAGATATGGTCAAAAAACCTTTTAAACAACATTTAAGACACTATCATCAGTCTTCCGCCAAAAATTCAAACAAAGTCGCATTGCACATCACGTGACATGCACGCTTCACGACAAACGCTGTAAACAAACGCTGTAAACAAACACACAAACACAGTATCTCATTAGATTTCTGAGGAAAGACCTAGGTGGTCTGAAATATTAAATAAATAAATATATACAAAAACACAGAAATAAATACTTTCATAAAAAAACACCCAATTTTGTTTCATTTATTTTATCCAGATATTATGTGTGTGTGTGTGTGTGTGTGTGTGTATTTAGGCAGCAATCCTTCTTTCATGCACATTTCATTGAATATGACAGACAAGGTGCTTTGATTTAGTTTTTTTATACAATTCCATGTGATCTAATAATTTGTTTCATCTTGTAACAGCACACTGCACCACTAATGGTGCAGTGTGTTGTTACAAGATGATTTTTTTATGGCGCTCGTGCCATGTGAGTCTATGTGAGAGAGTTGTGGTTGTGTGTCCAGTGTATGTGCTAGGGTTATTATGTGAGAAACACTCTTGAAATTGGCATATACAATTAGAAACGTTCATGAAAATAGATTTGTTTAGAAATATATTTGATAATGCATTTTGCCATTTAAGGCTTCCTCAGATCTGAAAACGAAAGAACGAAATGCGTGCATGTGTATTTGTGTGTATTTGTGTGTATGTGTATATGTGTATTTGTGTGTATGTGTATATGTGTATTTGTGTGTATGTGTATTTGTGTGTATGTGTATTTGTGTGTATGTGTATGTGTATTTGTGTGTATGCTAAAATAATGAATCATAGTATCATATAGTATAGATTTGTTTGGCAGTTGAATTTCTCACTAATTAGGATTAGAAAACTCTTGCTTAAATAAGTGACTGTCGGCTCCAAATCGCTGCACGGGAAGAATTATTCTTCACGTGCAAACGATCTGATTGGTTGGCATCGACCAATCAGCGA